>APFE030083791.1:92214-183913 GCA_000404065.3 Pinus taeda
GTACTGGTAAAGGACTGCACCAGTACAAGACCATTGTAAAAGGAGTTTCTAATTGAAAGAAGATAGAGACATATTGCAGCAGGTGGTTTTTCACCCACATTGGGTTTCCACCTTATATCTGGTGTTCTTTGATGTGACTGTCTGCTTTTCTTGTTCATGCTCATTATTTATGGTACTGATATGCAAAAATAATTCAAAGTATAAATAAGGAAGATTTGGTAAAAGGACTAGATAATACTGATTCACCCCCCCTCTCAGTATTATTTTCAACAATTACGATATGCGGGAACTCTCCAGATGCAATATTTTATACAATAGATTTAAAGGGTTGTCGGGTCTGTGTTTTTTAAAGGCCGCATATTAATTATAACACCCCCCATCTCAAGACGGCCCAAATTGACTCCACCTAGATCGACGGCTCCCAGGCCTTTTCAGCCCCCCGCCATGTTTCTCTTTATCAGTGAAGAGGGGGGAGGGGGTCCAAAAAGCGGTTTCCCCATCAGGCCCTGCTGCAACGTGTCCTTCTCATATCATTTCACACCACTCCACCCTCACTTACCACCTCCACGCCCCCCCCCGCCCCGCCCCAAAAAAAAAACCACTCATCCTCACACTATCTACCGCATTATTGTCGTGATGTCTTGGGTGGGCCCGATCCCGCTAATTAGTGATCACAGGTTTCAAGGGAAGATGCCATAGGTAAAGTGTATAAAGTGTTGATATGTGGCGTTCTGTGTAACAAAGGAAAAATACCCCTAGAGAGGGAGAGCAGAGGCACTAGCGCTCGAGGACTAAGCACCTGGTCATAGCCCCTATTCAAATGAGCAGAAACACAAAGAGGGGCTAAACCAAAGGGGGCTGAGGGGCATCATAGCTCGCAGTTTCGTAATGTTTCAAAGGTAAAAGTCTTGATTACAGCAAGGCCTCGAGAGCACAGTATAGGGCATTGAAGGCATATGGGTCCACAGCTGAGATTTTAAACAAAAGTATGGGGTAGTGGTAGAGTGATATGGGTCGGTCTTATAGAAGCCCTTGAAACAAGAAACCCAGGACAAAAATACCCTTAGAAATGAATTCGACTATTTTGTTGTATGTATTATGAGAGTAAATGAAAGTATGGGGACTCAGGAAGATTCATGGCTCAACATGGGGTTCCGCTCAAATACACAACAAAGGACTGTTAGGACAACCTCCACTACTAATCTGTAAAGGGAAACTATAGTCGATCACTATCAGCTTTAGTGAGTGGAGAAGTCGGGCAATTAAGGCAAAAGTGACAAGGACCATCTGAGTAGTTAGAGGGCCACACGATGATAGAGACGTGGCCTGACCAAAGGTTTTCACAGGAACAACAAAAGGACCTCTTCCTCCATCATCTCCAAGTTTTTCCCTTTTATTTCTGCAATTTTTGTTTATTTCCAAGAAGGAATCAAATCCCTATTGTAATCTTTTTGGGCAACAGGAGGTTGAGGCAGCTAGTACATCAGACAACTGGCCTTTGGCTGAGATATTTTGTAATTGCAACCCAAACTTCCCCTCTTCATATAAATAGGGGGAAGGAACACTTATGAAAGGTTTCAGAATTCTGCACCTGTAGTGGTCAAATTTTGAGATTCTTGGTTCTAAATGGCTTGTTCAAAAGGGATCAGAGTGACACATGTTGAATGTAATGGACTGGTATTTGGACCCTTCAAGTATTAATGAAACTCCCTGGTGATTCCAAGTAGATCAATGCATAATATGTTTTTCCTTTTGTACTTTCACTTCATATATGTTTTTCCTTCTTTGAAATAGTGTGATGAATCTGTCGGTTTCCCTCTAATTCACGGATTTATCTAGGATACTAAATAAGCGAATAGTACCTGTTCATAAGACAGATTTACTTGTGTTAGTCTATAGCCTACAGTACCTGTGTACAAGACAAATTTACTTGTGTTATTTGATTAACTTGTAGTACCTGTGTGAGCCCATATTTGCTTTTGTTGTTTATCGCTAATGGTACCCATGTTACATCTGGTATGGAACCTTAGTAAGTACTCCGCTCTTCCACATCCCTCTCTTCCATATTTTCGTTGGAACGTCAATGCTTAGGATTTTGTCCTGTCTATAGCCCTCTGCATCGAATTCCTTCCTTCCTTTACTCCTCTTCACTTTACTACAAATTCAATATAAAATTGCTTGTTGTTGTGTGTCAGCCACCAAAACTAGACATTTCTCTTTGAGGTTGGCTCGATATACCCCTTGAGCATTTGGATCCACGTATCGACTTGAGGTTACATGGATGACAGATTATTGAACCAAACCCCCTTTATAATATTTTCAACTACATGACAATTGGAGTGCAACAGAAACCCCACTCATAATCTTCCATGCACTCCTCTCTTTAAGATGTCCTAGGCACTGGTCTACAATCAACCCAGAGGTTGTCCCTTGGAAGCTTTCTATGTCTCCCGCAACACTCGTGTTGCAGGTGCCATTAAAAGTGACAATAGGCTCAATCAAATAATCAACCAAAAATCCATGGCTTGATGCGAGGTCTCATCGTGGTCAAAGCCTCACAAGTGCCCAACATCAAAATTTTAAGTGACTCACTTATCGCCATACTACACTTATTCAAAGGAACATCACCTCGAGACAAGCACTTGAAGACCCTATTAAGCCGAATAAGGAGGCTCCTTTAAGACATCCCACAAAAAGAGTACTTCCATATATTTAGAACTCAAAATGAAGAAGTGAACAAATGGACTAATCAACTCTATCAGCTTAAGGTAGGGCATCTAAAGGTCAACAATGACTTGGGAGAGTGGTCCTCGCCATAATTCAAATGGTAAAGTTTATTTCTTCAAAATAAATTTTAAGTTTCAATATTAAAATGGTCCAACATAGTGATTGGGAAGCAATCCAAATTAAAAAGTGTGTAGGCAGCTTGATGGTTATAATGGCACCTATAGTAAATTTAGCACATGTAGGAGACAAACAATTACACCTTCCTCGCATACGAGACGCAAACCAAAGGACACCATCTCATTATGCCACAATACTCCCACATCAAATGATGATGACAAAGGAAGGCAAGGCCATTATGAACTAGTATGCAGCATTAATTTTGAGATTATGTGGGCTTTACGAGAAACAACATAAATTGTGGTGGATGCAAAGTAGTCGAATGTCATGGGTTGCCATTTTGAGAGGCACGCTAGTGAGGGGAAATATATGGAAAGGTCGTAGAGTCTAGCAGGTCCCATGGAGCTATAACCTATTCGGTGTGCCCTCTTCATTGGTATCTTCAACCTATAGGTTGGTCCTAAACCATGTTTGTTGCTTGGTCAATTGTGTGTGAATGTTTATGAATTAGTTATCGTAGGGACTTGCAAATGGATTGGATGGGTGAGAATTTCAACCTAAGCATTATGGATGCAAAGCATTGTGTTAATTGCATGGAATATATATGAACAAATAATATATTGGTTTGAACTTCATTACAAAGGAGATTACTGAGTCTCAATTCAATGCTTGGCACTGGACCAAGCAATTGTGGAATTTGCAATATTATGTGACTTGGGATTAGACCTATCTATCTTTGTGGGGACTTAAGTTTCCTCAGAGGTCTTCTCAGTGGCCCAGTCTAGTTACTAGAGCATTGCTTTTGGGTGTGAAGCTCACAAACAAGGGCGAAGCACCGAAGGGTTGTGTAGACTCCATATTGATTTCACTTGCAACAATTGGCAACAGAAGGCAAAGGTCTTTGCCAACACTGAATTGACCTCACAATTTGATTATGGGGTGGGAAGAGATTGTGAGGAACGTAGACGTAAAAATGAGTTTCTTGAGATAGGGAAAGGGAAGATCTAAAAATGCAAGGTAACAACTAGGGAGGACAATGGTCGTGACAGGCAATATAATTGTAGATGTATGGAGAGAGTAACTCATATAGTAGTGTAAATGGAAGCCATCCAAATTGGCATGATGGTGATGAACATGCAATAGCAATAGAAATAGTAGATGGAAACCAATGTGAATGTGTTGGAAGAAATTCAAAACCTAAAAGACACAATAGTCTGGCAGAGGGATGAGATCGAGGCGCTTCACCTTCATATTGTTAATCTACAGGAGCAAGTCAGGCTACTGAACACAAATATAGATGAATCTAGTGTTGGAAGTTGGACAGAGGTATACAAATGTCCATACCTCATCCAGACACCAATGGTGGAGGGTGAGGACTTTAAACGATCTATGTATTGTAGCAACTTGTGTTTGTTGTTAGTAACCTTCTATCAGATATATACATATTGAAATGTAATGAAAATTGTGAGATTTTGTAGTCTCTTCGAAGTTATAGAAGTCCATAGTCAGTATAAGAATAAAAGGCATGTAGAATAAGGTCACCATATTCCCTAAGTTTTTGTTGTGACTAGCACATATTTTATATAATACAAATCCTCATTTTTGTTTTTGAAAAAAAATTATCCACTTTATATGTAAATATCAATCAAATTATATAAAATAAGAGAATGTAATAAATTTCATTTTTTTAATGATTATTATTGCTCTTTAATTTTCATCATAAATCAACCTAATGAATAGGACAAATTTTTGCATCCCTTTCTCTTGAAATCTCTTGCCTTGACCCAAATATGAGGAGGAGAATGAGGAGAATGTTATAGTTTGGTCAAAATGTGAGACTAGATGCATTTGGTGTATTATTAAAGGTGTGTTTGTGTCAATGTTTACGTGTCACAATGTTGTTTTACTTTGAGGTTTGGTGCCTGTTGTCACAATTACAGTTCAAAGAGTTTTTGGCAAGTGGGTATTACTCACTTAAAGGATTGCGGTTGATCTAAATTTATGATGGGAATGAAATGAAATACATATTTATAACAAAAACAAAGAGATACAATAAAACTTGAATTATATTAATAAATTGAATGCATTGAAACTGTAAATGATGTGGAATGAAACAAACTCATTGCAATGGTGGTAATTTATCTCTAAGAAGAGATGTGACAACTACGTGCATTCCTCGGAGCACATTACAATGAGGTTGAAAGGCCCTTTTTAACATAAGGTAGCAATGAGGAAACCTTAAACGTAAAAAAATCTAACCCTAAGAGATGAAATGTTGTTAGGTCCCTATACTAGTAGTGTAACCCCTTATTGTTATTAGTGCAACCCCCTTACTATATTATTGTGCCTATATAGTCCCCATGTTGTTATTATTATTATTTTTTTTACAGAAACGGATAGCGGATATATTAGATACATGGCCTTAATGCCAAAAAGCGGATTACATAAGGAGAGCCTGATTCCATGAGTATCGCACAACCTTGCAAGGCCGTGTTATTTATGCTTAGCTCATATCTCTTTTTAGTTGCTACTATGTGGTCGATTTCAGAGATTTTCCCAAGTTTGTGGATACATACATACTGATTTAACAATAGGCAGTAAAACATAACAACTCTCTAAATTAAAGAATTGTTTCCCATGTTTCCTGTTCGCCTCTAAGCAAAGCTCCAGCCATAAGAAGGGATGCTTTGTTGGCTTCAATGTCCACCTCATTGTTATTAGCTATCAACACGTGGTAGAAATTCAATTTATGAAATAAGTCTCTAAGATCTATTATTTTGAAAATCAACCTTGCAAGCCTTAGGTCCGCTTAGAATGTGTCACCATAGTGTTAATGATAACCTGAGAATCCCCAATAACCTTAGCCACCCTGATGTTCAACACTTTGAAAAGCTTGAGCCCTTGGAAAAGAGCCAAAGCCTCAGCTTGAATGCTAGAAGCAATGCCTAGACCCTAGGCGAAACTATGGATCCTTATGCCATTTGGATTCAATATGGCACCTCCAGCACCAGCTCTTCTAGGATTGCCCTTTGTAGCCCCATCAAAAAATAGAGAGTGTCTCGGCTGATTTGTAATCCATCCCTGAAACTCTTTTGCTGTAACTCTTATTTGCTAATCTTTGTGGAGGGAGGTGCTATTTGCAATTTTTTGGAATTGAATATCAAGAGAAGAGCCCCAATTTATATCTTGCTGGCTTAGGCTTAAATCATCTTTATACTCTGTCAGACACTCTTTTAATTGACATTTAATATTAACTACCACAAACTTGGCATCATGTTCGTGGTTTCTAAAGATCCTTTTATTTTGCTCAAGCCAAACCTACTAGCAGATAATTTTAGGCAGAATAGACCAAGCAACTCTGATAGTTTTATTTTTTGGAGGGGGACCGGGATACCTTTGCAGCCATTTAGCAAAAAGATAAGGAATGGAGGAAGGAAAAGCGAAGCTGGAACTCAAAGATCCCAACAACTTGGTCCAAATATGCATTCTGAAAGTGCATTCAAGCATTAGGTGAGTTACGCTTTCCTGGTTTTCCTTGCAAAGGCTGCACGTTGAAGGGTCGTGGAATCCTTTCTTCTGAAGATTATCATCAGTCAAAATTTTGGAGTGGCATAGTAGCCAGTTGAAGAAGTCAATTTTTGGCAAGGAGGGATTATGCCATATCCTTTTCCATGGTTTTAGATTCGTAGCCTCATGAGGGCACTCACATAGCTTGGCGTAACCATGAGCTACAGTGTAACCACTAGCCTGTGCACCCCATCCTCTTGAGTCACGATTTTGTGCCAGCGTTGGAGCCAAGTCGTGGAGCTTGGATAACAGGATCTCGCGCTCCATAAACAATTCTGGGGACGTTTGAAGATTCCAGCCAGCCCAGCGTGAATCTTGCCAGACGGAAATGTCCCATAGGGAACGCATTCATGTCTCGTTCATCTATCTGCGCAACGCTTGGAGTGAGCTATAGTCTCCCAGCAGCTCATTGTTCATTATCCTGTCTGTCCAGAGGTTGATACTTTTTCCATTACTGGGAATCCAGTAGGCATGAGCATTGATGAGAGGGCAGGTTTTGAAATAGAGCTTCAGATAGGGTGTATTTGGATGCGCCTGAGGGTGGTCTAGGCAGCAGGAGCGCTGGCCTTTGAAATATTTTTTCCATAGAGCTAATTGCGCCCAGCCAGGGTTAAGAGCAATAATTCTCCAGATTAATTTAGCTCCCATTGCAATATTATGGATGTCAAGATTTTTGAAATTCAAGCCTCCTTCCAATAAAGGTTTGGAGATGGATTCCCAGTTTGACTAGCGAAATCTTTTTCTCATTCTGCTTACCCCCCTTCCAAAAAAAATATTCGAGTGATCTCCTCCATTTTTCTGAGAATGCTAGTGGGAGCAAGAAGGACAAAAAATTTAAATAAGGGGAGGTTGTTAAGAACAGATTTTATGAGAACAGACTTACCAGCAATGTTAAGCCAGGAAAAGCCCCAGGCAAGCAATTTGATCTTGAATTTCTCCAATTGGGGGAGCGAATCTCTGCTATAGGCTCTTTTGAGAAAAACAGGGAGGCCCGAGTACTTGAAGGAAGTCCAATTTGAGGAATCTGTGAAGCCAAAGGTTCTGGAAATGGAGTTGAGCAAGTTGGGAGTGGTGTTCCAGCAATAGATATGACATTTGCCATAGTTTAGAGTGCTTCCTGAGACCATACAAAACTCATCGAGAGCTCCTTTAAATCTAGAGGCCATGAGCACAGAAGCAACTCCCAATAACAAGGTGTCATCCACAAAGAGGGCATGATTTATGTTTTTAACGCCTCTTGCTATGCAGAGCCCAACGATTTCCTGATCCATCATTTTTTTATTTTTTTTTGTCTAAATAAAAACCGAGGACTGAGGCTTGAAGAACAAATAGAAGTGGTGAAAGAGGGCACCCCTGCCTGAGCCCTCTCGTGGCTTTAAAAATATCAGCAGCTCTGCCATTTACTAACGGGGTAATTCAAGGCTCTGAAATGCAATCCTGAATCCAGTTTATAAATTTCTCACCAAATCCAAGCTTATGTAAGACTTTTAGCATAAAACTATGCCTAACTCGATCAAATGCATTTGCTAAATCAAGTTTGACAATCATACCTTTTTCATTGTGGCTCAGATTTGAGTGGATTGCCTCTTGGACCAGAATGAAATTGTCCACAATCTATCTACCTTGAATGAAGCCTCCCTGGCTTTCCGGAATGATTTTGGGGAGGATGAGCTTCAATCTATTAGCAATAACTTTGGTAATCAATTTATAACCAATATTACAAAGCGAGATCGAGCAAAACCTGTTGAAGGAGTTGGCTCCTTTCTCTTTGGGGATGAGAGCAAGAAACGTGGAGTTTGTGTTGCCTTTGATTTTTTGGCAAACTTGGGACTTTAGAAACACTTTGTAAAGATCCTTTTTCACAATCGACTAGAAAATTTGTAGGAATCTGGCTGAGAATCCATCCGACCCAAGGGCTTTGTCTGGTCCATGGCAAAGAGGGCATCCTTGACTTCATTCGTGGTTACTTTAGCTTCGAGGAGATGGTTCATTTCAGCAGTAATCAAGGAGGGGACCACATCCATCATATCAGGGTTTTGGTCCAGATTTATATCTTCACTATATAGACTTTTAAAATGAAAGGAGGCTGCTTTTTTATGTTTGTATTATCCTTGTGGATGGTAGTGCCATCTTTGATTTCAGAGATGGAGTTGGTACATTTCCTTGCCTGAGCGTGTTTGTGAAAGAAGGAAGAGTTCCTGTTCCCTGCTTTAAGCCAAAGGCTACGTGACTTAAACCTCTAGTATTCTTCCTCAGCTAAACAAGCCTTGTGATAGTTTTGCTGGAGTTGGGATTCTTTATCTAGAATTTATTTTGTTATGTTAGCTTTTTCAGCCTGGAGATGGTGAATTTCTAGTGTGTGTTGAATTTTTTCCCTTTTGTTGGCTGGATTGGACAGAGATTTGGTCCAGCTTTTCAAATCCCTTTTCACTCTTCTAAGCTTCTCCTCCTAGACGAAAAATGGGGAGCCTTTGACCTGTTGCAACCAGATGTCCTTAACTAATTTCCTGAAGCCATATTCCTTAGCCCAGAGTGGGATAAATCTGAAGGGAATAGGATTGAGATCAAGCTGAGACACGAGTTCGAGCTTGATGGGTTTATGATCAGAAGTGCTGCATGGGAGAATGTGGACTCTAGCCTCTAATCCAAGCAGAAGAAAAGAGCTTTGAAGAAAGAATCTGTCCAACGTGGCAGCGATGTGTCCGAGTCCAATTCTTTTATTAGCCTAAGTGTATTCTCTAGAAATTGGCTTAATGTCTAGCAGATCCTAGTCCTGCATAAGGTCCTCTGCCCATTCCCTTGTTGGATCGCGAACAATGCTGCCTCCTCTCTTGTCAGTTGACAGGATAGTGAGATTAAGATCTCCGACAATGATGATATTCTCAAGATTAATGAGGTTTGCTTGGTATCTTATGGATTCCTAGCAAGCCTTTTTCCCCAGCGTTCACAGGGACATACACATTAAGGAGACTAAAAATCTCTTTTGAGTCTAAGTGCTGCAATTTTAAGAACAACCAGTGAGTATTGAGGGTCTTAGAAATGACTGAGAATTTGCTTGCGTTCCAGAGAATGCCCAACCCATCGGAAGCTCCTTGGGCTGAGATTGCTTTTGCCTCACATTTATTCCAAAGTTTCTTACTTACCTGAAGGAAGACAGAGTCCTCCAGTTTGGTCTCCTAGATGAGGAGTATGTCAGGAGATTCTGTCCTTATTAAACTTTTGAGGGCTTCTTCTTTGATTATGCTCCCCATACCTCTACAGTTCCAGGAGACAATCTTCATCATTTGTATTTCTGGTTGGCTCCCTTGGAGCCTTGGGGCTGGTTTCTCGCCATTTTTGATTTTGACACTAATAGCTTTTCGAGAGTTGGTTGGCTGTCTTGGAGCTTATCTTTAAAAGTTTCCTGCTCTCTTTTTTCCCGATCTATTTTGTGGCCTCTTGTGGATCTCCTTACCGAAGCTTGGGACTCTCCTATTTTGCCTTCTTCCTCTGAGCCGTCAAATTCTTACTCAACTTCCTCGACTTATACAGTGTTTCCTTTGGAGCTCTCAGCAAGGCTTGCCCCCTTGGGAGAAGAGGGAGTACCTTTTGCGAGGGGGGATGATTTTTGGGTATCTACTTCCTGTGTTTCCTCTATTTGTGAGCTTAGAGGGGCGAATTTATTTTCTTGCTCCAGAAGGCGGTTGCTGAGGAGGGGATTTTTGGGGGCATCTTCCGTTTGGACCGACATTCTTTTGGGTTTTCTTGGCTCGCTTGACCTGGTTCCAACCTTCTTCTTTACCCTTATCTGATTCAGCATTGGATGGACATCCTCTGGTGAAGTGACCGCATACATGACATTTTTCGGCATTTAAAGGGCAACTGCTCATAATCTAGCTTTGCAAATGGGTCTATCTTCCTACTTTGATTTTGATGGCTTCCAGAAGTCCCACCTCTAGATCTACTTCTACGCAAATTCGGGCACAGTCATATTGATCTTTGTTATTTGCCCTATCTATGAATTTCCCAAGGGCGTTGCTGATGTGTTTCAGTGAGTCCCACTTCTAGCAATGCACTGGAAGGTTTGGAAGCCTGACCCACATCGGGACAGCCATGGGAATGTCGACTGCAAGGTCGAAATCTAGTGTCCATTTGTTGAGATAAAGACCCCAGGGGCCCATGAAATAGGGGCCATTCTGGAAGATCAGATCCTTGTCGTCCTTAGAGGTAAATTCAAAGAGGAAAATTCCTCGTCCTAAGAAATAAGAAGTGACACTATTCTTGATCAAAGGTGCCCAGTTCTTATCGACCTAGGTCTTAGTGGACTTAGGAGAAGGCCATAGACTAGTCAATTGGCCAACAAGGGCTCGCTCAGCTAAGGATAGGGTGATTTGGATCGGGGTTTCTGACGGTAGGGAAATTTTAGGAATATCCTCGAGCCTCTTGACAAAATTGGCTGCTTCATTCTTTTTCTTCAGCGACAAACCGACCAAGAGACGAGAGAAGGCTTCGACAGATGGAGGCGGTGAGGGGGGGAGGTGGCTTGCCTAGGGCGAGCCCAAGGCCTCCATGGGGGTAAACCCTAGCTTACAAGCCCCTCTCAGCAAAAAATGAGCCTCATAGGAGCGTAGGATCTCAACCTCAGGGACAGTCACAGCAAGGCAGAGGGCCCAGGGCCGCAGGGCAGGAGGACCTAGGGCGCAGAATAGGCACTGAAGCGCAGGCAGAAGACTAGGTCTTCATGGGCTGCACCATCGCTCCAGGTCGCGAAAAACCAATCCAATCCTAAATTCCCCATGTTGTTATTATTATGCCCCATAGAAGCCCACTATTGTTATTATTGTGCTCCTACAATATTATTGTTATGTAGGCTTTGATTGTATTACGACACCTTAGACTCCTATATATAGAAAGGAGGTCTTGTCATTTGTATCATCAAAGAATTGTTCATTTGTGTAATGTAAAGGAGTTTTCTCCCTTGAAGAGACTGATTTTGAAGTTGTCAATCTATATTTTCTATCTTTTTGCGAGCTAGTTGATAACATTTGGTATTAGAGCTTTGGATTCTAGGGTTTTGTTGCTCCAAATAGGTCATTGTGGCATTTTCGCTATAACTTTTTCTCTACAAAGTTTTAGAAGCTAAAAAAAACCCATTTGAGCTGAAACCGGTCTGAACCTTAGGTCCAAATTTCAGATCTTGTCTCGCTATGTTTTCAGAGATATGATCTGAGGAAGTTAGGATTTTTTCAAGCTACAAAATTCCATCTCAAACAGGTCATCGTGGAATTTTTGCTATAATTTTTTCTACGAAGTTTTAGACTCTAAAATTAAAACCCATTTGAGCTGAAATCTTGATGAAGCTTGGGCCCAAATTTCATATCTTGTTTTGCTATGTTTTTGGAGATACGGTCCAAGACATTTAGGGTTTTTGCAGACTCCCAAATTACATTCCAAACAGATGGCCTTGGGAAAATCATTATAACTTTCTCTCTGAGCATCAAATTGAAATTCCGTAAGAATTTACAGAAAGAGGATGAAATTTACTTTGCTGTGTATTTTTATTTTTTTTTTTTTTTTTTTTTTTTTTTTTTTTTTTTTTTTTTTTTTTTTTTTTTTTTTTTTTTTTTTTTTTTTTTTTTTTTTTTTTCAGATCCAAAGGTCGAAACAGTGACATGTGGCAAGTCGTACAAGTTCACTCTACTGACTATTCTATAATCAAGTCATCGTAGGAGATTTGGAATAACTCTTTATTGAGGAATCTAATATTGAACAGATTGGTGGGGTTAGAAAGAGGAATCAAAGGGCTACCACAGGCCAAAATTTTAGAACTTGAAGATCTGAAATTACATATTTACAGTCGTTTAAATATCGAGCTCCAAAAAGCAAGAAAAACAATTACTCGAATTAAGAAAATAGAAACACCTAGTAAGCAAAATTGGATGGATGATTTGAAGAATGCGATCGAAGCTAAGATAAATAGTTTTATATGTGCCATGGAAGCGAATTTGAAGAAAGGCATGGAATATTTGAAGAAAGACGTGGAAGTTTTGAAGGAAGGTGGGACAAAACTGCTACAAGACCCACCATATTCCAAAGATCGGCATGGGGAAGTTTGATGGCAAGGATCCCATAACATTGATACTACAGATGGAGAAATATTTTGATCAACATGATGTGCAACTATTACAAAAGGTATGTATTGCATATTTATATTTAGAACCGAATCAATTTTTATGGTTTAAAGGGCTTTGTTCTTTCCAACTACTTGTCACTTGGTCAATTTTCATGGAGGAAATGATAGCACATTATGAGGCTACAAAGAACAACAATTTTTTTAGCCAATTGATAATCTAAAAAAAAAGGGTTCAATGATGAAGCACATTGAGGACTTCCAAAAATTGAATATAAGGGTAAAAGATATTCCAAAGGAGCATAGGATTGATGTGTTCATAAAGACTTTAAAGGATAAAATCCAACATGAGGTTCGCCTTTGGGAACCTGATTCATTCGAGAAGGCATTCAGGTTGGCAAGAAAAATGGAAAGCAAAATTATGGCAACAAGGAACCCTACTACTGACAACTATAAAGATGGAAGTGTTGTTTATCCTAGCCTTTCACCACCTACAAGTTTGACACCACAAAAATTGGAAGAAGAAAGAGCAAAAGGGATTTGTTACAATTGTGATAGAAAATACACTAAAGGTCGTAAGTGTGTTGAGAATAAATTAATTTACATAGATGGGGAAGAGAAACAAGAAAAGGAACAAGAAACATCAAAAGAAGAGGATATACACCAGGAACCAATCCTAGAGAAAGAAAAAATGAATCTAACCATATCTTGTAATGCATTGGCAGGAATTACCACTCCTCAAAGTGTCAAGATAGAAGGGCATATCAAGAAGAAAAAGGTAATAATGTTGATTGACTCGGGTAGTACCCATAATTTTTGTTCATTGTAAGATAGCCAAGGAATTGAATTGATTCATATATCTAGCACCAGAGTGTCAAGTAATGGTTGTAAATGGAGGAACCATAAATTGCCCTGGAAAGTGCCATAATATCAAGCTATCCATGGGAGAATATGTCTTGAATAGTCCAATGCTTTCCATTCCAATGAGTGGTGTAGATGTTATACTAGGAATCCAATGGCTACAATATTTGGGTACGATAGATTTTAACTTTCAAGAGCTTTTCTTGAACTTTTTGTTGGGAAGGAAAGGAAGTTGAATTAAGGGGCATCGAAGGGAAACTGGGAAAGATTCAACTCTAACATCATGACAAAGTTTCTAAAGAAAGAACAATGGGGCGTAATTGCACAATTATGTTCACTAGAGGTTCCCACATCAAAACATCTATTTCTCTAGATCTCCAAAACGTTTTGGACAATCATTCCAAGGTATTTGAGACTCCCAAAGGCCTCCCACCTATTCGTGATCATGATCATGCTATTCACTTGATTCCAGGAAGTGTTCCCCCAAACCTCAGGCCTTACAGATATCCATATGCCCAAAAGAGTGAAATTGAACGTATGGTTGCAGAAATGCTAAAGGTTGGTGTAATTCAACCTAGTCAAAGTTCTTTCTCTGCTCTAGTGGTATTGGTACACAAGAAGGATGGATCATGGCGCATGTGTCCATATTATAGGGAGCTCAACAAGCTTACTATTAAAGATAAATTTCCCATTCCTGTCATTGATGAATTACTGGATGAATTACATGGAGCAATTTACTTCACCAAGTTGGATCTTCATTCAAGATGTCATCAAATCAGAATGAAGACTGAAGACATTCCAAAAACAACATTTAGAACTCATGAGGGTCATTATGAATTTTTGGTCATGCCTTTTGTCCTTACTAATGCAACTTCTACATTTCAAGGTTTGATGAATTCCATTTTCAAACCCTTCCTTAGAAAATTTGTGTTAGTATTTTTTGATGATATACTAATCTACAACAAGTCTTGGAAGGATCATGTCCAACATGTTGGCAGGGTGCTCAAACTATTGGAGGAGAAACAATTATATGCAAAAAGCTCCAATTGTTTCTTTGGAGTACAAGAGGTGGAATATTTGGGTACTTAGTTAGCTCATAGCTCATCTTATCATCCTCAATCTGATGGGAAAACTGAGATAGTGAAAAAATGTTTGAAAGGATATCTTCGTTGCTTTGTATCTGATAAACAGACACAATGGGTCAAGTGGTTGCCTTTGACTAAATGGTGGTATAACAGTTCCTTCCATACTGCAACAAAAATGACCCCATTTATGGCACTTTATGGATATCATCCACCGTCCATCACATCATCTTTAAAAGAAAATTCTAAGGTTCAAACAGTGGAAGATCACATCGAGCATCAACAACAAGTTCTCAAACTCTTAAAGGATAACCTCACTTTGGCACATAATAGAATGAAACAACAGGAAGACCAACATCGCAGTGAAAGAAGTTTTGATGTAAGTGACTATGTATTTCTATGACTATAACCATACAAACAAATGTCCCTCAAGCAAGCTAAGAAGGATAGTAAATTATCACCAAAGTATTATGGTCCGTACAAGGTGTTACAAAAGGTTGGTGCTGCGGAATACAAATTGGAGCTTCCTGCATCTTCCTGAGTGCACCCAGTTTTCCATGTTTCATGCTTAAAGAAGGTTATAGGTGAGAAGATCCTAGTTCTAAAAATATTTCCAAAACTTGATGAGGAAGGAAAAATCATATTGGAACTGGAAGTAGTCACAAAAAACAAGAAATCGACAACTATAGAATCGATCAATTTAGAGTATCTCATCAAGTGGAAGAACTTACCCACTGAAGATTCCACATGGGAGGATGAGAATTTTATACATAAGCATCCAGAACTACTCAAGCATTGAGGACAACAATTTTTAAGGAGAGGCGCATCTTAGGTCCTTATAATACTAGTGTAACCCCTTATTGTTATTAGTGCAACTCCCTTATTATATTATTGTGCCCATATAGTCCCCATGTTGTTATTATTACGCCCCATAGGAGCCCACTATTGTTATTGTTGTGCCCCTACAATATTATTGTTATGTACCTTTGATTGTATTGGGACCCACTAAACTCATATAAATAGAAAGGAAGCCTTGCCATTTGTATCATCAAAGAATTGTTCATTTGTGTAAGGTTGCCCCCTCAAAGAGGCTGATTTTGAAGTCATTCATCTATCTTTTCTATCTTTTTGTGAGTTGGTTCATAACAAATGACATAAGGTTTGTGGCCCTCATGGGATTAGTTGGTACATCAACTTCCTGGGGTTGTAATTTTTGCATGTGACCTTTGTTTGGTGCGCTCAATATCCCATAGGAAAGGCACATTCTGATCAGGTCAAACCTAGAGCATATGGTTATTGCCTGGGCCCCTACCATGTCAAAAAATGCAATTTAGGGCCTCAAGTCTTCCCCAAAAGTTTAGGACCCTAAAAAATTGTAGGAAAACTGCCAAGATGGAGAATTATGCTTTTAGCTAGTGAAATGGGTAGGTGGCCACAAATATCCACCTTGATCAATGGTGCATTGACTTGTAGCACATGGTAAATCATTACATTAATTTTTGTTTGGTGGTTGGATACGAAGGGCACAAAGAGGTTGGTTATAGGAGTTCCATTTAAACCCTTGCTAGACTTATTGTATTATATTGGTGATGTTTTTTTTTTCAAAGGAACGAGTATAAATTTAGTATTAAAATGAAAATATAGTTTCTGGGCCAAAATCCTTACATAATTCTTCATGTTCCACAATTATGTTGCATTTAAAATTCCAAAATATTGAAAATTTTTGCTTATGAAAGTTTTTACCAACTGCTCTAAACAGATGCCTGCTATATTCTCTACAAAAAAACTCTTAACAACAATATGTATCTACATAACATCAAAATATTTCAAAGTGCAATAAGTTTTTTGGTAGATGATGGTCCTGCTTCATTAGCTTCTCCTTACAGCTTGGTTCCTCATCCTTGTCTTGTTGTTCCTAACCCTCAAAATCTTCTAGCCTTTTTCTTCACTAGTGCCTTACTAGTCTCAACCTCTTCTAGGGTGAACTTTGCTCTGTTGTTGAAGTTTTCCTCAAGCTCTACCAATCTAATGTCCATGGTTGCCAATTATGTTTGAACCTCAACTTGAAATTTTCTATCTTTCTTTGCAACAGTTCATATTTAGCGTCCAATAACAACTGATGTGTCTTCCTCTTCTTTTCCTCCACAAAACTCCTTTGCTTCAGGGTGCTCGACAACCCTTCCACTAACTCCAATAATCTTTCGAAGAGATGATTCATCTTTGTTTTCTTGTCCTCGTGGAGCGTTGCCACTAAATCTGCCATAGAAGGACTTTGTTGCACCATGCTTCAAATTCCAAGAGTTAATGGCCACATTTGTTCACATTTATAAATACTCAATAGTAGTGGATAACAAGTTCAAAAGTGAGCATTGTTGAGCCATATATATCCTCTTTTGCCTCTATTTTTCCACCCATGAGCATTAATTTGCAAGCCTTTTGAATCCATTGATGAATCACAACTAATTCCTTGGAATGATTGTCGATTGATATGGAGAGATAATAGTAATAAATCCAATATGTAATTAATAGATTTCATTAGCAAGGTCGAAGCTCCCCTCGCCTATGTATACCCCTCCCCACCTTGACATATTAAAACTTGTGGCCACTAGTGCACACATGTTGCTTCATCATTTCACTAGATCTTGCGGTGATATAGACAAGGGTATTCCATGTTGTATACTTGATCATTTATTTAGCTATAGGAGGCTTTGTGAGTAGAATGTTAATCATGGAGGTTGCTCAAAATCATGGTAAAAAATAACTTTATTATCAACCTCTTATTCAATTCTAAGTGTTAAAAAATGTAGCAGGCTCAATTTGACTTTAGCCTTAGTCAAATTGAGTAAATCAAATTTCCACATTAGCAAGACAACTTGGAGGCATTTAACTAGTGTGACATGGCCCTTAACTAGTGTGACATGGCTTGGAGTTCAGTCATGCATGTGTTGATTGCTAGATTTTAGCAATCTAGTTCAATTATTTTCAGTTGTATTCAATCAACTGGCCTCTAACTATTGATAGAGTTAGTTGAAGGTCAGTTGTGCAATGGGAAAGGCGTCTAACTTAGAGATCTGATAGTTAATTGATCAATTAGCCCAAAATATCCAATGTGTGGATGGAATTCGAATTACTTAGCTAAAGTGGAAGAGACAAGGCCAGTGTAACATGAGTTGTATACTAGTTTGAGTGTACAGTTGTTGCATGCAGTCAAGAGATCAATCCTTGGGAATTGCGCAAGAAAATAGGAGGAAATTCCTATCTTTTAGGAGATAATTTCCTCAAGGATTGCGCAAGGAAATAAGAGGCTAGACGAGCAGATAATTGGCTAAGTGTTGGTCAAAATTTTTCATTCAATAGAGAGAACAATTAATCTTTTGGAGGTTGTGGTCAAAGCTAGAGCAAGCAATTGTAATAGTTTCTTTATTCAATGGATTAATGCAAAGAGGCTTGAGGGTTTTTTCCAAGCTAGGTCCCCTAGAAATCACTAATTACTTGTGGTTTTGCTTGTTTCATGTCTATGCATGTTGCTCTAAATTGTGATTTCTAATTTGTAGATTAGTAGAGTAGAATTGTGTTGAAAATGCAACAAGAAAATCCTAATTTAATTTTGTCTTTGAATTAAATATGGAATAAAATTGTAATTCCACATCACATGACAACTTGTATTAGTTATCTAAGTTAATTTGACATAGTTGGCTTAGTTAATTCGAGTTGAGGGTCTAACTTGAGTCATGTAGAGTGTCTCCTACATTATAGGAGCCCTGATTTAGTTTATTTTGAGTTGTAATTAATTAATTCAGTTTAACTAAGTTAAAGTCAGTTAAACTAGTTCCAGTTGTTGGAGGAACTAGAGGGAGGTGTAGTAGTGTGGTGCTGCCTACAATGATAAACTAACAAATTGATGATTCACTCATAAATAACTCATGCATGTCAGATTTGAGAGTTACCCAATTGAGATTGGAGTTCAGGGACAATGTACTATCAGTTGTACAATCATCTGAATTGTACAGGTGGTGCATGCAGTCAGAGGAAGGCCTATGAGGATTGCGCAATTCCAATTGAGGAATTCCCCTAATTAATAGGGGGTTAATTCTCAAGGAAACAACACAAGGAAATAAGGACTTAGGTAAGCAGAAAATTGGTTAAGTATTAGCCTGGGCTTGTCTAGGAAGTTGTGAGACAGATAGAGATAGTGCAGAGGTTGTTCAGGCTTGAGCAAAGCATTGTAATCTTCTCATATTTTATGACTAATGCAATATACATATAGAAGGGGTTTTTAGCTATGGCTTTCCCCATAAAATCATTGTGTTTTGTGTTGATTGAATTTTTCTCTTGTATGCTTCGTGATTTGCGATTGTTTAATTGTTTCTACTGATGAGTACAGTAGATTCAAGTCTTTTGTTTTAGTAAATTAGAATTAGCAGTTTGAATCTACAAAGAATGTATACAAATTGTGTCTCTTGTTTTCAGTTTGAAATTTTAAGCAATTGCAATTTCTATCAAATTTCTACACTAAGGACCCTTGCTCCAATATAGTTCCTTTGTTTGCAAATGAAACAATTTTTGCATTAAGTTGTCTATACACATGAAAAAATTTGATTTATTCAAATGTAGTGTTTACAAAACAATCCTTTGTAATATAGGAGGAAGAGCAAAGTTTTATGGTCCCCTTGCTTTCCACACTTATCAAATTACAGTCATTGAGTCTTTGAACACTAAAAATTTTGTGATTTTTCCTTACTATTGCTAATTTCAATCTGTGCCAAATCACTAGATATTCAACATGGTTGTTGGATGCTAAACCCAAGCCCCAAGCATATTGTGTCTCTATTTGTTCATTGAGGCAAAGGATAAACCCTCCCGCTCCTGTCACACCTTATTTTATTGGTGATGTTTTAATACTTACAATTTATCAGGTTTTCTCATAAGATTGAGATATCTTGTAAGTCTGTTTTCTTCAAAGTGCCAATACGACATGCATATTTGTGGAGTTGCATTTTCTAAATTAGGTTTGTGGCCATTAGTTCTCTCTCTCTCTCTCTCTCTCTCTCTCTCTCTCTCTCTCTCTCTCTCTCTCTATATATATATATATATATATATATATATATATATATACACACACACATATACACACACACACACACACATATATATACGTCTTTTGGTTAAATCATAAGCACTTAATTCGACTTGACCCTATCTCTTCGTAGTATTCGTACGTAATTATGTACATTTAGCATGGTGCTAGGACCTTATTCAGAGACGTTTTTGCTGGTGTACGACTCGGATCTGTGATGCTCGAGTAGAATTTGGAGCATTCCAGTGTGTGTGCGTGTACAAACACACACACACATATATAATCTAACTATTGATTATCATTGTAAACTTTCACGTCACCCCGGTTCCTTTTACCTGACACCTCCTTTTGCTGCCCCTTTTATTTCTTTGGGGTTATAGCGTTGAGTTGACCTGGCCGGTGGGACCCCTTCTCCACCAATCAAGTATGCACTCTTCTAGTGCGGCACAACTTACATCATCCCACCATCTCCTTTTGACATTTACATTTGATTCTTACACTTTTAACTTTCGAGGCAAAACCTTTGGGCCTATGTGGACCGGTGGGTCTCACTTCACGAGTCACTATGTCTAGTCGACCCAGGTGGTCCCTCTCCTAGCCACTAACACCACTACAATAGGAAGGGCCTTGCTGCATACCCACCTTACTTCATCTTGCGATACCTCACCCAACACCTTCTTATGGGCTTTCCTTTGACCTTCCCGCCTTAGGATTTTGAGCTTATGTGTATAGTGGGCAACCCTTCCAACTAACAACATGGTTGTTGGGAGTATGTCATCTTCTTGCATCATCTTGGTGCCTTATCCCTCTGTTGCTTAACATGATTTCTTCAAGGTGAACCTTATGGGATTTTATCTCTAGGCCATGTCGACACGTATGTGCCTAGTTGTGATAGGGACAAATCAAGTCAAACCAAGAAAATGCCTCCACATATTGGGTTTCGATCAAATCAAGGATAATGATAACTCATTTGCATTATAAGTTTAAGGCTTTCCTTCCTGCATCACATTAAGCTTGCTCGTGACTCTATGATGGCCTATCTAGGGAAATCCTATCAACCTTCGGACCATGAGTTTGATTTGGGTTCTGACTGATATCATAGAAGCTTGCTTCAACACTTCATCGATTGCTCCTCACTGATAAATATGATTAAGGCTCTACTACAGGGGTTAAGTAAACACCATGAGTGGAATTGGTGCTCAATGGAGGCGGTGATGAAAGTGGCTTGCTAATGCACCATGCGGTGCTACCCCTCCTGAGCTTGGGAGAAAGACTCTCCAACCAGTTCCTGGCCCTTAAATGTTCCTTGCATTGGAGCAAAGGAAACTCTAGAGTGTCGACATAGGCACTCCTCTATCCACTCTCCATTGTGGACTCACATTGGTCACTCGAAGGGATCCATCTTGCATGTCATTTGCTAGGAGCTCCAAACTCCCTAAAAGGTCCACCGACAACTTTATGGTGCTCTGCAAAACCTTCTTGTACCTATTCAACTACACCATGAGGCTAGCGGAAGGCTTCCAGGCAACTAATGTTACCAATCTAGAAGGCCATTTAAGTAAAGCATACCGAGCTTGACTGGGCTCCAAGAGGAAACAAACTCCTCAGTGTTAGAACTAAACTTGCGGTACAACTGGCAATCTTGCAATTAGTTAAATAAGTCGACATATGCATATACAAATCATTCTATGTAGGTTGTCACATATGTAATCTCTTTTATGTTAATAAAAGGGTCTTTGTACCCATGTTTCCAAGTTTTATTCTGGATCCTTATGAATCTTTCTACCACCGCTTATGGCGGCACCCAATGTCTTGGTAAAATTTACATATGTGATGTTACCAGTGAAGGTAGTTATTAATACATGGTATTGATTTAATTTAAGGTCATGGAAAAACCATGCCCATAAGGTAAAGCACCACATATTATGTTGCTTACCACATGATATACAACACCAACACACAGATCATGCAATACTTCATTTCTAGTTCAGAAGCACACTCTTAATTAATTTGTTTAACAATATCATTCATTTTCAAGGAAACAACATACATACAAATATATTTAACACATCCATCAATACCATTTTCCCATGGGGTGAAACCGCATGTTCATGCATTGATAATCTCCATTTTATCAAAGATATAGTGTCATTTTTGCTAGAATGCAACATAAATTCATTAAAATTTGAACAAGTGTAGGAGACTACTTATCTTTAAATTTGCAGGGAAACTGAGTTAGGAATAAGGACTCTCCACCCAACCATAGACAACTGCAACCACACTTACTTGCAATTATCACCCCGAGCCAAATTATAGCGTCTGAGGAGGGTGCTTGCACAAGGAAATAGAACATCAGTTGTTAATCGGGACATGGACTTCCAAAGGACCTCCTTCCTCAATCCCACCAGTTGACCATTGTTATATTCTTCCACACAGGGAGTTTAGAGGATCTTCACCTCACTCCCAAGTGTACACACAATGGTTCACCTCCTTCCAAGGAGTCCATAATCCATTGTAACAACAATGTTATAACCAAAGGTCTTCATTCAAGTCTTCTTAAATGTTGCTTCAGGATTAGCCTCTTCCCAAGTTGTCAAGGGCTCTAGAGTCTACTATCTCAATCCACAACCTCCAGGGGACCCAAGTTGTTACGAGGCTCTAGAGATTCCATCCCAACTCACAACATCTAGGGACCCAAGTTGTTACAGGGCTCCATAGACTCTGTCTCAACCCATGACCTCTAGGGACCTAAGTTGTTACGGGGCTCCAGGGATCCTATCTCAACCCACAACCTCTAGGGAACCTCAACTGTTGCAAGGATCCAGAGACTAGCAGCTCAACCCACAGCCTTTAAGTAACTCGAAGCCAACTCCCTTCTCTTCTCTTGTCTTCTCTTATGTTCCGTGTTTCCTGTCGATCGAACCAAATTTCTCTCTCCCTACTTTTTTTTCTTCTTCTCTCCTCTTTTATGATGCTCCTCCTCTGCATAAATTCAAATACCCTTCCTTTTTTACCTCTTTTATGAGCTAGCATTTATTTCCTTGTCCTCTTTTCTTGCTACTTATTTTTTCAAGAAACATGGTCTGTGTACTTCCTTTTGTAGCCCATTTAATTTAAAAACCAATTCATTAGTTTATGCACAAACCAATCTTTAGTGGCTGTCCCACCAACTCAGGTTTTTTGCACAATAAACCTCAACATCCCAGCATGTAATCCCCCTTCCCCGCTTTGAAATATGTGTCCCTTTGACTTGGTCCCCTTGTAAGTTTCACATATTGCAAAAATATTCACAATATAGTTTATGAGAGAACCATGGGTGGGGTTGTCACATTGAACTCATCTTTTGAGTTATTACAGAATGATTCCTTTGATGTTGTTAAAGATAATGGATCAACAACCCTACTTTTTGGGATTCAACTAGTCAATAAAACTTCATTATTGATTCAATTGGTGATGTAGATAAGATATAACAACATGACAAAATTACTCAAAAAAGGACATCATGGTGTAATTACACAATTGCGGTCTCTATATATTCAAACATTTATATCCTCTACTCTAGTGCAACTCTAAAAAGTTACCAACAATCACTTCAAAGTATTTAGAGAGATGCCTAAGGGTATTCCACCTATGACAAATCATTACCATGTTGTTCATTTGCAACCTATAATTGTACCACATAACATTAGGCCTCATGGATATCCATATGCACAAAAGAGTGAAATTGAACATATGATTCAAGAAATGTTAGAGGCTGACATCATTTAACCTAGCCAAAGTGCTTTCTCTCCATTAGTGATGATGGTTACAAAGAGGGATGGTTCGTGGCTTATGTGTCCACATTATAAACAACTCAACAAAATAACCACGAATAATAAGTTTCTTATTCCTATCATTGATGATTTATTAGATGAATTGCATAGAAAAAATTTATTTACTAAGTTGGATTTATATTTGAGATATCAACAAAATCAAAACGAGGCAAGAAGAAATTCCCAAAACAACCTTTAAAACACACGAAGGTCATTATGAGTTTTTGGTTATGCCATTTGGACTTACTAATGCACCTTCAATATTTCAAGGCTTAATGAATTTTATTTTC
This sequence comes from Pinus taeda, assembly GCA_000404065.3. Lineage (NCBI taxonomy): Eukaryota > Viridiplantae > Streptophyta > Pinopsida > Pinales > Pinaceae > Pinus > Pinus taeda. The sequence continues at coordinate 115,857 of APFE030083791.1, forward strand.
AAACCCTTCCTTTATAAAATTTGTGTTAGTATTTTTTAATGGCGTACTAATATCTAACAAATTTTGGGAAAAGCATGTACACCATGTTAAGAGGGACTCAAAACTATTGAAAAGAAACAACTATAAGCAAATCCTTCCGAGTGTGCTTTTGGGGTTCAAGAAGTGAATATTTGGGTCATATTATATCTCATGGAGGTGTTAAAGTGGACCCTAACAAAATCGAAGCTATGATAGAGTGGTCAATCTCCAAAACCTCGAAGAAACTTAAAGGATTCTTAAGATTGACAAACTATTAACATAAGTTTGTCAAGAACTATGGTCAAGTAGTTGCACCTCTAATAACATTATTAAAGAAATAAATATTTTCTCGGACTCAAGAAGCAAGCAAAACCTTTGAAAAACTTAAGGAGGTTATGTGGATGACTTGTGATAGCCTTTTTTGCTACGCCTCTTGTAAATGTCACTATGAATTGTAATTCATGTAAATATTGTGGAAATATAAACACAATGACTAGGTTGGAGGAGTGGATATAGATTCATAGGTTTGAGGAGGAGGAATTGCTTATAGGCGCAAGCCACTGTATTTATTTCACCACCTATCTCCTTGATCGATTTATGGCCTTGTTGGTGCAAGCATTGAAGAGTGTATGGGTTTCTTGAACAAAGGACGAACCCATACAACCCCTAATCTCGTGGAACACATTGATGTGGTCAATATGCAAGGAAGGGATGAGAAACAAAGAGTCGACAAGAGATGGTGTGCAAGGATGCTTGGTTATGTGGAGGTGCATAGTCAATGATGGTATGTGCAATGAGAAAGAGAGTGGAACACACTCAAAAGTATATACAGACAATGTGATATGAGGGCAAAAGAACTCGTTGTGAAAAAGGAAGAAAAACATAATCTGTGCACATACTTGGAAGCACATTGAGGAGCGTGGTGTAAAGATAAGATTGTAGTATTGAGAAGGTTGAGACATAATGGGCTTTGGAATCCTACTTGGCAGGTGGAGACGTTATGCACTTTGGAACTTCCTATGGTGTTGTATAGGTGGACCTTTAGTATAAACTCTGGATTCCCGTGGAACCTAATGGGTGGAGACATGGTGTGATTTAGATTCCCGTGGGACAACAAGTGGAGACATCGTGGACTTTGGACTCATATAGTGTGAATTGGGTGGAGACATTGTGGGATTTGGATCCCTGTAGTGGTTAATTGATGGAGAAATTATGTGTGATTGGATCCCTCCAAGGTTTTATAGGTGGAGACACTATGTGCTTTGGAGTCTTGGGTTACTGGTGGAGACATTGTGTGCCCTGGACTCTTGTGTGATCTGCTTGACTTGTATTGGTGTGAATTTCCTCGAGCACTTAATCCTCAGTCTTTGAATATGGCTCAAGGATGGTAAGTTGTAAAAATGATTCTAGTATAGTTGGGTGGAGAGTTGAAGTCCCTACCTCAGATGCCAATCATTCAAGTTAGTCAAATAAGTATATTCATTTGTGCATATGTTGCACTATAAATGGTAAATGATATTGTTATGTCTATGGCAATGAATCTATCAACATTTATGATGGAGGAATGTGATATTCCTAGTTGTCTCTAATGAGATGTTATGTACTTATGGTTATGAGGGACTCAAATGCCTCTATGTTTACTAATATATTCTTGAGTTGCAAAGTTATTTACATGGTCTTGTACGAATGTTTGATGTGCTCAATTAACTGTCATAGTGTGTGGATTCAATTGATTGGCATAACCATGGATAATTGACTTATTGAGAATGTTGATTATCTTTATGTCGTGATGTATGTTTTTATGAGTGGATCTGATAGTATTGTGTGGAACCCATCAAGTGAATTGAGATGATGCTACTGTATCTGAATGTATAAAGTAGTGTTAGCCATGGTTTGGCTTGTGTTATTGTCTATTAATAGGAAAGTTGATTGTTTTATTGATATTTTAAGACTATGTACAATATATGGAATGTTAGCATGGAATGAGGGTTTCATCCCTGTAAAAGTTAACGTTCTAAGATTTAAGGAAAGCTTGGGAAAAGTCCTTGGAAATTCCTTAGAAGTTCTAAGTCTAAAGTATTATAGAAATCATACTTGTATCTAGGGCCGAATCAAAGCTTATAAGAGTTTTGTATCTAAACTAGATGTATTTTAGGCATGGTAGATGTATTTAGGAGTCTGTAAATTAGGGTCATGTGCACTTTGTGCTCTTTTATGAAAGCACAATATTTGAAATACTTTGGATATGTCACATAGGAAGCAATCAAAGGTGATATCCGGGTGGGGCTCATTTGGGTGCCCACGGGTTTGGAACCAGATTCATATGAAATTAGAGTGAGGCCTGATGGGTGAATAATTGGCATGAGGTTGGATTGCCTCATAAACGAAGGATGTATTTGAGATCTGGGAACAATTGGGAGTGAGGGCACGATGCTAACTCATGGAACCCTAGATGTGGGCCAGGGCCAGATACATATTGGGCCAGATGTGGGCAAACTCTGGATATATTTATGGAGAATTGTTTACGAGTTACACTTGATTGAAGCCGAATTTCGTATATTGTGTAGGGAATCCATGGTGGCCCGGTATAGAGAAGTAACGAATTCAAATTTGGACTTATTAATTTGTGAGAGCATCCAAACATTTGAGAGAAAAGTTGTGGTGTTAACTTTGGGACATCACAGATGGTGGGCCAGGTCCAGATTCATTTGTAGATATGTATAAATTTGGGGGTTCGAGGAATTTACCACAATACAAACTCTTTCGTACTGTCAAATATCACTTAGAGCTAGATACAAAGGAATTTGATGATTTGGTGAAGGGATCAGGCCCAGTGAGACCCATGAGCTAGGATGAAGTGGCAACATCATAGATGCATTGTTGAGGTCACATTGGTGCCATGTAGGTGTCACGAATGGATTAGAAGGGTCATGTGGGTGCCACATGGTAGCATCTTGTTGATGTGGTAAAAGTTAATTGGTTAATCTTTAAAAGAGCATAACCTTCAATTCGGGAGTCAAATTGAGGTAAAGTTTATATTGTCAAAAAACCCTTGACGAGATGAATGTAATCGTGTTGTCCAAAGTTTATTTTACAAACTTTGGTGAAGAAGGAATGTTGTAACCCTATATTCATAGTGGGACCAGGGAGGTTGGGTTAGTTGACAATAACACCTCCCATAAACTTGGGAAGTCCAAGAGGGTGTGAGGAAGTGTTACACGACTCTTGTCCTAGCCATAATTAACTTCACAAAGACCTTTATTACGGAGTGTGATGCCTTGGGCCATGGCATTAGTGTAATTTTAACAAAACAAAGAACACCCTTTTCATTTCAAGGTAGACAACTTAAAGGAAAAACCTTACTTAAATCCATTAATGAAAAATAGACATTGGCCAAGCTACATGTAGTTAAAATATCATGCCCTTACCTAATAGGAAGATATTTCAAGGTAAAAATAGATCATGATAGTTTGAAGTAATTCTTGGATATATTATTATCTTCAAAAGTGAAACAAAAATGGGTTACGAAGACACCAGGTTATGACTTTGAAATTGCCTACATAATAGGAAAACATAATATAGTAGTAGATGCACTTTTAAGGAAAGAAATATAAACATAAGGCTTGTTATCTATCATCTCTATTATGTTGATCCGGATTGGATCATTATATTCTTTGACATCCATCTCGATGCTTTTAGAGTGGAAAAAGTGGAGGAATCAACTCACAGGACCATTTTTAACAGTGAGACCTAGTTTGACAAATTAGGGTCTAAAACATTTTGGGAGCATTTTGAGGCATCAAACAAATTTTTTTGGGGGTAAAAGTTTGTCGCTTTAGCATGACATCTTTTTTTCCTATTCTACACACATATAGATTTTCAATGACACAAGAATCACATATGTTATATGGAAAATTCACTTATGTGGACAAAAATGAACTCCCTAGATCTAGCGGTCTAATCTAGAACAACAGAGGAAAAAAATATCTAACTTTTCCTTAGAGAGATTACAATATGAAAAATAGACCTACCTAGAATTCGTAGTAAGTCCTCTTCTTCTCTTCGCTTGTAAGCTCCAATCCTAGTTCCACGCACTATAAATGGAACCTGCAATAATGACTAAAACAAGCAAAGGAACTACAATATCTGCATAGCATAATCGAAAACCTCTATTCAGTGAGTCAAAATGGCATTGAAATACATAAGAATCAACTTGACACAAGTATAGGAAAGAAAAAAACTTTTTGTATTCATAAATAAAGGAGAGAGTTACAACCATATATAGAAGCTAACTTTGTAGATGTCTCCCCAAATGTCTTGTCCTTCCTTGCCACAAAGTAAAACTTCACACTCAACCCTAATGCATAAATGGATGATGAATCATTAAGCTTAAAGTAGCAGCATAAGGGAACCAACAATCTCCAAAAGCCAACCTCGTAATCTCCAAAAGCCAACCCAGACTCCATGGGAGCAGTAAATTTATATGGTAAACATGGTAGTTTAGGATTTAATAATCTAGGCTTGAGATCCACTTATGAAGGAGGATAAGCTCAAGGGATAAGAGATAAGATCACTAGAGTAGGATCATATAGGAATTTGAGATCTTTATCCATGGTAAATGGTTAAAGCTGCCTTAGAAACTTATGGAAGGAGAAGATTTGAAAATATTTTTTTTAATTTTCTCGAAATTCTAAACTCAGCATACTTGCAGGATGGGGCAACCTGTGCTGACCAACGCAGATTCTCAGTTATGCAACTTACACGACAACCATACATGATGTGTTGGGGCTAAAAACATGGTTTTTAAGCCAATAGACCCATAAACTCAAACTTTTGGAGAAATAATGCTTAGGGCTTTTCAAAGGGATCATGACAAAGTATCCAAGGATGTTGATTGGACCGGTTTTCAAGCCTTTTGGAATGATGTGACAAAATGGTTTGTGACAACTTCAATTAGATTATGTATGTGAATGTTACGTCACTCAGAAGTTGACCTTCTTATTTTTACCACCATAATTCGATAGGATGCCACGTAATCCCCCATTATTCATGGCAAAGGGACTAGCCACATGATTATGATAAAAAGACTCTAAAAGAGTCTATATTGTAACTCTGGTTAAGAGTTGAGGTAGTGATCCAGAATATCTAAGTTACCGGAATCATCCAAGAACTTTTATTTTTGTGATGTTAGTAGAATTGTGAGTGAAAGAGTATGAAAAAAACATTTGCATACAATTTAAATAAGATAAAATGTAAAGGCAACCATGAAGATAAGGTACTAAAAAGAGTTTGATAACAAAGTTCATCCAATGTAGACTGTGTCTTTAGGCCTTGTTCAAAGTGGGAAGGCCTCTTCATTCATCTTAACGAATCGAATAAATACATGGCAAAATTACACCTTACACCTCCATATTTGGGGATGACCTGAAAAAGGGATGCTCGGATGGAGAAATGGACTACACCATCAAATTCTTGGTGAAAAATTGTGAAATTTGAGCATAAACATGACCCCTTGATGGCATTGGTACTTATGGACCCCCAAGGAATCTTCTAGATTCTCTCAACATAAAAAAGATACTCCATGTCAGGGTTCCGCCACTTCATAGCTCTGCACACTGTTCTGTTGCAGAATTTCTCTCTTGGCCCACCAGTCTCCATTCCACTGTGCAATTGAGTGAAGTTTTTATTCAAAATCCTCGGCGGAGTTAACAAAGGTGCGCACCTGGCACCATGGTTGGTGGGTGTTTGCAAGCTCTTTGGAATAGTGAGGGTTGCAAATTTAAACCTATGGACCCATACTATTTTGGTGTTGTCGTTACATATGTGTTTGAAACCTATTATGATGGTTAACACCATGTTGCAATGTTTTAATATCCACCCATGTGACCCGTTCACGTGACTGAACCATATGACCTGTTACATATATGTTGCCCTCCATGTTTGATCGTTTATTACACCATATAACCTATGCTTCCAACCCATGCCATGTTGTATTAACCATCATTTGTCACATGTGATAGTTTCATGTTCTAATTGTTGCCATAGTTAGATTGTTGACCATTCAAACCATATGCCATTTGAGTTTGTCGGTGCACATATTTTTAATACTCTTGTGAAATTGATATGGTTGAAAGCCATATACAGTTACAATGTTGCCATTTAATATGGCTTATAATATTTCTTTGAACCTCACCGTTATAATATTTCTTTAACTTTTGTTTTGTTGTTTTAGTGTGAGCCTGTAACTTTAGGTTATATGGTTATAACCATAAGTATTAATATAACCATAATGTTTTATGCAATAACCAATTTGTTATTGTTTATTGTTTTTTTTGTTATGATATATATTTTGTTTTGTCTTTTGTGTAGGGCTAGGAAGCCAATGCTGGAGTACCACGTGTTAGTGGTCTATTTGTCAAATCACCGCATAAGTGTAGTAGGTCCCACATCCCTTTATAATTTTCAAACTTCGAACGGTAGTAAAATGGTCATATGGACTCCAATTGAGGTGTTGTTCACATCGTTGGGTTCGTAATGATGAACACTACAACCTGGTATGATTATTTGTGACATCTGGGAACTTCAAAAATTGAGCCTTTAGAGATCCTCCTAGATCAGATAGTCAAACCTAACCATTAGTAGGCTATCAACCTGTGTTACAATCAGGCCACTAAGAGGAAAAATGGTTCCATTCCTTTGAGTACATTTGTTCCATAACTAAGCAAAAATGATTGAGAGGGATAGGAGATAGAGCACACAAAGATGATTTGTGCACTATAGTAGCCAAAAGCCATACTTCTTTGTACTCGCAAACATTTTCTATTCATAGAAAGAGAGCATAACAACCTCACCTTCCAGTTAGGTTTTTCTCTCGAAAGGGTTTCTTAGGTCATATCTTGTGTCGTATGTGTGTGATTTTTTATTTCATTGTTCTCTAATTTCTACGTAATTTTTTATTCACATGCATGCACTATTAACAATATTCTACAAATCCATAAATCTAAAAAGAAATAACTTGCATTTTCACCAAGAGGTGCAAGGGCACATCGAAAGTGTTTTAGGTTTTTTTTTTACCCTTCAAATATATATACAATAGCATTTGAAATAGAAGGGTTTTTAATGTCTCAGCGGAGGTTGGGGATCTACTAGTCGAATTCAAGATCTGCAAACCAGACAAGACAAGAGAGCTAGAATTTTTGAAAGAGACTATGAAAAACCTCGAACATAAAAAAAAACACATTAAATGTACACTCAACACATAAAAAAATACCCACCAAGATTATTTGTAGGTTCATCTAGTAACAAAATGGTAAGATTCATGAATATTGCTCATGCCAGATCTATTCACATACACCAACCACTAGAGAAGTCACTTGTCTTTCTTGCTTGCATTTTTTAATCAAAACCTAAGCCAAATAAAATTTCAACAACTCACTTTTCTACTATTGCAACATCCAAGGATTTTAGATGTTCATATATTTGATCTAGTGCATCTCCACCTCCATCATCTTAGACCACCAATTAAAGAAAATAAGATTTTATAATCCATTTCATTTATCCATAGGAAAATAAGATTTTATGATCCATTTCATCTGTATATAAAATATCTCAAAACTGATTGAAATGATGTAAGACATTCTGGAAACCACATTAAATATTAACTAGCTAAAAACTTAAATGCACGGTGAGAGGACACAACATTTTGGAGTCTGAGAAAGATTCAAAGAGGATTAGCCCTCAAAGTATATATTTAATATATGAACTTTAAAATAAGAGAAAAAAAGGCTCAGGAACAAACCCTCAATCACTGCAGTTCACTTGATTTATTGCTCGTAGTAGTCACAATAACATGGGCACTCTCCAAAATCACCCTCTTAGAAGTTAAATGATGAGTTTTCCCTACACTCAAAGTAAAAATAGGTTCTAGTGGTTTGGGTTAATGGGATTTTACCATTCATACAACGATATTGAGGTGCACAACCACAACGTTTGGAATATGAACACAGGTTGCATACTACATCATAAGTAATGTCCTAATAATACAGGGTTTCGATTTAAACCTTATGTTTCTCACAACTTAGAGTCAAAACCACCAATGACGTGTTGGTGATATTTTTGAATTTGACGTTTTTGAGCTATTATATACATGGAAAATGCATCGAGGATCAATGTACAAACTCCAAAGCAAAATTCAATCCAAGAATGCTCAGAACTTTCTTAAAAACAAGGTAGATGCAATGGATGTTTTGAATTTCCCTTTGTTGTTATGTTATCAAATAAAGTTAACAACATGGGGATGTTCTTGCAACTCTAGTTTCCCTTGTGAAATTGGTGGAAACATGCGTGAATGCTATCCCCAAGAGAACTACAAATGATTTTGTCATGAAAAAATGAAAAGTATATACCTAGGATGAAACTAATAATATTAAGCATATCAAATCATGATGTGTAAGCATAAATTGATAAGAAAAAAATCCCCAATATGTAAAACATAATAAAAAGTACAAAAGAATACATGGCAACTCCCAAAAGCAACCTTTGATACATTACATGGAATGCCATTTGAAAAGTTGTAGTATCTTTTCGTTACTTTTCCAATGTCATTTCATTTTCGCTGCAATAATTTCTATGCACTCATTTTGGAAGAAACTCATGAAGCTAAAGTTAATGGTAAGCCTCAAGTGCCCTATCAATAGAGTTGAAGTCTTTATTTCAATGGCAAAAAACATTTACCAAAAAAATTATATTTTAAACATGTGCTATGAATAACTAATAATTCTAGCATTGTGCATGGAGAATATCATAAACCAATTGTACTACAAGAAGGCTTAAGATATCAATACTATAAAATGCCTCCATATGACTCTCGAGTTCTAGATAAATGCTCATTGGCTCAATTTGAAGCACCAACAACAAAAACATTCTATTGCATCTTCAAAAGTACTTACAAAAATAAACTACTCTATGCACAACATGCCTCTTTTGAATTGGAGTCAATATAACATATTTACCACTCTAAGAGTCTGAAATGTACTTTTCCTTTTCATAAGTCTCCTTTTGTTTCTTGTTAAGAGATGTGATATTGAATTGCTCTGAAAATTATTGACGAGGGCAAAAATGTATCCATTTGGGATATTTTGTGCAAGCAGTTCCCTATCAAAGTGCTAGATATAAAATATAAACATCTTAGACTTCAAACTGTGAAGTTGTCTGTTTCTAAATTGACGACACTCTAACCCAATGAATACATAATTATTCTTCAAATTCACCAAGGTTATTGATTAAATAGAGACCCCACCTCTAAAATAGAGTTTCAACCTTAGACAGATGGGACAAACTCGGTTTGGTTGAAAGGTAGAGCATACAACTCTCCACTTCTAGGTCAGTTTTCATTGAATGGAACTTATCCCACCAATGATAGCCTCTGTCTTTCCTTGTTGAACTCTCTCCCATGTGTAGAGTGTTATCCCAAAAAAATGTTACGATGCCAACAACTAGAGCCAGGGACGAGAATATCACATTGATAATGTCATTGAACTGTGAAAGAAGCCATTAAAAAATGTTTAAACTTAAAAACATTGCAAATTTCAAGAATGAAAGGGAATGTTGCCTCAAGGAATTGTTAGCCAGAAAATCATGATTTAGTCCTTGATAAAAATTGTAAGAACCTTATCCATCATCCATGAGTGTGGAATGAACCATGACCAGAAGTAAGCATAAATTCATTGAAGTATTGTGGTACTGATAAGCCCAAAAACAGAGAGAATCCCAATATGAACTTCATCCCAAAACTATTTAGATTGTAAAATTGAAGGAAACTGAGCCCACCACAAGTTGTTCATCAAGAATATAATTTTTTTTAGACATAAGGCAAAACCCAAAGAATTGTTGTTCTACCCTAAAATGTTGAAACTACATCATATAAAATATTTGCCAATATAGTTACCTAACAAATTGTTGTTTTATCCTATTGTGTTGAAATTTCATTGTCCAAACTGTCTACAAATATGAGTTAACCATGAGGTTTTATGCATACATCCATGATACATTATTACAATAGCTAAGACATTAGTTGACTAACTTTGCAACTCAGCACATAAGATTTGTGTACACTGTATACATACTAACATAACTAAAGAGGAGACAATACAGGACAACAGGAATGAGTGCTGGAACAAAAGAAAAGATTGCTCCAAATTTACTTGGAACCACATTAACATGAAATTAATAATGCAAAATCCTAAACTGGAGAATAAACCCCAAAATGAGAACAATATCCCAACTTGAGTTGATTATCACTAAGAATAGAGAATAATATCATAAATCCTGCTGATATCTGGATCACCCTGCGACTCCCAACTCGTGTCAACCCCAAAAGACCAACATTCTCACTGTAAATTACCAAGATAAGACAAATTTTAGAGCTAGTACTGCCAGACAATGAATCAAATTGCAACTAAGAGTGCCTAATTCTTACACTGATACTGTGGACCCATTTCTAGTTCCAAACATCCCATCCAATAACATTCCAATTCCATTTAGAGATGACCATTGCATTCCATCCACAACAATGATACAATCTTCCAATTAGCTGAACCCAAAAAGGTGAAAGCAAAGAATCAATTTATTTACCTGCCAGCCTACACCATGACTGATGATAGATGGAGGGGGAGGTCTGTCACTTGTAAACCTTGAAACAACATAGAATGTAACAAGAGACTGCAAATTAAAATAAAATAAAAAATAGTAGTCAATACCGTTTTTTTTTTTAATAGAAACCCATAAACAACTATTAGAAATGTCAGCAGGATAAAAATTAAATAAAAAAGAAGAAAGAAATCTTATATATGTTAAGCAGGTAAACCTCAATAAGAGACACAAATGCTGCAGCCATCATTGCAAAAGATTGTCCTCCATCAAAAACAGGTCCTACCCATTGAAATGGATATGGAACACTTATCCTGTAGAATAATAAAGATCAAGTTGAAGCTTTGCATTAGAACATACAATATGAAATGACATCACAATCAATATGCATGCTTCTTGTAAGAATGCAAACCATTTGGCACTACTAAATAGTCCAAAACTATTTGTTTGGCAATGGGCTTGGGTCTTTTCAGGGGTATGCTTGTAAGCTCCACCTACAGAGAGAATATGGGCATATTCCCACACAATAACAACCACAATTATGATTGAAAAATGCTCAAATAAAGGTTTCTTACGAGTCTTGATATTTCAACCATACTGAAAGGTTTGACAAAAGAGTTCAATTAGTTGGTTTCATTCTACAACAATTTAGTACCAAAATATTTCCAATTACAAATCATTCAATACAACTGATTTAAAAAGGCATGGAAAGACTAGGAACAAAATATATAATATATATCTAGAGAGTTACTCGCTCTATAAGTTTACACATAATGGTAATTGGTTAAATCCTTACCCATGAAAAGTAGACAGGTGCAATAAGTTGTGGAAACCCTATTTCAATGCATTTACCCACCTATAAATCACATCACAGAGTATAACACTTCATTCAACTTTTTATTTATTTAAAAAGAGCATATTTATTCAAACAAAACAAAAATTCAAATAGAGTAGATATTACAAAATATACATCCAATCATAAATTTGAAGTAGCTAATATGGATATCCAAACATATGGGTATTTGGTGAACATACGAAATTCCAAGTTTGAAATGAAAAACTTGTCAATCTATTGAAAACGCAAAATTGGATTCGATAAGACCCAAAACTTGTTATTGTAAATGCAAGTTTAACTTATTAAAAGTTGAAGATAAAAATTAAGAGTTGGGCTAGTAACTGATAGCGGATTAGATTGATATTGATTTGGTTGAAGACATACGAGGTCAAATTTAGTGAGTTAAAGTTCATTAAATTGATAACACTTACTCAAATAATTCTTATGCTAGGCACTAATACTTTTATTGCATGAAAAAAATTCTTAAATACATTTGAACCAATTGAAATGACTTCAACTATGCCAACTATTCAAGCTAGAAAGTGCATAAGCTCAAGTAAAATAGAATCCATAGGATTCAAATAGATTTAGAAGCTATGTCATTTAGTCATTATAACTTAAATTTTCACAAGAGAAGTTCAAAACAAACTAGAAATAATTATTTTTCAGAACTTATCATGATCCATTTATGAAATAGTTCAACTCTGAACACTACGTATTACTAATTAGATTAATATTAAAAAAATTGTGCATAATATGCTATTGTGTTGAAAATGTAAACCTTAAATATATATTAGATGATATAATTAGGAGTAAAGCAAGACTAATCTAAGTCAAACATTTTAGAAACATTTTTTTATTCATAATACATTTCCCAAACACGTTTTTTGTTTCATCTAGTTATTCACCCCAAGTAGTTATATGTTCAAGCAAAATGAGTATTTGTGTAAAAGAAAGTGTTAAGTTCCAACCAAAATATATGTCTATAAATCACCCATGATGCAGAAATGCACATACTGCCTCCATTCAAAAGAAAAGTCTGTACATATCAAATCAAACATATATTGCTTCAAGATAAATGAAAGTCCAATAGATGGACCTTGTTTAATAAAAATAGTCATCAAGCCTGTGATTGTCCAAGAAATATGGATGCTATTCAAGTTTGCTAGCATACTTGAGTAGGTCCTTTTGTTCCAAACCAGATGTAATCACACTCTAATTTTGAGTACCCTGTAGTCTTCCATATTAATTTACAAACATGTTGGACTAGGACACTTAAGCCTAGGAATTCTATACCCATATAACTCAAATGCAGTTATGGTATTCATTGAAACTTGAAACATATGAATTCTCTTTAAGCAAAAAGTAATTTTGTTTAACACCAAGTGGGTGCAATAGAGACAACTTCTAAAATGGAATTTGTTTAAGCCAAGTGAACATGATAGAAATGGGGTTGTCCACTTACCCCCGAGAAGCCAAGTTCATAAAGTCCAAGTGCAACAAGAGTTACTAATGGAACTACTGAAAGAGGACTCAAATATATGACATGCACCATGCCATCAAGACAACAAAATCAAGATCTACAGACTATAAATATTTAATACATAGTGAATTTGCATGGAATTACTTGAGAAAATGTAGAGAGATCAAACCAACCTTATAACAACATCCCACAAACCACTAAATCGTAGGATGATTTGTAGAGTGGAAGCAACAATCAGAGCGCCCTGTATTCCTCACATCGTACACATAAATCTCTGCAAACATTGAGAAAACTAGTTTCCATGTCAGCAAGCAATCCGAGACTATCAACTATATCCAAACAAAATTCTAGCAATGTAAGGATGAGTCAGACTATTACATATGTCATGATTATCGAGAATGCTCAGGTTTCTGCCAGAACTAATGATGGAAAGTGTAGGAAGGATAAAGGCATACGAGCCTCTTACAGGCAGCCTACTACTAAATTTTGTTTGGAATAACATATTAAGACCTACTACAAACAATAATGTCTTGATAACTTTAGCCTTATCCACCTGCACAAACATTTAAATTTTAGTCAACTATTATTGGAGTCTAACCTAAGGTGAAGTTCAAGTTGGTGAACCACACATTTTCCAACAATTGAACATAACTCAAAGTGTTTTAGAATGCACTAATTATATGTGGGAAAACCTATCCATGGTTTTGGGCATGATGGTTTTTTGCTCATGGTATTTTTTAGATTCAGTCAAGGGAACTACAATTATGTTTTAAACCAGGGTTAATGGACTGGGGTTGATATATTAATATATATTTATATATATATAATGAAAAATCAATCTTGTTTTCGTGGTTTGGGTTGTAGGAGAAAATCTTTGTGTATATAGTATGTGCTCACCATTGTTTATTTTTCTATTTTAAGAATTTGTTTGCAGGTAATTTATGTATAGGGTTAAAGGCTACACTGTAATCAAATTTTAGGGTTACACTTTCATAGGCAAAATGTGAAGTGGGTTGTGCTTTCTACTTACATTGTTGTCACCCATCACAGGAATAAGCATCGAGGGGATGATAATAATGGCGCCCAACATCACCAAATAGTGTTGCAAACCAAATAAAATGGCTTATGTTGCAACAAAAGTAGTCAAAATTTTCCATTATGTCTAAACACCAAGAAGAAGCATGAAAGCATCAATATGAAAATCAAATTTGAAGCTTTCAAAGCTGAATATGCCAACAGGTTCCAGGTAAAATGCATTTGAAATAGATGTAGTGCGGGACACACTCATAAAAGATTGGGACAATGTCTAGGTCAAAACTTTTTGATAAATGTAAACCAGTGAAAAACACAGTGAATTGAAAAAAATATTAGCACAAGATCCAAATAAGAGGACCTTAATACGAAGAACACACAAAGTAATTGGTCACAAATCTGAGAGGACCTTTAATGGAAAACAAGCAAGTTTCACACATGATATGCACATGGGTAATGGTCAAAATTCTTTTTGGGACCTTCATATGAAAAACAAAGTAAGTAAACTTAGGTCACCACTTTGAAATAAATTTATCAGAAATAAATTCAAAGAAGGAATTGCAAATAAGTAATGTAAAATGATTTATAGGACCTTAATATGAAAACCATAATAAGCAAAAGCTTAAATCACCAGTCTGAGCCTTTGCTAAAGCACTTTGCACTATCCTCTCTACATTGAGAAAAGCTGCTTCTTTTGACTTGTTAAGTTGTTCCAAAGCCCTATTGTCTTCCTGCAATTTCATAATTTACAAGACAACGACAAGATAAACACCATTCGCTAGTGTAGTTATGTGGAATCTATAGGCATAAACCACAAGCATCCCCAAGTTAAAGGGGCGAGCTACGACACAATACAAATCATGGGTTTTTCCATGGGCAAGCAATACCTCTTTCCGAGAAAGTTGCAAACAATGGACCATAAACATCACAATAAACCCAGACAAACAAAAGCTTACACAATACCTGCAAGCTTTAGAAGCCAAGTTAAATATCTTCTTTCTACAGGAAAACGAGAAAGGGAGAAGGCTTATTTGTGTGACACCCCTACTGCACAAAACCCAAATCAAGAAAATGAGTTCTACCGCAAAGAAAGTGCAAATCTCAAAATAAAGTGTACATTTATAGAACATATATTTAACACAAACCCTTAACAACGACAAACTCATGGTGATTTCCAACACCTCTTGTCGAGCAAGTTACAGATAATGGACCATAAACATCACAATAAACTGTAACCTACAAGCTTCAAAGGGCAAGTTAAATATCTTCTTTATTCATGAAATTGTGCAAGAGAGAGGGCTTATTTGTGTGACACCCCTATTGCAGAAAACCCAAATTAGGAAAATGGGTTCCGTTGCAAAGAAAGCACAAATGGGTTTTGCTGCAAAGAAGGTGTAGACCTCAGAAGAAAGTGGGCTTATTTGTGTGAATCCCCTACTACACAAAACATCGAATTAGGAAAATGGGTTATGCTATAAAGAAAGCACAAAACTTAGCAAAAACCATTAATCCACGTAATAGATATTCAACACAAACCCTAAACAGTGGTGGGCCGGTGGTGATTTCCACAACAAAAATTATGAAAGGATCTCACACAATCCTTTATCATAACAACAACAAGAACGTCAAACCCTAGCATGGCTGAAAATCATAGTAGACATCTGGAAGATGAGGAAGACAACACCTAGTGGACGACAAATATATACAGTGTCGCTACCAAGAACCTCATAATAAGAATGTCGGTTGGCGTAAAAACTACAATAGTGTAGAATTTCATATTCTAAATATAATTTTATTAGATCTGTTGTGACGATCTGTCTAGTGGGATATCCATGGAAATTTACAAATCATATGCAATATGATTGGGTGGAAGAAGAATGACAAAATGGAAGCAAGATCATAAGGTACATGGCAATATTTTCAATTACCTTTTTATTATTTATTAGATAACTAAGGAATTGTTAATTCAACATTCATATGAACTTGAGACATGCTAATATAATATTGCTTTTGCTAACGAGGTTGTAGTATTCTAAATGAATATCACAGATCAAGGTATTTAAGTTCTTTCCCAAGCCATTAAGAAAATTGAACCAAATTTACAATCAAAACCACGCTTATAGAATTGAAATGGCACACTTTACATGATAGGCTTAGGAAGCTTAGTGTTGTAACCCTCAAGATAGGTAGAGTTACTAATATAAGTTTCAGGAAATGAAATATCACTTCTCTACCTAGTGGTTTTAGGAAGCTTGTTGTTGGAACCCCTAACACAAGTAGAACACATCATAGAGGCAATAAGTAAATAACATAAACATTAAAAAGTTGACTTGCTCAAGGATCAGATGATCCTCAATTATGTAACAAAGATGCACATGATATGAAATGCTAGCAAGTTGCAATATAAAATAATTAAACCACAAGATGTAATGTAGAAGATTCAAACCACAATTATGCTATAAGGGATATGATTACAAACAAAAATAATAATTACAATTTCTATAAAACAGAGAGAACATACAATGTATTTACATATAGCTTAGTCATGAAAATATAGTATTGTACTTGCCTAATTAGTGAGTTGCAACAATGTAAATAATAGAAAATAGAACAATTACATAACTAATTGAAATGTAAACAAATATCGAAAAGTAAAGTATTAGTTACAGGTAGTCCCTAGCTAAGGACGAGGCCCTACCTACTTATGCGAGGCACTAGCTATAAGAGCAGCAAAACACTAATTAATCGCCACAACATTTAGATAGATGAAATGAAAATGAGACATGAGCTTATATTAAGAATTTGAAATGTAGATTACAAGCTACGAAATGTAGAATTCATGTTCTACTAGTGGTTCACTTGTTGCGGCGATAGAAGCCTAGGCTTTGAGGATCATGGTGTGGGTGAGAACATGTGAGTTAGATTAAGAGGAGGAGGAAGCTACGAAATAACTAATTCCTTTGTCCTTAGTTTTATCTCTAATAGCTAGATATTGGTCTATGGTGAGGACTTGATGGGCAACTTATTCTTCACCACTTCTTCTCTGTCTGCCCAAATTGGCATTTCAAGATCTATACTAGGCTTGGTGGGAGGATATATGGTAAGTTGTTTCTTGAAGGTCCCATGCAATACAATCATGTTACTGGACCCACAACCATTGTAACCATTTGCAGTGACCAACCATGGCCTTATCAAGACTAAAGGATAGCATCTTGGAGAAGACTTGGGTTGTAGGATCAAGAAGTCAATAGGATACTACCATGAATCTACAAATATCACTACAAATTTCCTTTTGGTTTGATAGTTGTTTTGCTAGCAAGTTGTAACATTGTGGGGGTTTGCTTAAGACTAAAAAGTCATAAGGCTTCCATGGTTTCATGAATCATGACATTAATAATAACACCAAGGTTAATCAATGAATTGAAAATGATTGTATGGTTGGTTTTCACATTGACTACTAGAATCCCAAGTTATGAGCATCTGGCTATAAGAACTCCTCCCATCACAAGGCATAACAGTTTTCTGATAACATGAACTGTTTGAGGATCATTTCTTCTTCTATTGAGTTTCCTTAAACGTAATTCCCTTACCACTTTTGAGTAAATAGGAACATCCTTGTGTTGCTTTCTCAATTGTTTCGACAATTAGGGAACAACATTCATTGAGGACTAAGTCCTCCCGCTTCAGGATAGTTAGTTGGTCTTTTGTAGCCTTAGGGGGTATTCTTGTATTTATACTTAAAGTATATTCTATTGTACCTTTATGATTTGACTGGATTACTAATGACGTGTAAAAAGGACATTAGGTTATAAGATTCCAGGTCTAAGAAACTTGTACATCAAATAGGATCTAAAATTATGTTTAAATATCAAAGACCAGTCCCATGGATGACATATCACAAAGTAAAGATAAATGTCATGGATAAAAAGAAATAAAAGAAACTTCAAGCATATTTTTTTTTAACATAAATGAGTACTTTTGTATTAAAGCTGCGCCCGGTCGTGGCAAATACCCAGGTGAATTACATTGTTAGGGTGCTCAAGGATATATGGGATGTTTGTTGATATCTCATTTCCCTTCAGGTTACATAAAAAAATCCATATCCTATTAGTACTCTTATTTTCCAAGAGGAGTATACCTCGCAAAATTGAGACAAATAACATTTACATTTAAACCGAACATTAGAAATCTAGTTAATATGAAGGATCTGCTGGTTAGGTGAGATTGATGTTTTGGGGAGGTTTTATGGTGGAGTTGTCCGACTGAGCGCATTGCAATTTAAGGTTCGAGATGATACTGAAGAGTGCATCAACTTCATCTTCAAGGTGTGAGACTCTCTGCTGAAGAGCCACTATTATTTCATAGGTGTTACATTCTGAGGACCTTTGTTGGTATAATATTACATGTTGATCATAGATTTCATTGTTAATGGCTACATGCTCATTTTTACAATGTTCGCACATTGTAGAGGCCGGTGAATTTAAATCCGTACAACTAGATTCCCTAGAGAAGGTGTGATGATGCCAACATTGAGCAAGTATTGCTTTATCAACAAGGTAAACAAAAGGGTAAGTCCACAAGTTACCAAGATAATTATCGTAATCCAAAAATCCTTATTCGAACAATCGAAAGGAAAAAACTAAGGTGGGGAGATCACTTAAAGAAAAATAACCCATAGAGGAAGGGAAATTCGCACTTGATTGGACCACGACAACAATAACAAGGTAAGTCCTAAAACATCAAAGGAACCTGCACGAAACCCACTTCACACAATGTCACAAAAAATGGAGATTGCAATGCTTACCTCTGACCCAGAGAGGCCGAGATGCCAAACCACCCAGCTATAGTGATGTTGTTTTCACACTTGGATCACACAATGGAAGAAATCATGAAGCACAACCCAAACCTCATTGTTGAGCTTTCAAAAGTGCCAACGCCTGAATGCCACCCTTAACACATAGGCTCTCCGCTGTAAATTTCACGAGGAATTAGGGATTCAAAGGCCACTCAATTCACAAGATGTGAATTTGGATGAGCTTCCACTGCCAAATTTATTCTCGTTGCACCCTGAGAGGCGCGCTAGACATATCAATTCCACATCATTACTTCTAGTGCCCAACACAGAATAATCATCAAAAATTGGTCCGAGGAGACACATTTCTTGCAGGCCTTGAGTTGAAGATTGAGAGCAGGTCTAATTCGCACTGGTGAAATTAAATAAGGCACACTTCATAGATGTAACTATAACATTCCATGAGGCTTAGAATAAGGGAAAATCTAATATACAATATAGCCATTAAGTGAGGTGTGCATGAATGAGGTTGTCGACTATACAACACTATGTTGAGATGGTGGTGGACATAGTTGGAAAACATTAGATGGCCAACATAGGGATTAATACCTTAGTTCAAGAGAGGATAGACGATAATGGGAGGAAGGAGGGGAGGCGGGAGTGGGAGGAGGCACATTAGTTCAAGAGATAGAAATATAGTTCTAATGGGAATGAGAGTACAAACCATAACCACTTTATGGGTTAGCGACAAATTCACCAGAACCATTCATTTCTCCCTGTCCTTCATTTAGGAGGAAAGCCTTATTGGATTGAAGATCCGCTTCAGGGTTTAGATTCTAGAGGATTTGGAAGAAAGAAGAGTTTGAGAAGGAAAGGAGGGTACTTTTGATTTTATGAAACAAGATACTTATTGTGTTGTCTTTTATAAGGGTGCCACTTCTTAGAAATCAAATAATCGGATATGAGTTAGCCAAATTGATGATGTCTTGGATTCCACATCTTTGCACTAGCATTATCCAAGAATTTTTTCACAATGTTTCCTTCAGGATTTAGTAATATCCCTCCCCCTCCTACCACCCCTAACAAAAAAAAGAGAATTAACTAAGGGTATGTTATACGATTAATCTTTTACCAGAGACAAAAAAAAAGAGTATACAATATCACATATTGGTTATCTCATAAATCTACATCATAGATAAGTAGAATAAATTTAAAATTCTTTGATACTGTAATATCAGACAACAATTGAACTCATAACAAGTTGAGACAATACGTCTTGATCATTTCAATAATTGAATTGGTATTAAGATGTTATAACATAACCACATATAGGATATCAGAGAAGATGAATGCCACAAAAGTAATTAGTATAACACCTTCAAACAAAGCTAAAGAATCAAGAACTTTGGCTTATATCACAAGGAGTTTTATGATTTGAAATACCTAAGGAAATATAATACCAAGGGAAAACAAACCAGATATTGCAACAATCACATAAACTATTGATTGAGAGAATAATAGTAAGCCATTGAATCTCTTTATCAATAGTCAAATAGAAATAACACACAGAATACCAAAATATGCCATAAATGTAAACTACACTAATTAAATATTATAAAACATGAGATTAGGTCGGTGCAACAAGTGTAATGAGACATCTTTTTCCAAAATAAGTCTCTTTCACCTTAAAATTGACCCCCTCAAACTGAGGAATGAGGTCCCTTATACAAAAGTAAGTTAATTGTTTTTGAGTAATTTCCTTTAAGCTAAAAGTATTTGAATAATTAAATAAAGTAAACAAAGTCATCTTGTCGAGACATTTTTTCCCTTAGCAAATTGTTTGGCCACTTTATCTGGCTTCTTATACGTGGTGGTCGATGATACGCCCCGGGGATCATTTGTATTTTTCATCTTTGAGGTATGAAAAATCATCATGATGACATCTTCTTCTGCCCATTCTTCAAAGTCTTACATTGCGGACTATAGTGGGCGAACTGTCTGCGTCGCTGTAGTGGATGGTGCTAACATAACTAGTGGATACATTTTTTCTTCAGCTTATAAATCTTATCCCATTCAACTGGTGACATCCATATTACTTTCTTAAACTTGGAAATAAATCAACTAAGACTTCAACTGATAACGTGTAGGAGGCAGGCCTTGTATCAATTTGTCTAATATTGTTAACTTGTTGAAATCTCTGCATAAAGAGTTTATCACTAATGGTGCATAAATAACTCCCTCTTTAATGGATGAAAGACATCCTAGAACCTATTGGGTTACTTTTAATTCATCCTGGAAGGATTTTGTCCAAGTAGCCAACCTTCATTTCCCTATAAAGAAGAGATACCAAACCTTCCCAGATAATTCCATTTTGCTCTAAACTCATTGATTGCCTTTATGGCTTTTCAAAGTTCATCTTTAATTTCCAGTATACATTTATGTTTCTCTTTTACCATAGAGAGAGAAAAAATACATTCATCTTTGGTGGGTAAGTTCATAACTTTGATTATTTCTTCTTCCAATGAGTTTAAATAGTCTATGAGTTGATCAACTTCTTTCAACCTTTCCTCGAGTAGAGGAGTAATATTTTTAATTTCAATGTTAGCATTTATTATTATTATCTTCTGAAGCCTGTCCAGGATGCCTCTGGGAATCCAAGCTAGGGTCATCCAGTAGACAGGGGTTGCTTCTAAAACTGCTTTGAGCAGAATTAGTCTCCTGGCTCTGGATAAATATTTATAGTACCAAATGCTCAGGTGCTTTTCCACCTTTGTGATAAGCTAGATCCAGTCTGCAATTTTGTAGCCAAATGGCTTAAGACGGTATCCCAGGTATCTCAAGCCTTCGTCAAACGGAAAGATGACAAAGGGGAATCTCCTGAGCGTGAACAACAACTCGTTTTGTGCACAACCGAGCGCGAACAAGGTTGATTTAGATTCATTTAAAACCCTTCCAATGGCCTTTTGAAAGACCCCCATGACTTGGTGGAGAGTTGTGAGGTCACTCAAACTACCATCGAGAAAGATGAGGATGTCGTCCACAAAAAACAAATGAGTCAAAGAAAGGGAATCAATAACTTTGATACCCTTTAGGCGCCCATTCCTATGTTCTTCATGGATAAATCTGCTGAGGCCCTCCATGACCAGGAGGAACAAAAGCGAAGACAGGGGACATCCTTGTCTGAGTCCCCTTTCTGCATGAAAAAGTGGGGAAGCCGAGCCGTTTATTAACACACAGAAGGGAACATCGATTATGCAGCTCATGGTCCATTTGATAAAAGAATAGGGGAAGCCAATGTGAGTGAGGAGCAGGCGAAGGTAGAGCCAATTGACTCTGTCAAAATCTTTAAAGAGGTCAATCTTTAGGATCATGCCTTTTGTTTTACGGTATTGGACAGAATGGAGGATTTCTTGAGCCATCCGTATGGCCTCATGGATTTGTCTATTGTGCAAGAAGGCAAATTGCTCTTGGGAGATGTGCTATGATTTTGGCTATAATTTTGTAAATGTAGTTGCAGAGGGATATGGATCTGAAGCCATCAAAAGAGGAGGGCTTGTTAGATTTTGGTATGAGGGCGATGAAAGTGACTTTCAGGCTTCCCGAGATTCTTCCTCTCTTTCCACTTTCCTCGATGATTTGCAGGAGGTCCGCTCCCCATACCTCAAAAAAGGTAACATAGAATTCTATGGTCCAGCCATCCGGCCCCGGGCTCTTTTCTTTATTTACATTTTTAAAGTATCTTCTCACTCTCTCATAGATACTTCTCCCTCTAGCTCCTGTTCCATCTCTTGCTCAACAAAAATCGGGAAAAGTTGCATGGTTTTCATCACTTCGGCCAGGGAGGCATAGGGAGGCACCTTATAAATATTATGAAAGTGTGAGCAAGCTAAGGCAACCAACTCTCTAAAGGATTGAATCGACCTACTCTCTGAATCCTTAAGTTCCCAGATAGTGTTTATGGCCTTTCTACCATTCGCATGTTTATGGAAGAATTTAGTATTATCGTCCCCCTCCTTCAGCCAGATAGCCCTGCTACGGAGCCTCCAATTCGCTTCTCTATTTTTTAGAACTTGGGTTCTCTTTTGAAGCGAAGCAGTATAGGAGTCTTTTTGTTCTTGGGTCCTCAAGACTCCTCCTCAAACGAAAGTATGGCCCTCTCCGCCTCCTTTTTCTTCCGAGCCCAAGACTTAGATAGGCTCTTTAGTTCCTTCATATTGAGGAGGAAATTCTGAGTTATGTCCCCTGATGCACCAGGAGTGTGTGCCTTCCAGAATTCCATCACAAGCTTGATATATTCCAGATCCTGCAACTAGGTAGAATTGAACTTAGAAGGGGCCTTTGGCTTACTAATGACATCCTGAATCTCTAGGTATATAGGGTGGTGGTCCGATAGCCCACTTGATCTTACCCATTGTCTAATACAGTGTCCTCCATTGATCAAGCCTTCTTTAGTGAGAAAGCGATCAAGTCTTCTAGCCAAACTGGCTTCCCCCACCTTGTTATTCCTCCATGTAGGCTGCTTTTTTGCTGAAGGGACATCGATGAAATTGTGGGACTCCAAGAGGTTCTCAAAGAGACCCGTCATAGCATCCACCTAGGCATGATTGCCCCAGGATTCTGAGTATCCCAGAGAGAAATTGAGATCTCCCCCTATGATAACATTATCTTTGAGTAGTAGGGACGAGTTGAGAAGAGGTCTCCAAAAAGCCATCCTATCTTGACAAGGTCCATACACGTTGAGAATCTGGAATTCTGATTCTAGGGTTGGGGAGTATATGTTTACACCCAGGTAGCCTTGGCCTCCCCATACACTCAAAGTTTTAATTGATCTATTACAAATGCCAAGGGTTAAACCCCCTTATCTACTCGAGGCATCAAGAGAGTGAAAAGACCATCTTGGGAGCCAAGAAGCAAGAAGGGAGGATACAACAGATGTAGAGCCAAGGGTTTCTTGGAGGAAAATGATGTCGACTTGCTCAGAGGCAAATAAGCGCTTGAGGGCTAGTTTCTTGTCCGGGCTAGCCACCCCATGACAATTAAAAGAGAGGAGCTTCATGGAGGGGAGGGAGAGGGGCTTGCTCTACTCTAAGGGCCCAGTTTAAAGTCTTTTGCTTACCAGAGGCAACCTCCTCCCCAGCCTGATGCATGGCTTTGGAGAGGTGGGAGGGTCACCCTTTGGACTTGGGTGGGGGGGAGGCAATGACCTCAAAGCTTATAAAATCCAAACCTTGAGAGCACATCCAGGAGCGGAGGGGGTAACAGGGTTTGGGATTCTCAGAGTCTGGGAAAGGGAAAAGGGATGCTCTTCGAGAGAGAACGCTGAAGGAAGAGAATACGGGGGTGGGGGGGGGCAATGGTGCATTATTGGACCATAGGGGTCAGATAGGAAGGTTGGGGGGGGAAGAGGGGGTGCGCACAACGGAGGATCCGGGGGATCAAAAGAAAAAAAATGCCTGGATTGAGAAGGCATAATAGAAGTAACAAAGGCAGAAATATCAGAGGAGAGGGGGAGAGAAGACATACCCGTGGTGTGAGCGTCCCCTATGGCCGTCCATACTCTGGTTAGAGGCGGAGAGGAGCCTACCCACACTTCTTCCTTTGGTCTTTCTCGTGAATCTTGTCTGCATCGGTCAATTTTGGAGGGCACGAAGCTTTCTTTTCGATAGCAGATGGAGGTTCCTCCCATGGAGAATGATTTTCTTGCATGTTTTCCACCGGCAATTGCACTCGCTTCTTGACCATAGGGAAATCTTTGTACACATGCCCCACTTTATGGTAGCGTCGACTTCTATATGGGATGCCCTCGTAATCCAGAGGTTGCTTTCGAGTGAAGGACCTCCATTGAATCATTATATATTCTTACAGACCTCCTCAAGTATCCATATGAACCAGTATCCTCGCAAAGGCCATCTTTCCTGTGGACATATATGACTTGTCTGATTCCATATAAGAGCCAATGGAATTCCCTATTCGTTTGAATATATCCTCCGACCAAAAATGCAAGGGGAGGCCAAGTAGTCTTACCCAGATCGACTCGACTCCGAGTTGCTTCGTGTCCGAGTCGAAAAGAGGGGACCATCACTTCAGCATGACCGGGGCATGTTCAAAATGCCAATACGACAAGAGTACCCAATTTGTGAGGTCAGGCCTAGAGAATCTAAGAGCAAACCAACCCTTTATAAACGTTTGCACAGTAGGCAGATCTGCTAGGTGGTTCCCCTAGACCTCCGAAACCCAAGATTTCAATCGGGCTGCTATGTAGTTGCGTCCCCTTATTCTACCAACCAGTACCCTATCAACAAAATCCATGGTCTCTCCCAGCCAAATATCTTCTTTCAATCTGAGGAATGTGTCCACCTCCTTTGTTCTGAAGCACCGAGCATTTTTTGCAGTCCTCTCCTCAACTGCAGGATTCCCACGACCTTCTAAAGAGTGATTCTGGATGGGGGGATTTATCGGGGGGTGAAGCAGCGGGGAGACTTTCTGCGCGGGGGGGGGGGGGGGGGGGGAATACCAGTGAAACTGCTAGAAGGGGGAGGGGAAGTGCACGACGGGGTCAGAGGAGTCGAGGATGTTGGAGGGGCATGAGGTGAGGGTGGGTTTACGGAAAAACCGGGGTGAGAAAACTATCCAGGGGTCACGGAAGGAGGGTTAGGGTTAAGGCAACCTACAACAAACCCTAAGGACGCCGGGGACGGTGGGGCAGTTGAAAGCGACGACCAGGCAGGAGGGTCATCCGGCAAGACGAGCTGGTGGTTCGGTGGTCTAGAGAGCGCAGGGAGTCTAGAGATGGTCTTGTGCAAGTCTTCACCAAATGAGATGGTCCCCAACTTAGCAGGTCTCAAGGTCGTCCAGATAGTGTCCTCCACTATTTCTTCCTCCAAATAATCAATCATATCTAGGTCCATTATTATCCGGGTAAAAATAAGATGCTAGCTACCTTGGTAACCGCCAAAGGGAGAAGTAGCAAAGCGACAGAAGCTGGCAAGAGAGGCCAGAGGTCAAACAACGATGCCAAAGAGCAGGAATGGGTGATCAGGTAAAATAAAATGGAGTAAAAACCCCAAAACAACCCATGGTAAAAGGTAAAAAGTCTACACGTGCGATGATGGGGACGTGTACATTGCAGGTACAAACATTTGCATCCGTCTGCTGCGTCCACGATGTTGCTAGCCATGATCACTTGCTAACCTAGCCAAACCCTCCATTTCCCGCTCCGTCTCCAGGACTCTCATCTCATATTGTATTTGTGTGGCATCTCTTCCATTTCGTTTTTGTTGTAAAAAAATTAAAATTTCCTTGCAAACCATGAAGTGGATATTTAGAATGTGACTCATTGGATATTCGAGAAGTAACCAAACTACAACAATATTTTTAGGTTTGACTCATTTTCATCATGGCATATATAAAAAATGTTTGAGTCATTTTCATGATCATGGTATATATAAAAAATAAAAATCACTATAGCATGGATTTTTTTTGTGTGAAGGGGTTAATAAATAATTTTATCAATAAAAATGAATTTCAATTTCATTAGGTTTTAGAAAAAAATATACAACCCCCTTCTTATTTAAATTTTAAATAAAAATAAATAATTCCCTTATTGATATTTTTAATTCTTGGACAAAAAACGATCCATTGTAAGTAAGGCTCATGGTCTCCAGACCTCTCGGTCCTAGGCTAAGAGTTCCTCGTATATGTGGCTTGCGGGCTATTTCATATATCTATGGAGATTTCTGGTTCCCCATCAAAATTTTACGTTAAAAAAAAGAAATGATTCACTATAGATTGATATATCCGCTACTTTTATTTTCCCCTACCTTTTATTTAGATTACTCATGCTGTGAGGTTTTGGTCTTGTGATTAGATAATCAAATCCAAAGAGAGGGAGAGTGTAAGGAAGGAGGAGGAGGATACAAAGATAGAGAAGGTGGGGGACGACAATGCTTTGATGAAGGTGTGATGGGTAGAATTAGAGGAGGGAAACGAGAATCTAAATTTCCTGTTGTTGTCTCCCAAGGTGATTGGTCCTAACGAGAATAATGTGAAGAAGATAATCAAGTACATGTTCAATGATTAGGGCTAGAAGATACTGGAAAACACCACCACATGCATCCATAAGGTGGTAAAGGCTAGGCTAAACAAGAAATCCCTCAAGCAATGCGAGTGGTGTAAATTCAACGACATCATGAACTAGGACATACGAAGCAAGCTCACCATGATATCCACCTAAGAGATCCTGTTAGAGTGGCCTAAGACTCCTAGCACCAAGGAGGATGACTCTATGTCCAATGGTGGTGATGCTTTCTCAAATCCACTTGCAGGGGTGGTCAAGGGTGGTGTTGTTCTCATGGTTTCTTGAATATGTGGCAAGAAGGGCGATCACTAGACCTGAAAGTGCCCCTACAAAGAGCTTTCCCTTGAAGCTTTTGAGGGCCTTGGTATTGACAAACCCCCTCAAGTTTCTGACTCTATCGCTAGCTCTAGTGTTGCTAGTGGTAAGGGAGCCTACATTCCTCCTAGTCTTAGAGCTGACAACACCATTGACAGGACCTATGCTACTAGGGTTACTAATTAGGGTTACATCAGGGAAAGAAACGATGATAATTATGTTAGGATTACTAATTTTTACGGGGATACCCAAGAGGCTGACTTGCAGGGGATTTTCAAGCCATTTGGTCACATTACACATGTATACATTGCTGTAGACTAGAGGATCGGAACGAGTAAGTGTTTTGGATTTGTCAAATTCATCAATAAGGAGGATGCATAGAGGGTTGTTAATAAGCTCAATGGTTATGGCTACGATAATCTGATTCTTAGAGTCGAATGTGTGACTCATAGATAGGCATATAAAAATGAATAACCTTGAATCTAGAACAAAAAAATACCTTTTGCATGAATACCAAAGAAAGGGGCTTCTTTGCGAGATTTAGGATAATAATGGATGCTTTTCAGGATTTGGATTTGATATTGTTGTGTTTTACCATTTTTAGGGTTTTTTTGTTTTTTTAATCTTCATTTCATTTGAATGACCATAGGGGTAGTTAGTTGGTATTATTATTATTATTATTTATTATTTTTATTTATTATTTTATTAGTTTAGTTTTATATATATATATATATATATATATATATATATATATATATTCAATTTTAATTTTATTTTATTTTCAACTTTTATTTAATTTTTAATTTTTTATTATTTATTTATTTGTTTATTTACTATATTATATTATTATTATTATTATTATTATATTTTTATTTTTTTCGGTGGTGTTTAGTATAACAGACCCAAATCTATTTCAAGTATTTGTATATGTTTAGAGTGTCCCCAGTCTATTTACAAATTGAATCAAAATAATCAATGAATGGTAAAGGAACCATAGAGAAACAATATATTTGTTCATGTTATTGGGCTTATCCTAATTTTGTTGATTTCCCATTCGCTTAATATCTTACATATTATTTGCAATAAATTAAATATGTAAATGAATTTTGTGTTAAATTCTCTTGAATTGGGCACTTCTTTGAAACTAGACAAAGTTAATGTCATGATCAGTTAATGTTGGTAACACACTTAACCTTGGATCTTGTGATCGTCAAATTTTAGATCTATATCAATTTATCATGAAATTTAATTGGGCCATGAGAGGCAAGTAGGGTGTGTGAAGTGGGAAGATGTTAAGTACCTAGTAGGGTTTAATCTCACAAGTAGTGGTGGATGAAGCCTTACCTGCAAGGGGGTTATTGATCTTCCCCGGGGCCATGAAGTTGGTTGGGTAGTTGTAAAATGTAAGTAGTGTCCCATCTCTTAGGTGGTGGATGCTTGCAACCACAATAATAAAGAATTAAACTCATGACCATCAAATTTAGATCTGTATCCTTTTTCATGAAAGTTAATTTGGCTTAGAGAGGTAGTTGGGTTGGTGAGGGGGTTATGTTGTTATAGACCCCACCGTGTTTCAATTCTCATAAGGGTTAGTGACTAAAATAATACCTACAAGTGGGATATTGATCAACCCAGGGGCCATTAAGAAGGGAAAGATTATTATATAGTGTAATCATTGTTCCACCTCTTGATAGTTTGTTGATGCTTGCCACTGCAGTGTTAAGGAAGCAAATTTGTGACTATCAAATTTTATATATGCATCAGTATATCCTTTAAGTCACTTGGATGATTGGGTTTGTTGAAAACAGGGCACTATATTGTCCTATCTAATTTGATTCTCCTCACAAGAAAAAGTGGTCGAAACCCTACCTGTAAGGGAGCTATTGATCTACCCAGGTGCTGATAAGTCGGGTTGTGAGTGGTTGTCCAATATAATCAACATTGCATCTGTTGATAGGTCATGTATTATAGCCACTACAATATCATGGAATTGTCATGAAAATATCAATTGGATTTGAATGTTGGGAAATATGTGGAAGTAAAAACAATCGAACAAATATGAGATGGTGAAGTGGCAGTCTTGCAATGCATGGGTTAGAAATTCACTAAATTGTCAAGGTTATATGCCAAGGTGACATCATGGTATTGATGAAGCAATCTTTGCAATATAGGTTTCCACAATCCATTGTGAAGCTTCTTATAATATGAATATTATAATTGGCTACAGGGGTGAAAGTATCATTTACAATGAAACATTCCCCCCCCAAAGAAAACCTTGCAGGATCTGCTCCTCTTCCCTCTAGTATCTAGATGGAGGATGGCTCAACTAGAAACGAAAATAATGGTTAGTAACCCCAAGGTATTCAACTGGATGTTATCCTATGGGGTGTGACCTATGGTCTCCTTGTTAGTAACGTTCCTTAGGAGGATGATTCAACTGATTGAGCTAATTCTTTGGGCATTATGGCGAATCATTCTATGCATGAGTCTATGGTTACATTTTTCCAACATCCTTGCCAATTGAAAGATGGAAAATGGATAAGCATGGAATAACTCTGGGTATAAGTCTCACGATTATATTCCTAGAGGGTGGTGGGCCCTTAATAGGAGGAAATGTTAGAGCAATACACGATTACTTATTATTTTGGTTATGATTCAATGATGTTGGTTATTGTAGCTCTACAAGATGTACTGTAATGTTGTCTAACTAATACTTTGTATATGACAAATTATGTAGGAGCAATAGTTATAAATGTCATATTACATGATTCAATTGTGATTTATATTTATCACTAATTCTGTGGCTATTCATTGACATGTTAAACTATTGCATGTTTGGAACATTATCTATCTTAAAACCAATGTTTAAGAATTTGCTAAACCTGAAAAAACTATTTTTTTTATTCAACCTAGTCATCAGACTGGCATTTGAACAAGATTGTATGTTATTTTCATACTGAATTTTCTGGTTGAGCCTATTCTTTTTCTAAATTGGTTTAGACCCACCATTTAAGAAAGAAGAAGAAGAAGAAGAAGAAGAAAAAGGGGAAAACCAATTATGGTGGACTCATTTTTTGGCTTATCAATGAGGGGCTTTGTCCCTAAACTCTTACTGTTCCCCCAACTTCCCACGTGATCATGAAAAGATACAGAGTCTAATTAAAAAGAATAAAAAATATATCTAACAAATAGTGATCCAGGAGGATCTTCAGACACGATGGCAAGGAAAAACTCAAAATTCAAATTGGTAGAAAATCAAGTATCTTGACATCAGATCGAAGTGCTTGTCACCCTGATTCCAACGGTGAAAATGACACTCCAATCTGAGTCCGGATGATGAAGTTATGACAGAAAGAAGATTGCCTTGTCCCTTGGGAAAAGGAGGCATTTTCTCCTAGAAATGGCTTTAAGCCTTTAAAAGGAAAATCGCAGTCGGAGAAGTTAAGAGGTGGGCTTAAGGCAGGCGCAGCAGAACCCCCGATCAACAATCTTCGACTAAATTTCAATCGGGGGCAAGCGATGGCTGATATCGGGACTTAAGACCTACGATTAGTGATTGTGATCGGCGATCGATACAGTCAAGGGAAAGACCCCAGGGCATTGCGATTTGCGATCAGCACAGACCTGACAAGCAAATAGGGCCAATTTAATGGAATTTGAAGTCTAGCTTAAAGGCTTTCGGTTGGATTTTTTAGTGTATCCTGTGTATTATGGTTTGAGTAGAAAAGAGCTATTTCGGGGTTTAGTTGTACCCGCCGCTCCTTCTAGACAAACGAATGATATTATTAGACAAAACAAACCCTCGATTTAAGGGTCCTTGTAACAAGAAATGATTATAAAACTCGATGCACGCAGAGAAGTGCAAGGGGAGAGGACTTTTGGCACGCAGTTCGAGGTAGAGCTTACAGGAGGGGCGAAAGTTCATTTTGTCTAAATTGGACAAATTTTATATGGTTTCTGCCCTTCTCGACACCACGAACATAGTGGTACTATCTGTTTCTCCATTTCTCAGTCATTTTCTAGAATGGACGTATAAGAATCCTTTTATGTAACTGATGATTGTATTCTCTTCTTTTCATGCCATTTAATGAATGAAGGCCTCCCCATTGATCGAGCAGGGCCCGGAGACGTAGTCCGAGTTGGACGAACTCCGTTATCAAGTCTTGTTGTCTTCTTTTCGTGCCTTTATGTGTTCCTTCTTCTTTCTTGTGTGCACATTAAATTTCTACATTAAGCTGCAATTTCTACATGTGATTCTTTTCATACATCTATAAGCAAAAGATTCCTGGATCAAGTCGTATAAAAGCAGGTCTTTTTAGATTTGAATTGCATGTTTGCATGCTAACAAGAAACAGGCTCCGAAGAGGTGAAGGGGAACTAGAGCCTTTTGATCCCGAAGCGGGGTGTGCACATCGAACGAGAAACATGGTAGAAGATGAAGCTCATCTTGAAAAGGAGCGCAATTTCTGTAAGACCTTGTATTCAATGGCAGAGAATGTTGGTAAGTTTGTTTTAAGGCTGGAAAAATTAGAAGAGAGAAACCCAGAAGAACAAGGTTCATCGCATGGAAATGGTGGAGAAGAACCCCCTCCTTCTCCTTCCACGAGTGAAAATTCTTCTTCCTCTCACCACCATAATCGTAAAAATTCAAGGGATGCATCTAAGAAACCTTTCTTTAGATTAGATGTTAAATTTGATCTTCCCATGTTTAATGGTGAAAGTAATGCAAAAAATCTTAATAATTGGATTAGGCAGATTGAGGTCTACTGCAGGATTCAGTAGATCATGGAGGATGAGGCAAAGGTGTAGCTGGCCTCTCTACGGCTGAGCAGCACTGCTCTCGTTTGGTGGGAGAGCAAATTTCAGAGTAGTAAGAATGTGGGTAACATCTTTTCCTCATGGCATGATTTTATTTCTATGTTAAAGGAACCATTTTATCCCTTAGGTTACAAGCAAAAAGAATTAACGAATTGGTAGTATTTAAGGCAAGACAAAGGTCAGGATGTTTAGAGTTTTACAGAAGAGTTTAGAAAGCAAGCACTAAATTTGGGTATTGCACTTGATACACTTGAAGTAGTAATTAAGTACATTGGCTCATTACATAGTTACATTAGGCATTCATTATTGCTGTTTGAACCAACCACTATTGACTCAGCCAGTGTAAAGGCAATTCATATTGAGAACAGGGGCAAAAATGAAAGAGATGATCATTCTAGAAAACCACCGTTCAAACCTCCCAATGGAAAATCTAAAGCAAAATGGAAAGGAAAGGAGAAGAAAATGGCAGAAGCCAAAGAAGGAGAAAGGCCATATTGCAATCACTACAAAAAGGAAGGTCATGATGACGATCACTGTTGGAAACAACACCCAGAAAAGAGACCGAAGGAATATGGAGGAAAAGGCAAGCATAAGATAGTGGCAACTGTGCAGCAAGACCTTGGATATGATTCGGGAGATGAAGCATTGACCACAGCAACAGGAACAAAAGGTACTCTTACACATCATGTTAATTCTGAATCACATGAAGGCACTAGTTCTGTAAATGAGTCCCTTCCTAATGATCGAAGGAGAATTGAACTGTTTCATATTAGAGTTGTTGTAAATCATACTAAAGTTGAAACTCTATTTGATACCGGATCCCAAGCAAACTTAATTGCAGAATCCTTGGTAAAGAAACTCGGCGTAGAAACAAAACCACATCCGAAACCTTACCCACTTGGATGGGTACATGATAAAGTGAAACTAAATGTAACCAAGCAGTGTAAAGTCAAATTTG
This sequence comes from Pinus taeda, assembly GCA_000404065.3. NCBI lineage: Eukaryota > Viridiplantae > Streptophyta > Pinopsida > Pinales > Pinaceae > Pinus > Pinus taeda. The sequence continues at coordinate 148,832 of APFE030083791.1, forward strand.
TGATCGTTTCTAACCTAGTGGATGAAGTAGAACTAGATGTAATACCATTGGGTATCTGTGGCATGGTGTTAGGGAGTCCATATCTATATGATAGAAAGGCAGTCTTTTTCCGTCATGAAAACAAATACCAAATCACAAAAGATGGGGTAGAATATATAGTAAGGGCTCATCAAAATAAAATCAATGCCAGCCTTGTAAGTGCTGGACAAATCAAAAGGCTGGTGAATTCCAGTAAGGGTTGCATGCTTATGGTTGTAAGGGGAAAAGATGCAGAAGTAGCTAATGCTTTCCAGGGTTGTGATCAGGAACATAAATAGGAATTATGTGAATTAATTTCTAATTATGATGAGATGTTTCAGGAACTGAAGGGATTACCTCCAAAGAGGGAAATCCAACATGAAATCCATTCGCAGCATGATGCTCCTTTACCGAATATTGGTAGGTACAGGATGTCGACCATTGAGATGGGGGAAATCAAGAAACAGGTGTAGGAATTGCTAGACCAAGGGGTCATAAGGCCGAGCACTTCTCCATGTGGCTCACTAATTATCTTAGTCCCAAATAAAGATGGCACATGGAGGATGTGTGTGGATTACCGCGCACTAAACAAAATTACGGTGAAAAATCGTTACCCTCTTTCATGCATTGATGACTTATTAGATCAGTTAAAGAATGTTGTTTATTTCACCAAATTGGATTTGCGTAGTGGTTATCACCAGGTCCCAATTGTAGAGCAGGATGTGTGGAAAACCGCCTTCAAGACCAAATAGGGATTGTTCGAATGGATGGTGATGCCATTCCGACTTTGCAACGCTCCAACCACTTTCATGAGGGTCATGAATGATCTCTTTAGGCCTTTCATTGATGAATTTGTTCTTGTATATTTATATGATATACTTGTCTTTAGTAAAAGCTGGAATGAACAAGTGTGTCATGTGAAGAAAGTGCTTGATGTATTGAAAAAATGAAAACTCTATGGAAAGTTGTCAAAGAGTGAGTTTGGGAAAACCTCTTTGGGTTACCTAGGTCATATTGTTGGTCATGGTCAGTTTAAAATTGATCCCTCTAAAGTTGAAGCAATTGTAAATTGGCTTAAGCCTACTAGTGTCATCGAGGTTCGTAGCTTTTTAGGTGTAGTCCAGTATTGGAGGAGATTTATTGCTAATTTCTCTGTTATGGCAACACCTCTGCACACATTGAAAAGTGTGAAACAGGTCTTCCAATGGGGAGGAAGACAACAAAAGTCCTTTGAAACATTGAAGGAAAAGATTAGCACTTCGCTAGTCTTAGCCTTACCAGATCTCCAACATCCATTCAAGATCGAAACCGATGCCAGCGGTTATGCCATGGGAGTTGTACTGATGCAACAAAAGAAGTCAATTTGTTACCATTCTGAGAAGTTTTCTCAGGCTGTGATAAACTATCCAACTTATGACAAGGAGCTTTATGCCTTGGTGCAGAGTGTGAAAAAGTGGAAACACTACCTGATCGACAAGGAGACCATCATCCATACAGATCATTAGCCCTTGCAGTACCTTCAGTCACAAACCAAGTTGCAACAATCTTGTCATTTCAGGTGGATGGGTTTTCTTCAACAGTTTCATATGGTAATAAAGTATAAGAAGGGTACTAGCAATAAAGTGGCCGATATGCTATCGCGCCCTCCTATTTCTGCGTTTGTTATTTTGCATAATGCTTCATTGTCTTTTGAGAGTTATGTTGAATGATATGCTAACGATGATGACTTTAAGGAAATTTATGCAAAACTAAACCATGATTCACAGGTGGACAACTATCACTTGCAGGGGAAATTGGTGTATCACCTTGGAAAATTGTGTATTCCCACAGGGGAAACTATTGTATCACCTTGGAAAATTGTGTATTCCCACAGGGAAATGAGTACATGTAATTCGAGAGGCCCACACCTCTCTTGTGTCTGGACACTTTGGTGTCGAAAAGACTTTATGTCATGTACAAAGGTTTTGTTTTTGGCCTCATATGAAGAACATTGTGACTCGCTATGTAAAGGGTTGTGTGATGTGTTCTGTTTCAAAGCCCTCTAATAGAAAACTCGGGCTTTACACACCACTCCCTATTTCGAGTCGTCCATGGGAAAGTGTGTCAATGGACTTTGTAGGAGGTTTGCCTTTGTCTAGAAAGAGTCACGACTATTTGTATGTCGTTGTTGATTGTTTTAGCAAGATGTGTATTCTAATGCCTTGTAAAAAGCAGATCAATGCAGAGCAGACTGCTTATATTTTCTTTCAGCATGTTTGGGTCCATTTTGGATTACCCACATCAATTGTGTTAGATCGGGACTCTTTCTTTCTCGAAGAGTTTTGGACCAACTTGTGGAAGATGATGGAAACCAAGTTGAAAAGAAGCACGAAATTTCATTCACAGATTGACGAACAGACAGATGTTGCCAACCGCACCGTGGTACACTTGTTACGAGGCTATTGTGGAAAACATCCTAAGTTGTGGGATGAACATCTCCCATATGTGTAGCATTCTTACAACCAAACAGTGCACTCATCTATGCAATGTTCACCATTTGAGACATGTTTTGGTTACTTTCCAAAGGACCCTTTTGATATGGTCTTTGGAAGGGAAGATGACTCTAGTCGACGTAATGATAGGGACAAAGGTCAGCAGTTCATTCAACGAATCCAATTGATTCACCAAGTAGTACAAGAGAAGTTGGAGAAAAGTCAAGCCCTTTACAAGGCTTGACATGACAAACATCGGTTCGACCATCAATTCCAAGTGGGCGACAAAGTGTGGTTCAACATCAACGAGGACAGGATGAAGGAGAAGGGAAGAAGTTGCGACCAATCCGGTATGGTCCATTCACCATTTTGGAGAAGATTGGAAACAATGCCTTTGGTCTTGATTTGTCAAAATATATGCAGATGTACTTAGTAGTGAATGTGGAGAACTTAAAGCTGTATAAACCACCATTGATCATGGACACCGATGATTAGGGCACAGTTCCTACAGTTGATGATTTTGCACTAGAATATCTTGATGAGTTACCTGGAGACATCATCCTTAACAGAAGAACCAGGATTTCACGGTGAGGAGATGTGGAATACCCTCGAGTTGGTTTCAAGGGAATGCACCCCAGCAAGGCCAAATGGCTAGAGAAGGAAAGGGTGAGGGAATAATTCCCTCACTTGCCAATTGACTAATAAAGCTTTTGGCAGTCCAAAAGCTCCTTAATGGGGAGGATTGATCCAAGTGGATCTTCAGACACAATGGCATGGAAAAACTCAAAATTAAAAGTGGTAGAAAAGCAAGTATCTTGACATCAGATTGAAGTGCTCGTCACACTAATTCCAACGGTGTGAATGACAATCCAATCCGAGTAGGGATGATGAAGTTATGGCAGAAATAAGAATGCCTTGTCCCTTGGGAAAAGGAGGCATTTTCTCCTAAAAATGGCTTTAAGCCTTTAAAAGGCAAATCACAATCGGAGAAGTCAAGAGGCAGGCTTAAGGCAGGTGCAGTGGAACCCCTGATCAATGATCTCCGACTAGATCACAATCAGGGGCAAGCGATGGCCACTATCGGGACTTAAGACCTACAATTAGCGATTGCGATCGACGATTGATACAGTCAAAGGAAAGACCCCAGGGTCATTGTGATTTGCAATTAGCGTGGAATCGACAGAAAAATAGGGCCAATTTAATGGAATTTGAAGTCCGACTTAAAGGTTTTCGGTCGGATTTTTCAGTGTATCCCCTGTATTATGGTTTGAGCAGAAGAGAGCTATTTCGGGGTTTAGTTGTGTCTGCCGATCCTTCTATTCAAACGGCTGATACTATTAGACAAAACAGACCCTCGATTTAAGGGTCCTTATAGCAAGAAATGATTATAAAACCCGATGCACACAGAGAAGTGTAGGGGGAGAGGATTTTCGACACGCAGTTTGAGACAGCTTACAGGAGGGACGAAAGTTCATTTTGTATGAATTTGACAAATTTTATATGGTTTTTTCCCTTCTCGATGCCACAAAAGCAGTGGTGCTATCTATTTCTCCATTTGAGTTCTCCATTTCTCAGCCATTTTCCAGAATGGAGGTATAAGACTCCTTTTATGTAACTGATGATTATATTCTCTTCTTTTCATGCCATTTAATGAATGAAGGCCTCCCCATTGATCGAGTAGGGCCTGGAGACGTAGTCCGAGTTGGACGAACTCCGTTATCAAGTCTTGTTGTCTTCTTTTCATGCCTTTATGTGTTCCTTCTTCTTTCTTGTGTGCACATTAAATTCCTGTGTTAAGCTGCAATTTCTACATGTGACTCTTTTCATACATCTATAAGCAAAAGATCCCTGGATCAAATAGACATGTAATAGGATTTATGGACTCTAGAGGCCACCATTTAGATCCTTGATGTTTATGTATTTTGTTTTAAGATATGTATCACACTTAGCGCTATTTTTTTAGGTTCATCCTTGCATGCTACATAATAATGTACATGTTTGTATATTTAGCATGTTTGTATATTTGGTGTTTGATGGGTTGGATATATATATATATATATATATTGAATCAATTCACAAATTAGTTTTCTCATCTATTCCTCTTTCTGCCTGCTTTAACCCTATATTGGTTTTGGTTCTTGTTTCAACTTCTATTAGACAATAAAATTTTTCATCCCATAGCCACACATAGTAAATTGAATGGTATGACCATTGACATGAGTGGAGGGTTTAATATTTTTCTACAGTGGCCAATTTGTTGGATGAAGATATGGGTATTTGGAACAACTGGAAGTTTTTCTGAATTATGTAGGACAAATAGGGAGAATAAGGGAAAGCTACAAACCTTGGAAATAAAGTTTTTTAGTTAACCACAATACCAGGTCACGATTGAGAATATATGTAATCTTCACTGATGGTCATGTGCAACCCTCTTTGTGGGTAGTAGTTGAGGCCCTTAATGGGTCAATTTGTTTGTTGATGTGAGTTGTAGTACATCCATTATTACACCAACACCATTATATTTTATTCTAGGGCAAACCTAGTCTGCCTTTATGACCTAGAATTTTGTTGTACTATGAAATAATCCCCCCTTTATATATAGCAATAGTTGAGGTTAGACATATAAATGGGGACCATTTTTAAATTTTTGGTCTTAGAATAATAAAACCTAACTCTAAGAAATTGCCTTAAAAAACTCTTAAGACAACCCAAAGATAGGATCCTCATCACAAATCACAAATCGCGGGTTTTTTGTTTTTTTGTTTTGTTTTGTTTTGTCCATGTAATGAACATGAAACACCTTTAAGAAAGTGCGATGTACGATCAAACCTCCCACTACAATATCCCGATTAAGCAACATGTGAACTCGTAATCGCATTTCGTAGAAATCACAAGTAATTAAGCCTTGCCAATATGAACTTCATCAACGATTTGCGAAATGCGATATCGTAATCGCATTTCACCTTATAAACATGCAACACTACATTACATCATTCTAAAGATTGCGATGTGAGAATAGAGTAGTAAGCATGTAAAATAAATGCGTTTTAATGTAATAATGAACGGTTTGACAAGTTAACAAATGTTTAGCAGCCCAAGGAGAAGTAATTATTTCCAAGTTATGGGCAGTTAACGTTGGATATCTCATCTAAACCTTTCCGACGATCCAAAGTCATTTCAGAAAATCTTTTAGTCCTAATTGCTTGATACCATCTGCGCTGATATATCTCCTCCATTTCATGCAAGATACAAAAGACATGTCATTGAGGAAGGTGATGCAGAAACAGAAGAAACAGAGCATTGCAGAGTCCGAGTTTATAGAAATGGCTCCTATATTCTCTGATACGATCTGTAGCGTTGACGGGGGAGCAACAACTTGGGAGGTCATACACAATAGGCTCGAGGATGAGCGTCCCAAGGTTACCATCACAAAATAAACCACTGATTCAACAAGACCTTCAGGACTCCAATTCAAGGATGTTGCCTGTTCTTTCCTTCATAGGATGGGAGCGAGAGCTAAAATCCTGCCATACACGGATATGATCAGGTGGGTGGTGGAAAACCTCACAATTGAAGATAGGCAATTCAAGAATTCGCGAATGGAACTCATGGGGTCATTCAGAGTAGAGGACCTGAAACAAATGTACCATATACCTGACCCTCAGGATATATATGATACCACATACATGGCCAACTTTGAAAACAAGAACCAAGAGCCCTTCAAGGTGATTTAGGGCTAGAGAGTGTTGGAGAACAAATTCAAATTCGAGAAATCAGGTATGTATGCTATAACCTCTTTAGCAAACCCCTACAACTATGCAATTGCTATGTTATGTAGACTATATCGTGTTTAGTCAATTTAGTGTGTCCTAAATTCCTACATTAATTATCAATCCGGGATTCGTACGCTGATGAAGTGTGGCGCACTATATGTGCAAGACAAGCTCTTTCTTACTTTTTGTCATTTTTTATTTTTATTTTGTTTTGGGGGTTTTTATCTTTGTTTATCTCCTAATGTGAATGGAAATCCTATCCCTAAATTTTAAGAATACTCTAGAAGGCAAGTATGGATATAGATTTTAAGGCAATTATGTCCTCTATAATGATTTCCAGAACTTAACACTTCAGAGGGTCTTGGAGCATACCAAGGATGAAATTTATACTTGAACAAGAATGAAAATGTGCTGCTATTCAAATCAAACAAATAATGAACTATTGATCATGAAACCATTATCTCTGCTGCTTATCTAAGTACAGAAATAAAAAATGAGTTAAGCTACTGCATTCAACAAATCAAACTAATCAATTCGGATTCCATTCACCCCGGATTTAGATTGCCTGCCCAAGTGCTACTGGCCGTTGCGATCTGCTCTGCGCAGACTGTCTGGGCACTGCCCTCTCGGCCGCCTCCACCCTGATCTTGGTCCTCCTGACCTCTGGGTCGATCGGATCTGCTAGGTCCCTCCCTCTTGCTCCTTTTCTCGCTGAGCCCCTTGCTCTTGTTAGATCTACTCGGATCGGCATCCTCGACTCTTGCAGGGTCTGATTGGATCCATTCATTCCGGTCTAGAGATGCCTCGCTTATATTTGCTTGGTGCTGATCAGTTTTACTGATTTGCGCTTTGCCATGGAGGCTCAAGGCTCGCCTACCGGTCCCTCGCAAGCTCCATCCTTGGAAGCTGAAGCAACCTTCTCCTTTCTTCTTGCTTTGCTGCCTAAAAAGAAGAAGTCTGAAGTCGCTAAATTCGTCGAAAGACTCGACGATGTTCTGGAGGTAAATCTCCCACCTGAGGGCCCGATCCAGGTCGCTTTGTCCCTGGTTGATCGTGCCTCGGTGGGTCAATTCACGGGCCTTTGGCCCTCGCCAAAATCGACGGAAAACTGGGTCATCAAGAACTAGGTTCCGCTAATCGAAAACAATGTCACCTCTTATTTTTTGGGTAGAGGCTTTTTCTTGTTCGAGTTCAACACAAAGGAGGACAAAGACCTGATCTTTAGGAACGGGCCCTATTTCATGGGACTTCAGGGTCTCTACCTCAACAAATGGACCCATGACTTCAATACAACCATGGATCTCCCAATGATGGTCCCTGTCTGGGTTCGGCTCCCAAATCTTCCGGTGCACTATTGGAGCTGGGAGTCCCTCAAGCACATTGGAAATACTTTGGGAAAATTCATTGATAGAGCATACAACAATGATCAGTACGATTGCGCCCGAAGCTATGTCAAGGTGGACTTAGAGGTGGGGCTTCCAGAGGCCATCAAATTAAAGGTTGGCAGTTGGACGCATGTGCAAGTGCTGGACTATGAGAAACTCCCTTTTAAATGTCGTAAATGTCATATCTATGGCCACTTTGCAAGAGGGTGCCCGAACAAAGGGGAAGCAGAGAAAGGTAAGGAAGAGGGTTGGAACTAGGTCAAGAGGTCAAAGACATCCCACAAGAAATCTGGGGTTCATGGCCCCCATCCTGCCTCCTCCCAGAATCCTCCTCCGCCAAAAAGCCAAGAAAACAAGTACGAGGTCTTAAGCTCTGCTAAAGAGACCCCTCAGGAAGAAGATAAGCAAGATAAACCTCCGGAAAAAACGACTTCAGCAGATGCAAGACTTGAAGAAAGCGCCACGGCAAGAAACAAGGAAAAGCAAACAGAGCATCGGAGGAGGAACATGACTCGGAGGAGTCTGAGGAGGATGGAGAAATAGGAGACATGTAGACATCGTTCAGAAGATCAGCAAGAGGCCGTAAATCTGCTAGAGAAAAGAGAGATCAGGAAACCTACAAAGACAAGCTACAGGGTAGTCAGCCCACTTTGGAGAAACTCCTTGGCAAAACCCGAAGACGACTAAAAGCCAAGTGCAGGGCTCCAAGGGAGCCCATCATCATAAAAATAAATGATGAAGATCGTCTCCTGGAACTGCAGAGGAATGGGGAGCAAAGTGAAAGAAGAAGCAACGAGAAGCCTTATAAGAAGAGAAGCCCTAGACATTCTTCTGATTCAAGAGACCAAAATGGAGGACAAGGAGTTTCTCCAAATCAACAATTTTTTTTGGAAAGGAAGCAGCGGACATGCAGTTTCAGCACGGGGAGCCTCTGGGGGTTTGGGCTCCCTCTGGAATCCTCTCAAGTATAGTCTGGTCTCTGAACTACACAACACCCACTGGCTGTTTTTGAATCTCCAGCCTTTGGACTCGAAGGAGGCAGTCAGCCTTTTCAATGTCTATGTTCCAACAAATATAAGGGAGAAAAGGGAATGTTGGGACTCCATCAAACAATTGTTGGAGTCAGAAAATTTGGAAAACATCATTGTGGTAGGGGATTTAAACCTTACCATGCACAAGGAGGAAAAGCGAGGAGGCACAATCATAAGGGACCCGACAAGGGAATGGGTGGAAGAACTCATGCAGGACTGGGATTTGCTTGACATTCCCCCAGAAAATGGTAAGTACACCTGGTCTAACAAAAGAATAGGTCCTGGGCACATTGCTTCTAGAATTGATAGATGTTTGGTGCAGAGTTCCTTCCTTTTGCTGGGCTTAGAATCTAGATTGCATATCCTCCCATGCAGTGTTTCAGATCATAAGCCCATTCTGCTTGAGATGTTAGGCCACAAAGATCTTAGACCCATCCCCTTCAGATTCAACCCTCTTTGGGTCAAGGAACCAGAGTTCCTGAATTTGGTTCAAGACTGTTGGAATTTGCCAGTGAAAGGTTCTTCTTTCTACATTTGGGAAGAAAAACTTAGAAGACTGAAAGTGGTTCTTAAAACTTGGGCCAAATCCCTTCCCTCCCCTACAAAAGAGAGAAAGCAGGCCCAAGACATCCTTGCCCAGCACCATGCTCAAAGTGAAGATGCAGAAATTATTAGAGAAGTTCTAGACAAGGAAGCTGAGCTCCAACAAATCTTCCATAAAGCTTGCCTTTCAGAGGAAGAGCATTGGAGACAGAAATCTAGGAGTTTATGGCTTAAAGCAGGAGATAGAAATACTGCCTTCTTCCACAAACAAGCTCAAGTCAGAAAGAGCTTCAATTCTATCGTAGAAATCAAAGATGGCAACTCGACTCACAAGGATTTTGATAGCATAAAAAGAGTAGCTTTCAATCACTTTCAAAACCTATATAGAGAAGAGGGCGTGACAGACCCAAACTCTAAATTTTTGGAGGCGGTTCCCCCTAGGATCTCACCTTCAATGAATCAACAGCTTGAAGGGAAGATCTATATACAAGAAATAAAAGATGCTCTCTTCGACATGGAGCCTGACAAAGCCCCGGGCCCGGATGGCTTCACTGTAAGATTTCTTCAAACCTACTGGCATACTATGGAGAAAGACCTCTACAAAATGATTTTGAAATCCCAAACTTGCCAGAAAATTGGGGGCAGCACCAATTCAACTTTCCTCGCCCTCATCCCCAAGGAAAAGGGTGCTAAAGAATTCAATCAGTTCCGCCCCATCTCTCTTTGTAATATTGGATACAAATTAATCACAAAGGTTAGTGCCAACAGACTAAAAGGTATTCTTCCAACCATCATCCCGGAGAACCAAGGCGGATTTGTTCAGGGGAGACAGCTTGCTGACAACTTCATCCTCGTGCAAGAGGCGATTCACTCGAGTCAGCTTCGCAAAGAGAAAGGTATGGTAATTAAATTAGATTTAGCTAATGCTTTTGATCGGGTCAGACTTAGCTTTCTTTGGGAAGTCCTGAAAAAATTTGGTTTTGGAATGGGCTTTTTAAAATGGATCTGTGCATGTATTGCTGATCCTTGGATCGCCCCTCTGGTGAATGGGAGAGTAGCTGGGTTTTTTAAATCTTCAAGAGGGCTTAGGCAGGGTTGCCCCCTCTCTCCGCTCCTCTTTGTTCTTCATGTTTCTGTCCTAAGTTTCTTCCTGGATCAGAACTGGTCGACCAAGAGATCTTGGGCCTCAATATAGCTAGAGGGGTTAAGAATGTTAATCACACCCTGTTTGCGGACGATACCCTCTTGCTAGGGGTTTCCTCCGCCAGATCTGCTTCAAAATTCAAAGAGGTCTTGGATGACTACAGTGAAGCTACAGGCAACAACTTAAACATTGGTAAGTGTAAAGTCTTTTGTTGGAATATCTCAGCTTCCACCCTCTCCGCCATTTCAAGAATTCTGGGCTTTTCTGCTTCCCTCAACTGGTCCTCCTTTACATATTTGGGCCTCCCCGTCTTCTGCAAATTGGCTTACAGTAGAGATTGGGCTCCTCTATTGGACAAATTCAAAGCCAAAATCCAAGCGTGGGGGTTCTCATGGCTAAATCTTGCAGGCAAAACTGTCCTCATCAAATCTGTTCTCAGTAGCCTCCCTATTTTCCAATTCTCTGTAATTCTAGCCCCTTCAGGCATCATAAAAAAATGGAAGCCTTCATTCGCAAGTTCTTCTAGAAAGGGGGCAAACACAATGATAGGAAAATCCCTTTGGTAAGTTGGGAGAAAATCTGCAAGCCCCAGAGCGAAGGAGGCCTTAACTTTAAAGATCTTAGCCTCCAAAACATAGCTATGGGAGCCAAGATCTTCTGGAGAATCATAGGACCACATCCAGGTTGGGCGCAAAGAGCTCTTTGGAGGAAATACTTCATGGGAAAGAGGAAGAGATGTTTGGACGATGTTTGGACGCCCTTCTACCCACCACAGGCTCACAGCTGATCAAACTCTGCCATAAAACAGTCCCTTTAATCAGAGACAGAGCGTATTGGATTCCAAGAAACGACAAAGACTGTAAGATATGGGAAGACAGCATCATGATGCAGCCTCCTCTATCGTCTCACTGTTCTCTTCATGCGTTGCGTTTGTGGTTGGACAATGCAGGTTGCAACACTCTTTGGGACATCTTGCAATGGGAAGGCAGAAATGGTTGCGTTGGAGACTCCCTCCCATCCCTCTTGAGTTGTCTCAAGCTCGCGACCTTTTTCTTTCCTTGTTAAATGGTATGGCACCTCTGCGCATGGGCAAGAAGGATGCCCGTGGTTGGGGAGCCACCCCAGGGATTTATACAGCTGCGCAAGGTTACAAATGCCTCCATGATCGTCCTTACGTCGCCCCCAATCCTGCTGCTTGGAAAGGGATCTGGAACTGCAATTCCTTGCCTAAGGTTGACACTTTTTGCTGGTTGTTATGCCACAGAGGGATTCTAACAGCAGACAGATTGCAGAAGAAAGGATTTTATGGTCCCTCTCGATGCCCCTTATGTTGTGACAGTGAGGAGAATGCCCAACATATCATTCTGGACTGTAATTTTTTAAGAGAAATCTCGCAAGGTCTTTTGAGTTACTGGAATTCTGAATTCACTTTACCCATGTTTATACCATATCTTTTTGTAAACTAGAGGAATTACTACCCATAAACGCTCCCAAAAAATGAAACCTTCAAAGCTGCGTGGCTCTCCTTGCCGAAAGTCGCTTGTTGGCAAATCTAGCTCGAGCGTAATAGAAGAGTTTTAAGAGATGAAAGCCTAAATTCTCAGTTCATCATCACCAAAACAAAATGCCTTTGGAAAGAAAGTCTAGGGGAATATCTGTCGGATTTGAATCTGAGCCAGCATGACTTAGAATGGGGTGCCTTGACGGGCCTTCATTTCTCGGGCGAAATAAGGCATCTCAAGGTCCTAAAAGAGTGGAAATTCAGAGGGATGGAGAAGGATTTATCGGATTTGCTCCTCAAGCAATCCAGATTCTCTTTGTTTTTTGACGGAGCAGCGAAAGGCAATACTGGTTTGGCAGGGGCAGGAGAAATTATAAAAAACAAAGAGGGAAAAACTGTGGCAAAGTTCGCTTGGGGATTAGGGTAGTCTTCCAGCAAGCAAGCTGAAGCCTTGGCACTTCTGCAAGGTCTCAAGCAAGCTGAAGCCTTGGCACTTCTGCAAGGTCTCAAGCAAGCTGAAGCCTTGGCACTTCTGCAAGGTCTCAAGCAAGCAAAGGCTACTGGTCTCTCAGAGGTCAGCATTATAGGAGATTCTTAAGCCATTATCAAAGTCTTAGTAGAGGACTCCTCTCCTGTTGACATTAGACTGACAAGAGTCATTTCAAGAATCAGATCCTTGACGAAATCTTTCCGGAGTACAACCTTCCTCCATGTTTTGAGGGAAAATAATAAAGCTATTGATTTGGAAGCCAACAGGGCAGTTCCTCTTCCCGCTGTCTGTTTTTTGGCAGACAAAATTGAGAGCTAGGACTCCATTCCTTAAAGATTCTCATGTTTTTTCTGAATTTTACTGAATCACTTTGTTTGTCTATTTAAGATAGGGAAAATAACGGAGATAGACTCGATAGTCTCGAGTAAATCTTGCGGGTTCCCAGGATTAGGGGCCTTTGAACAGTTAGTGGAAGAAAGTTTAAGGGCTATGCCCGACCAAATGTAACTAGTGAAAGGCATTTTGGCCAAAGTCTAATATAAAACCATACCTGTTCTTGTAAAAAAAAAACAAATCAAACTAATCAATTCACTTCATTCATAGTCCGATAGCTCGCTAGGTAGTCTAAGCTATGGCTTTAGGAGATAACATCAATGATATGAGTAAGTTGATGTCTAATTGTAGAAAAGTAAAACTAAAGTCAAATCACATCATTCATAGTCCGATAGCTCACCAGGTAGTCTAAGCTATGGCTTTAGGAGATAAAGTCAATGATATGAGCAATATGATATTTAAACTAACTAACAAAGCAAGTGAATTAAAACTGAAATCAAAGCATAACTGGAATTAAAAAACTAAGAAAAGCAAAGTCAACATAGAGGCTAATCCCATGTCACTAGTTATTGCAAAAACTGTATGAAAATGCCTGGGCCTACTCTATCTTGAAACACACACACACTGATCAGTATTATCAACAATATACATAGCTGAAAAATCATGTACAGAAATGAAATGTTAATACCATAACAAATGAAATATACACAGGTGGATAACTATGGAATATGTGCAATGGAAATAAGGAAACAATGCATAAAACTTTACAACAATAAGGAAAACGAAACCTCAACGTGCAGGGGCCCTCTGCACAGCCTCGGTCAACAGGCTATCAGTCCAGAATTATGCTCACGCAGTCATATAAAAACATAGTATTCTTTATATTTCAAAACAGAGGAATAATCCTCTCGTTACCACAGTGGGACTAGTGTCACGGCACAGTAAACTTTAACAACAAAATTACATCAATAAAGACTAACTCTATGCGTTTAGAAACGCGTTATTTATAACCAAAATTCATAACTATTTTCCTATGGAAGATCTTTAACTGAAGACACGTAAAAGAATAACGTCTGTAAGCTTAGCATACTGGTTGCTGAGATTATTCAATCTATCAAGAGTGGATGTTGGATTCACATCGTGGGGCAGCCTACAGGTGTCAAAATGACCCTAGGGATCTAGAAACAGCCACGAATCCTTCATGTGTTTAAAAACATAGTCCGGTTGCCGTAGGACTTCTTTGTTGGACCACCATTTGACCACCGTTGACCATGGCTTTCCTTAATGAATCCGGCTGAACCAATAGGACCTGATCCATGTCCAGGTCATTTCTAACTTGCCCACGTGCCTTGTTTTGCCTGATGACACCTGCAACCTAGAGTTTAACAAAAACAGCTACGGAAAGTTGAATCAGTTGCAGAAAGTGGCTGCATTCCGCAGCTCATGAGAAAAATCTAATTCAAACAACAAACACAAAAACATAGTTAGAAAACCATTTCAATGCTCTTTTAGAATCAATATGCAATGATTTTTGATAGCTTACGAGGTCTAGGTGAGGGGAAAAAGTCTAGGAAAGTGTGTAGGAGATATGTAGTTTCAGGGCTCAACATACCCCCACTGTGAAGGTGTTGCATGTCCCCATGCAACCAAAACTTTGACCATCCTCCCTTCAGTTCATGTGTTCTGAGACCTCTGCTAGCACATCCAGTCTTCTTCTCTTCTTTCTTGGTACCACTATCATCCTGGGCTTTCTCATTAAGCACTTGAATTTGAGGTTGATAAGAGCTCTACTCAACCTTTTGCTCTTTTTCTTCAACTTCCTATTCTTCTTTTGCCACAGCCTAAGATGCAACATGGTATTGTCATGAATGATCTTATCCAATCTCCTTTGTTCCTTTAATGTTTCATTTTCTCTTTTGATGTGTCTATTTAAGACCTCGAGTTCAAAAATTTCCTGTTTCAATGATTGGATTAGAGCTTCTTGTGCTGCATTAGGTTGAGTAGATGAAGTGCCTGGATCTGTGGCAGTCTTCTCCAACAACTCGATATAATCATACATTTCTTGCTGGTTTGGGTCTATCTTAGGTGTAGTCTTTCTTGGGTTGACCCCAAAATTCGGTTGAGAAGGACTGATCTCAAAATCTGGCCGAGAGGGACTCATGTCAAAAATCTGGCTGAGAAATAGGTGTATGGTGTGGGCTACGATCAAGAGGGATTGCTGGAGACTATTATGGTGTTTCCCCTCCTAAATCAATGAAGTGGGGCCCTTTAGTTTGTACTGTCCTCAATTTCCCTTTAAGTCTGGAACTTCTCCTTAAATTTTGTGAGCCAATATCCTCTTTCTCCACACTCTGTTTTTCTTTCCCTTTCTTCTATGTTGCAGCTGATTGTTCCTGAAGATAAACTAGTCTTTCAGACAGTATTTGATGGTCCTCTTCTGCGGAAGGTTCTGGGGTTTGATAGACAGCCTCAATGTTTCTTTTCCCCTTTAATTTTCTCTTCTTCCTATCCTCAGTTCTTTCCTTCTTACTTTCAGCCAACTTCTCTTCTTGATTAATTTGTTTGGCTATGTTAGTAGGAGTGTCTTGAATTCTCATACTTGTTTTCTTTCTCCTACTCTTCCTTGCTGAGCTGCTCTCTAGTGGTTCAGGTGGATCTTGAAAGAAGTTTCTAACCAAAAACTGTTCCCAGGTGTCCTTCTTTTCTTTCAACTGTTTTTCAATCAAAATTTTCACAAGGTCGTGATGGTATAGGTGGGGTTCTATGTCCTCCAGATTCTTTTGGACAGTTGTGGACATATTTTTCAGGCTCTTCAATAATAAGTAAGGCAAATTGAGAGTTTGATTTTCTAGAAAATTCATCAGCAATCGGGTGTGGTACATATACATGGACCCAAATCGTCCTTCACATGTAATAAACTTCTGGATTATCAACAATAGACTGGCCCACTTTTCTTCTAAAGCATAGACAGGGATTCCACGTTTGAAAATGGTTATATCCATACCTGGATTACTTAGGATAACCCTCCAGGCCCTCTCGTCAAAGCTTTTATTTTTGAACCACCGTTCTCCCTCCTGTGGGAGTTTTGTTGCGGCTGCTATAGATTCCTCGGTGACTGCAAGCTTAAGGTCTCGAACTTCAACTTCCACACCATTAAAAGACCTCGCAAAAGTCTTCGTAATTTCTTTATTGTAGCCTCTGAAATTCTGAGTGAACCGTAGCCACCGTGCCTTCCTTAGTATGCTTTTCAATTGCGGATACCCCTTCATGAATTTGGGCCCTTCCGGTTCTGCTCTCAACTAAAGACCCATTCCTTCCTTCTGCCTTAAAATACGTCTGCGTGAGTAATGGATTGACAGAGGTGAGAAGGTTGGGTTAGCGGGGAATGGACAAGGTTTATGGAGAAAAACCAATGGTTGTAAATGGAAAAATAGAGAACAGGTAGCAGGAATGCGTTCACGGAGCAGAGCGGAGGCTTATTTGAACAGGGTAGAAATGACAAACGAAATAGTATGAAAATAGAATGAACTCGGCTTTTGAGATAGAAGGTTGCAGAATAGGCGTGAGTATGTTTTCAAAATGGTTGTGGATTTGTGTGGCGAGGAAGAGCTATGATCAAATCGATTACTTCCCCATAATTACCCGGTTTAACAGGTGGAGTGTCAAAGTACATCCAAACACGAGTTACATCTGGAGGCTGATCATGAGGCCGTTTAAAAATTAATGCAAGGTTTGTGGAGGAATCAATGTCACGGAACAGTTATGGAAGCCATCAATGTCAATCATTACATATAATGGAGCCATGGTTTCATAACTATATAGAATGTGTTTTAAATTTCTATTTGAAATGAATCTTACTCATACCTTGGAATTTTTTCCACTTCCGTCCATTATCCTTTGATTAGCTGCTCCCCGTTGATGCTTTTAGGTGCTTCATATCTTCAACATATTTCCTTTTTCATACCTGCATTTGGGTTTTCTTTTTGGCTAACATCTGACTGTCATTGTTGAATAACAGAGTGCTAGCTGCAAAATCAACAACTAGCTGCAGAATCAGTTTGCAGCTGCGGAAATAGGATTCAGCTGCGGAAACTGATACAGTGAACATATGACTGAATGGAGATGGATGAATGATGACTGAGTGAATGAAAACTAGTCATGAAAAGACTTTTACTGGCAGAATATGATAATGAAATGAAATAAGATGAAGTGAAGTGAAGTGAAATGAAGTGGAGTGTCATGAGACTATGAAATGAGAGAGACTTTTTTTTTTTTGGAAAATATAGGGCGTCAGAAGGTTCTGATTTTCACCCTGTATTTTCTGTATAAGACTGCCAATCAGTGATTGGTTTTCAGGCTTATACATTTTTTTTTTATTTTTGGATATAGAGAAAGAACAAGGACTAGGCTGGTGGAGAAGAAGGATTCTTCTTCACCAGCCTTATTGCAGAATTATCCTGAAAGATTTTGACAAATTCCTCCTTTGGGAGTGGCTTATGATAGATCTTTAATCGGTGACCATTCACAATAAGAGGAGTTTGATATTCATCAATGGTTTTGATTCTTACCGCTCCATTGCTAAAGACTTTGTTAATCTCATATATCCCAAGCTAATGAGTCTGAAATTTACCTTTGAAGTCTTTGAACTTGGAATCAAATAGCAATACCCAGTATCCTTCTTGAAACTTTTTCTCTTTGATGTATTTGTCATGCCACTTAGCTCTTTGATATTGAACTAGATCAGTTCTTAAGATTGTCTCTTATCTGATCTCATCTAGTTCATTCAACTGCTCCATTCTATGATTTTGGGCTTCTGATAGATCCATTCTCAACTGAACTGCCATCTTGAAAGTTTTAACTTGGAACTCAATGGGGAGAAGGACTTCTTTCCCATAAACAAGTTCATAGGGAGAATGTCCTGTTGTATTCCTCCATGTAGTTATGTAGGCCCACAAGGATTCAGGAAGCCTTTCTGCCCAATCTCTATTGTGCAGATGAACAGTCTTGGTAATGATTCCTTCAAGAAATTTGTTTGTAGACTCTACTTGACCATTTGCTTGCGGATGGTAAGGAGTAGATTTTATGTGCTTGACTTTGTATTCTTCCATCAGCTTCTCCACCAGGTTGGATGTGAATTGGCCTCCATGATCTGTCATAATTTCTCTTGGAACCCAAAGTGAGTAAAAATATCCTCATAAAGAAAACTAATGACTGAATGCTCAGTAGCAGAAAATAATGCTTTGCCTTCTACCCATTTAGTGACATAATTAGTACATACCAATATATTTTTTGTTGTTGTTTAGATGGTGGGTTTATAGGTCCAATGAAGTCTAAAGCCCATTTTTCAAAAGGTTCGATGAGTACCTGTGGCTGCAATGACATTTCATTTGAAAGGGTAGGTTTCCCTACTCTTTGGCAGCTGTCACACCTTTTGACATATTGTTTTGCATCTTTGAAGAGGGATGGCCAATAATATCCTAAAGAGAGGATTTTATAGGCTATCCTTTTGTCAGCAAAGTATCCGCCGCATGGTTCATCATGACATGCTTTGAGGATATTAGGCATTTCATCTTCCCAAACACATCTTTTGATCACAAGATCTGGCCATGTTTTAAACAATTTCTTAGAAATCCATGAATATTTTGAACTCTCCTGAATAATCTTTCTTCTTTCACCAGGAAATAGATGTGGAGGTAGTGTCCCTGTAACCAAATAGTTAGCTATATCTGCATACCAAGGGGTCTTAGTAGTTACTGCAAATAAATATTCATCAGGAAACTTGTCCTCTACAGCAGAATCTTCTTTAGTATTCTAAATCCTAAACAAGAAATCAGCTACTGTATTTTGTTTCCCTGGTCGATCCAACACAGTAATATTGAATTCCTGTAAAAGTAAGAGCCACCTTGTAACTCTGCCATTAGTAATAGGTTTGTTCATTACATATCTAATTGCAGAATGATTAGTATGAATAAAAGCTCCATAGCTTGTTATATAATGTTTGAACTTATTGATTGCATGAACAATAGCTAAGAACTCTTTTTCAGTCACAATATAGTTCAACTCAGCGGAAGTTAAATTTTTACTGGTATAGTAAATGGCATAAGGAACTAAATATTTTTGTCCCAACATAACTTCTAAAGTTATATCTGAAGCATCTGTAGAAATATGGAAAGGAAGTTTCCAATTTGGTCCTCTCAAGATAGGCGCTTCAGATATTCTTGTTTTCAAAGTTTCAAATGCTGATTGGCAATCAGGACCCCAATTGGATTCACAGTCTTTTGTGAGTAGTTTGAAGAGTGGAGATGCTATTTTAGTGAAGTTTTCTATAAATCTTCTATAATATCCAGTAAATCCTAGAAATCGTCTAACATCTTTTTGACAATTTGGAATAGGCAACTTGGAGATGACTTCAACTCTAATCCCATCCCCTGAAATATGATGTCCTAAAACAATACCTTCAGTAAACATCATAAAGCATTTTTCATGGCTTAATGAAAGGTTTTGTTTCTTTACATCTTATAAGGACTTTTTCCAAATTTTCTAATGCCTCTTCAAACGAATCACCATAAACTGTAAAATCATCCATATAAACCTCTACACAATCATGGATTAGATCAGAAAAATTCCTAGTACTGCTCTTTGGAATGTTGCGGGTGCATTACATAATCCAAAAGGAAGCACTTGATAAGCCAAAAGTTCCCCATGGACAGGTAAATGTGGTCTTATCCTGATCTTCAGGTGCTACTTGAATTTGATTATAACCACTAAAACCATCCAGAAATGAAAAATACTTTTTGCCTGCTAATGTATCTAATACTTGATCAATAAAGGGCAAAGGAAAGCGATCCTTCAAAGTTATTTTATTCAATTTCCTGTAATCAATGCATACCCTCCATTTACCATTCTTTTTAGGTACTATAACCAAAGGAGAAACCCATTGGCTATCTAAAATTGGATAAATGAAGTTTACATTGAGTAGTTTTTGGAGCTATTCTTTCACTATCTCCCTAAGATTTGGATTCATCCTTCTCTGAGGTTGTCTGATTGGTCTACTGTTTTCCTCGATAGAGATACGATGGATGCGTCTTAGGGTCAATACCTTTCTTATCAGTATACTCCCATGCAAATGCAGTAGAATGTTTTCGCAAGATTTTGGTTAGTTCTTCTTGTTGTGACTTTTCCAAAATTTTGTTGATATTCAATGTTTTACCTGAAAAAATCTCAATGGTAGAACTACCGAACTCTTCCATAGAGTAAAGAGACACTTGTCTTGATGATAAATAATCAATGTCAGAATCTAACTGAAATTGTGTGTGGTCATATTTTGAAGATGTTTCAAAATTTTCTAATGTGTTCATAATTTGACTATCATCACTAATTTAAAAAATGATAAAGACAGGTTGTATATTGTCCTCATCATCGACCCATTCATTGTCTCCTACTTCTGTAATTGCTTTTGCTGGAGGATACAAATTGAATTTCTTTGTCAAACTACCATAAAAAATGTACATATCCCCAGATCTACAACTAACGAAAGCATCAACTGTGGCTAGCCAAGGTCTTCCTAAGATGAGTGGGTGCCCTCCTAAATTACTCTTGGGAGTCAAAATCATGAAATCTACTGGATATTCCCAAGAATCTTAGGAGACTGAAATATCTTCTAGTACACCATCTGGTTTGATTATTGATCTATTTGCAAGTTGCAGTAAGGTGGGTGTAAAAAGAAGATTAGAAAGTTTAAGCTGTTCCATAGTTTGTCTACTCATAATGTTGATAGCAACCCCTAAGTAAATCAAAGTGTTTGAAATTTCTATCCCATTGATATGTGTCTTGACAATTGGACTACTTGGATCTACATACTTCTGCATGGTAATTTTTCCCATCATGAAATCTGTAATTTTTCCTACCAGGTGGATTCTTCTTGTATCTCTTGGTTTCCTTCCTGGTCTTTTAAGACTCAACTCCTTTATTGTTTTTGCTAGAATAGGAATCTCTCTAATGGCTTGTAGCAAGGGAATCTTGATATAGACATTCTTTAATTCATCTAGAAAATCATAATCAGGCAACAAGATTTGTTTTTCCACCCCTTTGTCAATTTGTAATCTTTCAGGGAAAGGAGGTGTGGATGAAGATGCAGGTTGCTCAATTATAGGAGTTGTGGGGGTTGACTCTTTTTCTTTTTCTGTTTGAGTGTTTCTTTTTGAAGAAATGCTTCCTCAAAACCTTTATTGACTTTAAGAGAATTCTCCTTAGAAGTACCTTGCTCTCGAACATCTATAGAAGGTTTTTCTAAAACTCTACCAGACCTGAGTTGTACATGATTAAGAGGAACAATCATATAGGTAGGAAATTGTTTTCCTTCTACCATGTAAGCATTCTGAGGATTTTTATTGTTAGGATTTGGTAATGGCTGGGCTGGTAGTTGATTTGTCTTTTGTTGAAATGGAAGCAAGAGTTGAGGATTTGGATTTTGTTGAGAAGGTTTTTGTTGTGGAAATGTCAATGAAAGTTTTGGGTTTTGACTTGGAAGTTGTGGATTTTGAAAAGATGGAGGATATTGATAAAATTGAGAAAATCTCCCATAAGGATTTTGCATCCCTTGTGCCCATGATTGATATGGATTTTGAGGTTGGGGCCAAGGTTGTTGCCAAAAATTCCAATTTGGCGGGGGCTGAAAGTTCATAGGGTTATTAAATCCTTGATTTTGTTGCACCTGCCAAGGTCTTCTTGAAACAAAACAAAGGGACTCTATTGAATTTGGATCTTCTTGAAAGACAACTTTGAGCCCAGGAATTGAAGGACAATCCTTGGTTTCATGACTTTCTGAGCAAATCATACATGTTTCTACAACTTTTGCATCCAAGGGGAATTCCCTTAGAGCATGTTTCTTCCTACATTTTGGGCAAAAGATGGCCAAGGCATCAGCTTCTGTTTTTTGCTTGTTTTGTATTTTAAGGGTGTCTAGTTGTTCACTAAGGCTCCCTAGAATATTAGTTTTAAACTCATCAAGCATATTGCCAATCTCTACCCTACTTACTGATCCAGTTGCAGATTTGTTTGCTCTAATAAGAGAAGGATCTCTAGGCCCTTTTCCTATTTTAGATTTTCCCCTCGAGAGATGGACACATAGTTCTGCTATGTCACGAAGTGGAAGTTGAGAAATGTCTCCCTTCCCCATCATGTTTAAAATATCTATCCATTCATCTCTAATGGCTTTCAATAGAAGGGCTTTCATTTTGAATACCTCATCTTTATGATTGGTGGGCATGCAATAATCTAGGTATCTATCTAAAAATGTTTGTTTCATATCATTCCAAGTCCTAATAGATTGGGTGACTAATCCCATAAACCATTTCAACGCAGCTCCCTTCAATGTTGAAGGAAACAGTTTGAGTTTTTGAGAGTCTTCCATATAGTCATAGGTTCGGCACACGACTTCAAACTCGAATAGATATGTTTCAGAATCCTCACTTCGCAACCCATAAAAGTTTGGGAGGACAGATGATGAAATGTTTTTCATTTTTGTATGGGTTTCCTCATCAACTATAGGGAATCCAAATGAATTATCTCCTTCCCTATTTCCTCCATTATTACCTCTACCTCCACCTTTGTTGCCTCCATTATTTCCTCTTCCTCTACCTCTACCCCCTCCTCCAAATCCATCTACTACTTCCTCCATCATGATAGTTTCCTCAGAGTCTTCTGGTTCTTCTATCAAGGGTGCATGAGAGAGAGTTTCTCCCTTTCCTTCTTCTTCAGGTGATTCTACTTCTTTGATTACAATATGTTCCCCTGTAGAAGTGAAGAAAGGTTCTTCTCCTAGATCAGATTTAGTAGATAGTGTAGGAGAATCCTCTAATTTAGCTGCCGCTCCTTGAATTCCAGGAATCCTAAGGCTAGGAGTAGATGGAGGTGAATCTTGTGTATGCCTTGAAGTAGCTGGAGTTGTGAAAATCAAACTCTTGGCCCTAGCTATAAACCTTCCCATAGAATCTCTTGCTCTATGCATGTCATTTTTTTATTTTTATTTTTCTTTCAAGTCGGGCTAATATTTCTCTTTCTGATCTTCCAGATCACACTAGGTGCAAGAAGAGAGCATAATAAAGAAATTATTGAACTAATAACTCTCTTTTCTGATCCTCCAGATCACACTAGGTGCAAGAGGAGAGCATACTTCAAGAAGTTATCAGTTTTCCCTTCTTTTTTTTTTTTAATGTAAGAGATCGGCTACCTAGTTACACTTCCCCGGCAACGACGCCAAAATGTTTAGTCAATTTAGTGTGTCCTAAATTGCTACATTAATTATCAATCCGGGATTCGTAAGCTGATGAAGTGTGGCACACTGTAAGTGTAAGACAAGCTCTTTCTTACTTTTTGTTGTTTTTTATTTTTATTTTGTTTTGGGGGTTTTTATATTTGTTTATCTCCTAATGTGAATGGAAATCCTATCCCTGAGTTTTAAGAATACTCTAGAAGGAAAGTACGGATATAGATTTTAAGGCAATTATGTCCTCTATAATGATTTCCAGAACTTAACACTTCAGAGGGTCTTGGAACATACCAAGGATGAAATTAATACTTGAACAAGAATGAAATTGTGCTGCTATTCAAATCAAACAAATAATGGACTACTGATCATGAAACCATTATCTCTGCTGCTTATCTAAGTACAGAAAGAAAAAATGATTTAAGCTACTACATTCAACAAATCAAACTAATCAATTCACTTCATTCATAGTCCGATAGCTCGCCAGATAGTCTAAGCTATGGCTTTAGGAGATAACGTCAATGATATGAGTAAGTTGATGTATAATTGCAGAAAAATAAAACTAAAATCAAATCACGTCATTCATAGTCCGATAGCTCGCCAGGTAGTCTAAGCTATGGCTTTAGGAGATAACATCAATGATATGAGCAATCTGATATTTAAACTAACTAACAAAGCAAGTGAATTAAAACTGAAATCAAAGCATAACTGGAATTAAAAACTAAGAAAAGCAAAGTCAGCAGAGAGGATAATCCCATGTCACTAGTTATTGCAAAAACTGTATGAAAATGCCCGGGCCTACTCTATACTGAAACACACACAAATTGATCAGTATTATCAACAATATACAGAGCTGGAAAATCATGTACAGAAATGAAATGTTAATACCATAACAAATGAAATATACACAGGTGGATAACTATGGAATATGTGTAATGGAAATAAGGAAACAATGCATAAAACTTTACAACAATAAGGAAAACGAAACCTCAGCGTGCAGGGTCCCTCTGCACAGCCTTGGTCAACAGGCTACCAATCCAGAATTATGCTCACGCAGTCATATAAAAACATAATCTTCTTTATATTTCAAAACAAAGGAATAATCCTCTCGTTACCACAGTGGGACTAATGTCACGACACAGTAAACTTTAACAGCAAAATAACATCAACAAATACTAACTCTATGCGTTTCAAAACACATTATTTATAACAAAAATTCATAACTGTTTTCCTATGGAAGATCTTTAACTGAAGACACGTAAAAGGACAACGTCCGTAAGCTTAGCATACTGGTTGCCGAGATTATTCAATCTATCAAGAGCGGCTGTTGGATTCACATCGTGGGGCAGCCTACATGTGTCAACATGACCCCGGGGATCTAGAAACAATCACGAATCCTTCACATGTTTAAAAACAGAGTCCAGTTGCCATAGGACTTCTTCGTTGGACCACCATTTGACCACCGCTTTCCTTAATGAATCCGGCTGAACCAATAGGACCTGATCCATGTCCAGGTCATTTCTAACTTGCCCACGTGCCTTGTTTTGCCTGATGACACCTGCAACCTAGAGTTTAACAAAAACAACTGCGGAAAGTTGAATCAACTGCGGAAAGTGGCTGCATTCCGCAGCTCATGAGCAAAATCTAATTCAAACAGCAAACACAAAAACATAGTTAGAAAACCATTTCAATGCTCTTTTAGAATCAATATGCAATGATTTTTGATAGCTTATGAGGTCCAGGTGAGGGAAAAAATTCTAGGAAAGTGTGTAGGAGATATGTAGCTTCAGGGCTCAACATATGGGTTACCTAATAATGCTAAGTTTTCCATAGAATGGAATCCTTTGATTGATGCTTGTGTTAAGTCCCACATTATGAATTGGGCCACCATACTATCGAATAACCTAGCCACCGTCATCACCAATTATCGACAGAAGAGACCGTCCTCTCCAGAAAACCTTCCTCCATTCTATTGCAGGGCCTACATTATGGATGCCATTTGTTTTTGCACTAAATTTCCAATCATGGGTTGGAAATGGACCTTACAGGACCCCTACCCTATCCATATCAGTCATAAGCAAATGTGGGAATACCATTACATACCCCATTTCTATAAAATATGTCATGTTGTTATTTTGCCACTGCATCAATTAATTTTCAATAGGAAAGCCCCCAGGTTTTCCCAAGAAGTAGCTATAGACCTTTTGGCTGTCGACAAATATTTTGTTGAAGAATGGTTCACCTATGTTAGGGTTTTTGGTAGCACAATAGACCCACATGTCCTCCCCTTGTATATTTCTAATAAATTGCTGGCAAGGGAAATCGCCTACGAGACCGTGGGAAAAGGCCTGACCAAAGTTCTCAAAGAAAGCAAGAAATCATTATGGCCATATTTTCCTATCAAGTGCGGTTCTTTTTCTTTGGAAAATTTTAATCATGTGATAAAGGAATAAGTAAGCATGGAAGGTCTCAGGCTTCATACTTTGCCAAAAAGTCAATTTGATCCAGACAAGGTAGATATAACATTACTACTGCGCTAAAGATCAAGATGATTTTGAAGACCTGTTATAGTCGGCTGAATCCTTCGAACAATCGTTTGAATGGGCAAGGTAAAATCCGAGTCTTGGAGATTTTGGTAACTTTCAGGAATTTAGAAACAGAAGGCTCGAAATAATCCCAATGCACTTATTGAAAATCGAGGACAAGCCCACACCCAGTGTGACTGTTAATAGCGAAGGACCTAGTTCTTGCATCGAATCTCAGGTAAATACTGAGAAAACATTGGATACAAGGAAGGATCAAGACATTGATAACACAACATAATCCAGCAGGAAGTCAACCGAGAAACAGGTTATGAGCACCCCACCTAAAGAGATCAGTTCAGAGGTCAAAATCGATAGTTTGGAATAGGAGTGGGGTCAGTTTAATAAGAAACTACAAGACACTCCCAACACCATAGATACCCAAGAAACAAAGGAGTGTCAAAATCTTCTGCATAATTAGGAAAATACAGAGTCCAAGCCAACATATGAGCAAGCAACAACATCTCAACAGACTGAGATTATCCCTGCTCTGGCCACAACAGATATTGTCTTGCACGTGATTGAAATCCCTCCTCTACATGTGTTCTATGAAGATAGAGGAAAAGGAGAAGGGTAAAAACACATGAGCTCCCACTTGGAAACGAGCCAATGGACATAATCTGGAGGGACATTCCTTCCAACCCAGTTGAGAACTTAACTAGATTGACACAATTTACTGGATCATATGCAACGACCACCATGGACAAAGCCACTGAAGTCTCTATTTTGTTGACAGAAAAGGAGGACAAGATTGCACAACTCGAGAAGCAGCTCGAAACAGAGAGGGCAAGTGTGAACAGGTAAGCTATTGACCAGCTCACCCAATTTCAAGAGAGCATGGAAGTTTGAGGATAAGCCATGAAACCGATATATCGGCCAAAAATATGCAACTCCAAGAATTGCAGCAAGCCATGGAAAGATATAAGGATACTCCTACTATCGAGGAGTTCATTAAAGAGGTGCTAGAATTAAATTCACTCTTGATGAAACATCAAGAACAATTTTGCCAAAAGATGTCACACATTGCTCCTTATTTGATCACTAGCGACCAACTAACAACTAAATCGATCGACCAGAGAACTGAGTTTACTGATCTAAACACCAAAATCTCAGAGTTCATCGTATGGAAAAAAACAAAAGATGGGAGGAAAACCAATATGCCTGAGATTGAGGAGACAGACAAGGACATCCTTTTCACAGATTGGGACGCAAGGATCAAGTAAGTTGATCTAGCAGTGGCGAGAGTAATTGGGGTGGCGAAGAACATAATCAAGGTGGTAAACCACACTCTGTTTGCCACCAACCTAGTAAAAGAAGGCAATCCAAAAGAAATGCCCGATTTATGTGATTTACATAAAATTTGGCAGGAAAAAGCAGAAACTCAAAGGGAAGCAATCGCAAAATTGGCAAAGAACGACTAGGATTCGTATTGGAAGTACCTCGTCAATCCGCACATCCAAGTCATGATCCTTAACTACTCACTTCATTCGAATCAGCGGATGCTGCTGCCTCTCACTGACGCGATCTTCACAGGATAGGTCAGAACACATTTTGGGGCACCTTCTCAAGTCAAACCGATGGCCAACATATGCAATTTGAAGGACAAGCTGACAAATATCAAATCATAATATTAGCCTCTGCTCATCAAGCCACTGTTTATTTTTAGGGTTAGTTAAGTAGTTAGGAGTAAGGTTGTTTGAAAAATCCTCAAGTTTTTGTATAATCTATGTTTCCACATTAGTTAGAATAGTATTTATACCCTTCTCATGCATTTAGAGAAGGGTCCATAATTTTATCAAAAACATTTGCAAAGAATGCACTATTGTAAGTTTGTAAATCTTTTGGTGAAATTATGGAACATGATCATTTCTTTTATACATCAGGCTGCTTTCCTTTGTTGATGCACTATTGTATACTTGGGAGATAATTTGATCTGAAGAAAGGAGTTGATCCATGTCATTAGCCAGATGAGCAGAACTTCACACATATGGTACTTTTATCTTGTATGATTGATTCTGTTTCTATTTAATTAGTGACAACAATTTATTTTCATCAACTATGTATGGGATACATTCTTTCTGTTAAGTGTTAATTGCACTATTGTATGATGCCTATCTGAAATTGTCTATTTTCATATATAAATCATCATATATGCGATGTAGTTTATAAATTTTCTTTGACTAACTATTTAGTCAAAGAAATTATCTTTATACGTTATCATCTTTGTTTTATGTGTGATTGATCTTTATTATCACATGTCAAGCAGATATCTTTGTAGATCGCATATCACACAGAAATACTCAGGTTTATATTAGAATAAGTTAGTTAGAGATTTGCATAATATGATAGGTCATTTAGAATATCATTATTCTATTGCAATCACTCGTGAACCACCTACTTTCATCTTAAACACAAATTGGGAAACTGATCACATTATCCCTATTCGGAGCCACCACTTTAAATGGAAAAGGAGTTGTCTTAAGGTTCGGATTGGGTGGTTATCCCCCATGTTTCGGTAGCATAAATCTGAGGCCACAACACATTTTAAACCCTAAGTTCCATCCCATTTTTATCATGCCATTCAAGTGAGTTCTTTTAGTCGATTTTTTCCTAAGGGCGCCTATTCTATTTTTCTCTACTTGTGAGCTATGTTAAATGTCGTTACAATTTTAAATTTCTTCTTGTTAGATTAGGGTTTGTCAAAGAGGATAACATTGATATATTATCTCTTATAATCTCAACATGTTATTAGAGCTTAGGTCTTATTTTTTCTTATCCAATTCTACTTAAAGGCTATTTTTAAAACCTAAAATTAGGGTTTAAACATTGTTTCACAATTGTTACAAATCTAAAATTAAGGTTTTTAGCACCCATTCTTTTGGACAAGAACCTTTCCTTAGGATTTTTACCCTTATTTTAACTAGTGAGATTCTCCTTGGCAATTTTTTGTTGTTGTTGGTCATTTCAGGAAAGGTTTTGCAATTTTATGCCCCTTTTTAGGTCAACGCACCCGTCCCATTTATTTTCAATTAAAACATATTGTGGATTTTCTTAGGGTACTGTTGGTCATATGTTATTTGTAGATAGGAAAAGGTCCAAACCCAAAGGGACTCTATGTGATATCAGTATATGACCAAATCTTCTTTCTATATATGAAATCAATGACACCAACAAATAGGTAGACAACACTCCCACTCACAAAACAGTGGAGATTTGGCTTAGATTGAAGGATTATCAAGGACATAAATGATAATTTTAAAGTCACAGCGTCCAATTAATGTGATGAATATGATTACAAGTATAAGTTGGGAACATCTTTATCTCCTTCAAAATGAAGTGTATTCTCTATAATGGTTGCCAATACCAATGATACTAGCAAATAATGACATTATTGCTTGGGTCATTACCAACGTTGGGGCCTTTTGTGATATGGATTGAGTAAGGATGGTAGATGGCCTTCCACAAGTTCAATGACCCAGTGGTGTCTGTGAATGATGCTTTTTGGGAGAATTAGTGTTTTGTAATTATCAATTGGATGACTACTTAAGATGTTTGACATATTTTTAGATATGTTATGGTTACAAATCCTTGATGTGAATTTTAAATACTATAAATTTTGGGCACGAGTCCTTATTCATAAAGAAATGCATATAAGTTAGGACCTACAAGCTGCCATGCTATAAGTTGGGGAAATATTTATCTCCTTCAAAATGAATTGGATTATCTACAATGTTTAGCAATACCAATGACATTAGCAAATAATGACATTAATGCTTGGGCCATTACGAACTTGGGCCTTTCATTATATGGGTTGTCTAAGGATGTGTTGTGGCTACAACATCCCCCCTTTTCATTTCGATAATAAAAGTGTACCCTCTTATATCGCTTTTCTTTGCTTTGTTTTGGTTTGTCTGTAGCTTGCTCAATTTGTATATAAGGTTTGAAGAAACAAAGTCATCTCATTTTTTATTTTGTCGGCATTAGGTGTCATTAGCTTTCTTAGTCACCATCTCTTTGCATGACAACATTGATGACAATCGTCTCAAGAAGGTGATGCATCACCTTTGGTTGCCATATTATATCATATTTTGCATTTGGTTTGGCCTGTTGGTGTTCCCTCCACATTGCTTGGTGAATTCCCGCATTAAAAAAAGGGTAAGTCATTAGTAAAACATATAATTTTATTTTGTGAATAAAATGAATGTATTTTTTTTATATAATATATAAAAACACATACTGTAAATATATGTATAATAAATGAAATATTAAACAATGTATTTGTAAACATGTATGTCAATATATTTGTATATAAATGTATTATAATCAAATGCTACATAGTAGCTTCTCCCTGCCGCTAAGTAAAAAAATAGTGAAACTATCAATATATTAAAAAAATCAGTTACTATGCTTTGTAAATGTAGTTGTAAAATGTATCTTTGGGGCTTAGGCAATTTGTGCAATTCGATGACCAAAGCGATAATATAATATCTTTGAATCTACCTAAACCATTGAAATTACAATACCAACGCTACACCATATCAATTTTATTTATAGAATTTAAGTACAAAAATATTCAAATGCCACTTATCAAGCACCTACCATTGTGTGCTTTGGTTGAAGGATCTAAACTTACATGCCCTTCACTTTGTTGATACATAAGAGGAATGCTTAAAATGCCTTACTATAGTATTTTTATAGGAGCTCAACAAATTTTAACTTGGAACAATGAAATGATATGTTTAACTTCAATTAAAAAGCACACCCATAAACACTTTAAAAAGCATTGACATCTAGGCTTTGCAATTAAGTTGTATTTTAGGGAAAGTCATGTACTTGTTTTGTCGTTGTAGGTGGTGTAGTTGAATTTACTCCAAGGAAGTTTCTATGTTCATCGCAAATACAACCCAATAGTAAAAAAATACATTGTCATTTATCTTTTTTTTTTTTGTTGCTCCCAAAAGACAAGGTGATATCTTTTTTCTGATCCTAAAAGACAAGGCGATGACAATAGGGCAAAATTGGAATTGGAGTGTGTAGCGTAGAGGATCCTTGGTGTTGACAAATTCCAGAAAGAGGGAGGATCTTACACTTGGTTGCAAAAACGTTAAAGCCCACCGTCAGTTATACTTGAAGTACTGCAATAAATGGGATGATTGTGTTCCCAGCAAGCAATATCAGAACAAAGATGAGTGCCTCTGTTATAGAGATATGAAATCTACAACTGGCAAGACTAAGTGTCTTTGATCTCAACACTTTTTAATGATTAATTATTAAAATAAAGAGGTCATGATGAGACCTTTGTACTCTTAGCTCTTTAATCAATGAAATATGCATTAACATGTTCAATCCAATAGCTAATCATATTGAACATAAATAAATTGAAATATTAGCAAAAACTACAAAATTTGAATGTGGAAAGTTAAACTATACAAATTTTGTAATTTTTTTGTCAAACCCAAACTAATATGGATTTGACTAAAAACTCAATACAATATCCACTACTCAATAGCAAGAATAATAACTAAAACAAATATATATATAAATATATATATAACCAATCAACAATGAATATATATCTATATCTATATCTATATATATGATATAGATATATATTAATTATTCTATACTTAATTATACTATTTGTATTTTACATTGTAATATAAAAAGATTATTTTGATTTTGATAACATTGTACTTATATATATTGTATATAATTAAAATATTATATGTATATAAAAAAAATTGCATATTATAATTAATGTATAAAAATTGCATATATGATTATATAAAAAAAATATAATGTATAAAAATTGCATATTATATATATCGTGATATATTTTGTATGTAATAAAAAATAAAATGGTGAACAAACACAAAAATAAGGGTTTTTATATCTAATTATAGCGCATTAGGCCCCCACAACGCCACACAATCACAAATTGTCACCCAAACACCTAACACATTCTAACACCTGATAACCATCATACCGATAGGCCTTTGCCACCCCTTTGTCTCTCAACATATATCCGAACACATGACAAACATAAAAGTGTCGTGTTATGTGCTATAATTCCCATGAGAAGAAAAATAAAAATAAAAAGAAGAAACGCTTTTTTTGTTCTCTTTAGCACGCAAATTACAATGCAAGCACATAATTGCAAGCACATAATTGAGACCATAACACATTGTTCCTTGATATGTTGTTAAGATTGTTAAATAATATAAAATATGGAGATTCGTGCCCACTACGCATGTAGTATTATATAACTTAAACACAACTATATATGGATTCGTTTATAAAGGTAAAGTCAAAAGTCGCTGGAATATGAGTAAAAACATTTCAAAAAATCTTGTAGAGGTAGTGTTTGAATTATGTTTTTGATGGTGGAAACGGATTCAACAACATCAAAAAAATTTTAGGGCACTTAAAATTATGAAGTTTGACAGCTTTTACTTGGATTTACAAAATTTCTGCCAGATTTTTTCAAATATGCAGAAATTTCCATAACTTTTAGGGCAAAAAAACATATAGATAGTATATATAATAAATATATTAGATAGATAGATATATATGAGTGTAGTTTGAAAATTCTGCTATGTGACCTTATAACAAATCACCCTTGCGGCAAGTGTAACACTAAAACCATGATTTGAAGATTGGTTATAAATTCACAACACTCTTTTTTCAAATAACATGGGGTTTTCCCATTATTCTTGACGCACTCATCGATCTATAAACTCAAGTCCAATGATTTCATCACAAATAATGGAAAGATAACAAATTAAATTTCAGAACTCATAGTCATCAACCAAAAGCATACATAGAGGCCAATATCTCTTGGAGAGCCAAAATTCTTATTGCTCAGTTAAGGATTAATTCTCAATCAACTCCATTGTGAAACAGGGCACTGGAAAAGGCCAAAGGAAGTGTGGGAGGAAAGAGTATGCATTTTTTGTTCTTTTGGAAAAGTGGAAACAGAAAAACATTTCAGTTTAGAGTGTTAGGCCTTCAAAGACAACATGGAAAGTTATGCAGATATGTTGGCAGCTAGCTCTTGGGATAATCTATTTAGTGAGGGGTTGGTCGAGAAGCAGGGAGCATTTATTTTGAAGCTTCATAGAAAAAGGGCTGAATAGATAAAGCAGATGAAGAAGCAATCTGTCCCATAAGCTATCTTTAGCCTCATGGACGTTAAAATAATTTCTTTCTTTCTTTCTTCTCGTGCAATGTTTAGATTGTTTTTAAACATTACGATGATGAAATTAATTGAAACTTTGTGGTTGCAGGTGTGAGGATTCGAGGCTAGGAACCCATAGGAACCCACATCGAATATAATTAAAACATAGAGAGCACTGATCAACATCTACTTGGAGAACAAATTTTATATTTTCAAACCCATCTATTGCTTGAATCTTGAATAGCCAACAACGTTTGGTTCAAGCAAATTGAGTATTTGCAGAGATGACTGGTAGAACTTCCACCAAATTCATCCCCATAAAATAAAAAATCAGAATATGCCAGGCTTTGTCAAATAGTGTTCACTATACATTTAAAATTGGTTTTATTTTCCATTTTAGGGAATCTGATAGAACATTAAGATTTCAAAATTTGTAATTTATTTAGCCCGAGAGGTTCATTCTACAGTCTAGTATGATGTGTAACTTTGTTCGTCCCTCATCAAAGTTGAAATATTTAAATAATGTTGGTTCATAAAAAAATTTACATGTGAATAAACTGATTTGCATGTAAGAAATTGGATCCCTATGGGCTCATGTTAAATTCGTATTCAAGATAAATCTATACTGGTATAAACTCAATTTGAGCTTGATCTTCGAGAGTTCTGAGTCCTGTAGGACATTTCTTAGTGGCACTTTTGTTATGAGTTTTTCTTTATGGAATATTGGACCTGTGATTGATAAGGGTTTAAAAAGACAATTGTCTCAATGATATTGTTGGTATCCCTGTTTTTATTTTATTTTATAAAATGGATCACTTTTCCTCATATTTTGTCTCAAATAACACTGTTCATCCCTATCAATTTTTATTGTTGAGTTTGTGATATTTTATGTAGAATGAATTAATGATTGTTTTGATAGCTATCTGCAATCTTTTCTTTCATTCATGATTATGTCATTTTAAACAAGCTTTTGCTAGATCTATCTCTGCATCGATTTCATTACATTTCTACTTCATTATATAATTTTGTTAAAATATATGTGTGTTGAACTGCATGCTTTTTTTTGTAAGCTTGGTAGGACTCTCTGATTTTCGATTTTTACATGTCCATTATTCCCTGTGAAAACCACCTCTACCCCCAACCCTTGGGATTTTCCCGATATCACCTCACCCAGATGCAAAACCTTCCGACAATCCAAAGCTCAACTGAGAAAGAATCCCATCACACCATGATTATCCAGAAATGACAAGGCAATGCTAAAAACATTGTCAAAACCAGACAAATCCATGCCACAAACAACAAAGAAACCAAAATACACACATGCCTATGCCATGCATGCCAAAACCAACTAGGAAATCATACACACAATTGATTACCTAGAAGTATTCCTACTGAAGCTGCTAGATCCAACCTTTCATTGCTTGATCCTTTCTTCCTTTGCTTTCCTTGTCCTTGCTTTCTTGCTTTTTCTTCTCGTGTTCACGCCCTTCTCTTCTCTGAGATTAACTCCAAAACTAAAATGAAAAAGGGCTACCAACTGATGCTCTAATGTCTTTTTATTCTTGATGCCTCTCATTTCTTAATTTTCCCACTATTTTACATCATTTTCCTCCTCACATACAACCTATGACCTTTCACCTCCTTTCTCTCCTAATTTCCTTTAATTTCATAAAAAATATGCGAATTAATGCCTCTTTTCCTTTTCAAAGCTTTTTCCATTGCCTTTTCTAATTTCCCCTTAGCCATAAACACAACAAGTAATGCCCAATAGGATATTTTGCTCAACATTTAACTTGGAATAAGTGTCCCATGACCTTGGTCTTATTTTTCCTTTATTAACATTTAATACATGGACTTTTGACCAAGGGCTATTACAAACCCCTCCCCCTTAGGGGAACACCGTCCTTGGTGTTCCATGACACCTACAACCAACAAAAATGATGAAAATCACAACATACTGCCCATGGAGATTTATAACTTAGCTCGTTGTAGTATTCACAATGAAGATCCTACTCAAAAGAAAAACCATAATGACAAACATGACAACCATACCTCTAATTAGAGCTTTATAACACAACTCATTGTAGTATTTACAATAACAACCATACATGAATATGTACATATACCAAAATTGCTTTGCCTCAACTGGAAAACAATGAAGGATACATAGACGACATTTGATCCACCATCCCTGTTACACTGAAATTTGTCACCATGACTATCTGCAGTTAATGTGGCTCCATCAATAGTCATATTATCCTCCTTGTCAAGCCTAATACCTCTGCTCTTCATGTCAAGCTTCAAAAAAGAGAGAAAGTCACTAAAAACATGTTTATCTCTTGGTACGCAGGTTCTCTCTACCTTGCC
>APFE030083793.1:4794-27070 GCA_000404065.3 Pinus taeda
ATGTTTGCATCATCCAAAGGAGTTGTGTGCAACAAGATGCAGTAGCCACATATTCTGCTTCAGTTGTAGATAATGCAATTGAACTTTGTTTCTTGTTGAACCAAGATACTAATCTAGAACCCATGAAGAATGCACCACCACTAGTGCTTTTCTTGTCATCCATGCTTCCTGCCCAATCTGCATCAGTATATGCATGAAGTGTGAGATCTGTACCTCTAGGATACCATAAGCCATAGTTTTGAGTTCCTTGAAGATACTTGGAAAATCTCTTAACTGCTTGAAGATGAGTTTCCTTTGGATTTGCCTGAAACCTTCCAACTATTCCTACCACATGCATAATGTCTGGTCGCGTACTTGTTAGATAGAGCAGACTACCAATCATGGATCTATAGGTTGGTTGATGTACTGCTGCTAATTCATCATTTGCGCTGAGGTTGCATCCTGTAACCATAGGGGTACTTACTGGTTTTGAATCCTCCATCCCATATTTCTTCAAGATTTGCTTGAGATACTTGGTTTATGACAGAAAAATATCATCTTTGTTTTGTTGAACTTGTAAACCAAGAAAATATGTGAGCTCACCAAGCAGGGGCATTTCAAATTCTTTTTGCATCACTAAGGAAAAGTTTTGACTCATGTCTTCTTCATTGCTACCAAAGATGATATCATCAACATACACAACACATATATTTTTATATATAGATTGCTATGTGTTGATCCTTTTGTAAAACCTTGTTGATGAAGGTACTTATCCAAATGATAATACCAAGCCCTTGGAGCCTGTTTAACGCCATACAGAGCCTTTTTTTGAGTCTGCATACAAGTTTTGGATCATTTCCAAGAACAAACCCATCTGGTTGCTCATTATACACTTCTTCATCCAAGTCTCCATTCAGAAAGGCAAATTTCACGTCCATTTGAAATACTTTGAACTTCTGAAAGATAGAAAGAGCAAGGAACATTCTTATGGCCTCAAGTCTGGCAACTGGTGCAAAATTTTCTTCAAAGTCTATGCCTTCTTGTTAAGCATACCCTTTACAAACAAGTCTGGCCTTGTTTCTAATAACATCTCCATTTTCATTCAACTTATTTTTGAATATCCATTTTGTCCCTATGAAATTCTTATCATTTGGTCTAGGAACCAACTCCCAAGTGTTATTCTTTTCAATCTGCTCAAGTTCTTCATTCATGGCCTTGACCCAGCATTCATCTTTGCATACTTCACTTACATTTCGTGGTTCAGTGGAGGAGAGCAATGCTAGATAGCTTGAAGCTTTTGAAATAGTTCTTCTTGTTTGTACACCTGCCTCTTTTTGTCCCAAAATTTGAGTTTCTGGATGATTCTTCTGAACGTACCTGGATGGAGTATTTTCTTCTACCCTTATTTGTTCTTCTGGTGCCTCATGGGTTTCTTCTTCATCATAAGTCGGATTTGATGTTGAAGGATAGTCCTCATCATCTTCAAAATCTTCAGTTTCTACCTGCCTAGGAATATTTCCTTCTTCATCAACCACTACATCTATACTTTCAACAATTTTTCCAAGTCTTTTATTGTAACACTTATATCCTTTGCTGTGGGGAGAGTAACCAAGGAGAATACCTTCATCTTCTCTAGGTTCAAACTTGCCAAGGTTTTTATCAGTCCTTTTGATGTAACATTTGCTTCCAAAAATTTTGAAGTATTTTATCGTAGGAGTCTTACCATACCAAATTTCATGAGGAGTCTGAGTGCTGTTTACCTGGACGTTTGTCTTGCTGAGAATAGTAATGGTAGCAAATGCAGCTTCAGCCCAAAAGGTTGCAGAAGCTCTAGATTCATCAAGCATAGCACGAGCCATTTGTTGAACCATTATGTTCATCCTTTCTACTTCTCCATTTTGCTGAGGAGTCCTTGCAGTAGAGAATTCCCTTCTTATTCCATGTTCTTCACAAAAATTGAAAAATTCATCCGAGGTAAATTCCCCTCCTCGATCAGACCTGAGGCATTTGATTCTGCGATATGATTCGTTTTCAACCAAAGCTTTGAATGCTTTGAACTTTTCGAAAGCTTCATCTTTATGCTTTAGGAGTCCTATCCAACACATCTTGGAAAGGTCGTCAATGAATAATATGAAGTATTCTTCTCCTCGAGGTGACCTTTTCCTGGATGGACCACATACATTAGTATGGACAAGTTCAAGTGGCTTACTAGCTGATCCTTCCTTCTCAGGGAAATTAGTTCTGGTTTGCTTGCCAAACTGACATGCATATTGTATTGTCTGGAATTTTGATGTCAGGGAGATCATGAACCGCCTGATATTTGCATGCTTTCCTTATCTAAGAGAAGCTTAGATGCGCCAATCTTCTGTGCCATAGCCAGTGTTCATCATTCTTGCTTAGATAGCATTGTTGTTGTCCTCCCTTGAGTATGTATAAATTATTTGGAGTTCTTATGCCTTTGATCACTGTTTCTCGTGTATCAAGCTCACGGACAATACATCCATTTGATCGAAATATTACCTCATTTCCTTGATCACACATTTGACTGACACTCAATAGATTATGCTTTAAGCCATCAACATACATAACATTTCCAGATTTGACCTTTTCTTTCAAAAGAACAGAACCTTTACCTTTTATGAGTGTAGGGGAGTCATTTTCAAATGAGACCTTCCTTTCCTTTTCTAATGCACTATATGACTGAAGTTTTTCTTTATCACCTGTCATATGTTTCGAGCATCCACTGTCGATGTACCACTGATTTTCCTGTCCTTCCGTATATAAGGCTATACCACATCTTTCTGGTTGCAGTTCTTTCTTTCTCCATGTTTTGGGACTCAATGAAACTTGCTCATCTTGAGTTGTTTGCCGAAACCCACTCCTGCATTCAGAGTCTTCATGCCCGAAGTTGTTACAAATATAACATTCTATTTCATTTTCAAGGGCAGAAAATTTATTGTAAGTCCTTTTCGTGATCCCAGTTACACTCCTTTGATTTCGTGCTTCTCTAGTCATGATGGTCTTGTAGGCAACACATTGAGCAGCTTTGTGTCCAAAGTTATGACAAGAGAAACATTGACCATTGAAGAAATTCCCACGATTATCAAACCTACCGTCTAGGTGATTTTATTTTCCATAGGTAAATTGAGAGTGATTTACCTGCGGTTGGTTGTAACTTCTGTTCATCCTTGAAGTAGATTTCCCGCGGTTTACTTGGTTATCTTTGTTCATCGTTGAGGTAGATTGACCTTGATTTACCTGGTGATCTGCTTTATGCCTTTGTTGTCGATTGTCAACCTGTTCACTTCTCCTTGCTGCATCTAGATAACTTTTGGAGGTGGATGGCTTCTGTGCTTGAGATGTTTCTTCAGAATATCCAAGAACCGTCTTGATTAGAGAAGAACACTGCACTTTGATAATCTCATCTAAAGTTTCAGATCCCTTAGCAAATCTAAGATTAGGGGCCTTTGTTTTTTCAATATCTTTTCTAAGTCCCACAATTTCACATTCTAACTTTTCATTGTGTTTTTCCCTTTCAACAAGTTAGAATGTTAGAGTGTCTATAATCATATTATTTTCTTCCAAACAAATTTTAAGTTTAGAAATTTCTTCATAAAGACCTTCTTCATCTATAGCATCCAAGAAATCATCATCTTCAAATCCATCAAAAGTCTATAATCATTACATTGTTCATATTCATCACTAATTGAAAATCCATCACTATCTTCATGTGTATAATAGCTCTTCTTACTTACATTATGTCTTTCGTTCCATCTAACTAGTTCCTTATCTTTGTCAAGCTAATCTTTAAGAGGACACTTGGCTGCATAATGACCGACTCTTCCACAAGCAAAACATTTGAAAGGTAGCTGACCTTTGAATCTTCCAGAACCTTGTTGAAGGTTCTTGACAAATATTGATTCTTCCTCTTCTTATGACATATGTCCTGACCCATTGTAATCTTCTTTTCCTGAAGCTTTGAATGCAACTTCTCTCTTGTCTGATGGTCCCCCTTTTCTCATTTCAAAAGTAGTTAGGATTCCATGCAGCTGTGACATGGTAATGCTCTGTAGATTCTCCTTTTCTTCTATGGCAGAAACTTTTGATTCAAACTTAGAAGACAAAGATCTTAGAACCTTTTCAACCAAGGTAACTTCTTTTATTTCTTCACCCAAGTTTTTCATACGATTA
Source organism: Pinus taeda (assembly GCA_000404065.3). Taxonomy (NCBI): domain Eukaryota; kingdom Viridiplantae; phylum Streptophyta; class Pinopsida; order Pinales; family Pinaceae; genus Pinus; species Pinus taeda. Next base: position 8,965 of record APFE030083793.1, read on the forward strand.
ACAATCTCATCTATATGTAAGAAATAATTAGCCACACTTTCATCATTGTGCATTTTGAGATTTTCATATTGAATTATGAGAGTTTGTAGTTTTGCACGTTTTACCTGATCGTCTCCTTCATAGCTCAGAATGATCTTGTCCCATATTTCTTTTGCGGTTTTGAGCTGCATAACCTTGACAAATTTTGATTGAGATAAACTTACTAATAGAGTATTGACAATCTTTGTTTCATACTGCTTCTTACTAGCCGTATCTGTAGGAGTTGCTGATAGAAATGTGTATCCTGTTTCCACGATATCCCAAACTTCTGTACCAAGCGATTGAAGATAAGCTGTGATTCTTACCTTCCAATAGACGAAGTTGCTCCCATCAAAAATTGGTGGCCTGATAGATGCCTCTTTTTCGTAGTTGCTCATGATGGTAGATCTTCCTTCAAGCGATCAATCTTCTTCTGAAGGACTTGCTCTGATACCAATTGTTGGAAATAATACTGAGAGGGGGGGTGAATTAGTATTATCAGGTCAATTATTTTTCATTTTATAATCAGATTTGTATACGCTACTTTAGTTAGTAAAAACCGCGTAAGTATGCAACTGCAGTTAAGGAAACAAGCGTATAACCAACAAACTTTTAATTTAAATTATTCTTCAGATGTTTATCATTAATCTGTGCGTCAAACCATATAAACAATAACCAGGAATAGTAAAACAGAATAGGAAATCACACATGAGAACACAAGATATAAGGTGGAAACCCAATGTGGGTGAAAACCACCTGCTGCAATTCGTCTCTATCTTCCTTTAATTAGAAACTTCTTTTTACAATGTTTCTGTACTGGTGCAGTCTTATACCAGTATGCAGGCTACTACCTGTAGAAGGCTACAACCTTCTCTTGTTCTCCAGCTTCTCCTAGAAGGGAGTTATAACCCCCTTAGCTCTTGTACTAGCTGAGGTACTAGTACGTAGGTGTTGACCTACAGAAGGCTACAACCTTCTGTTTACTTCCAGGGACCACGTTTCATAAATTTTCAGACTGGATCCATCAATAACATTAATCAAACATCAAATATATCTCCATCAACCAATCTCCTGTTCTTCAATCAAAACTGAATCAAACAATTACTTCTTTGAATGCTGTAACCAGAATACATTAACAGTAACCAGAAACCAATCCTGAACCCAGAACACTGCAACAGTAAACAGAAGCAGCTAAAACATATTTCATGAGACGTACACTACTTCAATATGTAGAAACCTGCGTGCATACACTTCTATATTAAGGCCAACCAGTGTATACGCTATTTTGACTTACTGAACCAGTGTGTATATGCACCTATGATGTGTCGAACCTCCGTATAGATCTACAAAAGATAATTTACCTTTTTCACTTATTTAGACATGAGTTATACCCAAATTATCAGATTTATAGATCAAATCATGTGCTAGATATAACAGATCAAAATCACACAAAGATACTACTATTCAAGCCTTAAGATCTTGACCCATCAATAGAACTTATCCATCTTCTAGTGCTCAGGTTCCTCCTTGGTTCAGATCCAGCTATGTACCATAACCCAATTCTACATCTTGCTCTTCATAATATATTCAATACTTCAGTTCCTACCTTTGCCTAATGATCTCCTTCCCCTTTTATAGTCTTAGGCCTTACTCAATACCATGGTCCAAAACCATTTAGAACCAATACTAGGGACCCAATACCTGGGTTCAACACTTCAGACGCAATACCATGGTCCACAACCATAGGTCTAAATACGAAGGACTAAATATCATGGACCAAAATAAATTTTCCCACATGTACGTGCTTTTCTTTGCATGAAAGTGTGTGCATTCGTATATGCACCTTTTGATCATCTAACTCGTGTGTATACATGACTTGGTTAAGAGAAACCTGTGTATATCTCTTTTTCTTTTAGTCTGAGAGCTTGAACAATGATCTGTCATTTGAGTGAGTTGCCATCAAGAACAACACCTATGTCATAGCACCAAACCTCTGTCATAATGCCAACAAAAGCGAACTCTTGCCTCCATTTCATCTAGGTACACTGATTTGGATCCTCTGTCCAACTCGTCTGATAACATGAGCATGATAGTTTTGAGTGCAGCCAGACCAACAACATATTGATGCATAGTGTTTGCACTGATCTCCAAGTATGTGTTGGTTGGCTATGCGCATCAACTCATCGAAGTACATGTTCAGCTCTAGACAAACTTGGTTCATTGTCTTCACCTCAGTGAGTGTGGCAATAGATGTGATCGCATGCATGCACACAATGACATCCATGCTTCTGAACACCCGTGAATGTGATTGACATCACTGCTCACCCTGTTTGCTCTATGCCACATGCTAGGATGGGTCTATAACCTGTATGGGCATTGTTTCATCAGTCTGTGCATGTTGCGCCTCTTGTTGTACTTATTCATGTTGTGCTTACTTCTCTCTTCTGCGCAAATCACGTTCTTCCCTGAGTTGTCTCTTTAGCTCCTGCAACTCCTTCTCTTTTCCTTTGCACGATCCTCTAGTCATGATGTCGCTTCATAGCCTCAACCTCCAAAGCTTCTTTCATCACAAGTGGACCTGCTTTGAACTTGCAGCTTTGCTCTGCCTCTACGCTGTTAACAACCTTCCTCTTGCCTTTGTCGTGCACAGGTCTGCTACCCTTTGCTGTTGCTGATGGTGATTCTGACTACAATGCTAATACCATTTCATCTTGATATCCTTGTCTATGAAAAACTGGGTGTCTTCATAGATAGGCAAGCTCATAGACACTTGCTCAACTACATCTCTAGTTGCGCTCTCAATGATATCCTTTGAACTTTCTCTCTGGGAGGCCAATGTACCTGTACTGCTGAGAGGTAGATGAACACCTGTGATAAATGGAGACACAATAACACTCATGGCAAGAAATCTATCAGTTGAAAACCAAAACAAAATGGAGGATTGACATGCAACATACCTGTGTGATTGTCTGTGAAGATTGCGCAATTTTCACCGGGACGCTGGGAGACTGACTGCCAAAACTGCACAAGGCATAGTCCGATTTGTCAGGAGAATGACTGACTATTGGAACTACACAATGTAAAGTCCATCCTGGGCTTGCTGAGGACTAAAATTGCACAATGCGTAATTTCAGTCAAAAGTGACATGCAAACTAGCAAACTGCATTATACAGTTTCTGGGGCCAGCAAGGCACTACCTCCTAGAATTGCACAATGAAAACCTAGAGGCTAGTGTTGGGAAAATTTTGTGTAATTTCTGGAGGGAAGGCAGAGCCTTCACTTCCAGAAATGCACATTTACTAGTTGGGCAAGGCAAGGTTTGGGCCAAGGCAACCCAGACTCATCGACAGATGACTGGAAACATGAGAAGTTGGAATGCATGGTGAAGCTGAGTGCAAACAAGAGTGAATGACCATGCATGATTCAGAAAAAGGGAAAGCAAGCATATGTGTGAAGTGAGTTACCACGACAATGACCATTAGTGTAGAAACAATGTCATGCATGCGACAACCGTGAGATGCAAAGAAAAATTGAAACATTGCCTCTACATGCTAACATGCATCGAAATGACAACAAGCTTTCATTAAAATCAAGCAGACAACACTTACACAAAGAAAAATACAAAAAGTGATAGAAACACAACACAAGACATGAGAAGCAGACTTACCCTAAAAAAGTTGAGCTGAATGTGCCGAAGACTCCTAGATGCGATGTGGGATGTCAAAGCTGCAAGACAATGTTATGATGCACATGCCACAAATCTAGGAAAAATCGACACTTGGTGGAGGTTTTTAAAACGATCTTTGCATGTAACATTTAACTACTAAAAATAGATCCCTAAAATCTAGGGATGCTTTTCTTTTTGCCTTTTCGGGAAAAGAAGGTCATGCATGCAAATCAACCTTTCTCAATCCTGGAGGGAACCGATAAACCTGATAGCACATGCAACAACCTGCAAGCTTGGGGATGAAATTTGTGCAGTTTCTGGGCTGAGAAAGGTTGGCTGTCCCTCATGCATTACACAATTTTTGGGGTCAGTAGGTCGTTGCCTCCCATGATTGTGCAATTCTGAGTCGAAGCCCAATGTTGGGCTGGATTGCGCAATTCTGGAGGGCAGGCTGCTTGGCTGGATTGTGCAATTCAGGAGCCCAGTAGGATTGCACAATTTCTAGAGGGAAGGCTGGTTCCCCTCCAGAATTGCGCAATTTTCAAGGGATCATCTACGCCAGAAAATTGTCTAAGTCTGAAATGACAACCTGCGGGTGGGAGACAAACAAGTTGGTATGGATAGGCTAGAAGGCCACTGAAACTTAGCTGAAGCCTATGTACTTGAAAGTGCAAGACATGCTACTAAGTATGGTTGGTAAAGAAGATCCAAAATGAAGATAAGGCAAAATTTTGGAGGGTGGTTGTAGCCGCTACAACACAAGGTTGGAAAAGGATGAAGGAAACAAAACTGCAATAAATAAACCAAAAATTAGAAGTTAATCCATGAATTTTAAAAAATAAGAAGGAATGGACAAGTGGTAACCAATAAAAAATATGAATGTTGGGAAACTTTTTCTAGCATCTAAGGTTTCAACACTTCCACAACACACTACAACGAAACTTGTTGACATGAAGGATTCTTGAAGAAATTGGTCTTATGAAACTTATTGTTATTATATATCTACATTGTTTCTAGGATCTCAAATTGTCCAAATTTTTCTTTTTATCCATTAAAAGTAACCTCTCCACCTAACCCAGCTCAATAAAAACCCACATTGTTTTCGAATGTTTTTTTCTTATGCAGAAATAACAATATATTATTTCCTTAATCGATCAATGGTTAGATTACAAAGAAAATTATTATATAATAATGGTTTACACCTTAATGCACCCATACATTTATATTAAATATTATAGATATTTTAGTAACACTCATCTTACTAAAACAATTCTTCTACCCTAGTCAACTTGAATTACATTGGAATGCTATAAGTTGTTTCATATATAATCTTGAATTTTACCTTATTGGTCCACTATAGTCATTACATTTGGATTATAAGTTGCTTTCATGTTTAATTCTTAAGACCTTTATTTTATTGTTTATTCCTTTGTATTTCTTAAGATTTTGATTAATAATAACCTCACAAAGACATCTTTTGCTAGAATTGGAAAACATGACAAGCCTTAACTACTTGTAAAGCTTTAAATTGTTGGATTTCACAATTATACTGAGAGGGAAGGTGAATCAATATAATGACACCTTTTACTTATTTAATGCCATTCAAATATCATAAAACACCAATTTCATAAATTGAACAACTAACACGAGATACACATGGAAACACTTACAAGAGAAAACTAAAAAATTGTTATATGAAATATCTTGTAGGAACCACCTTATTGTTACATCAATTTGTAGGCACCACCTACAAAAGAAACCAATCCTCTTTGTTGCTTTGTAGACACCAAATTACAGGAGACATCAATCCCCTTTGCTTCTTTGTAAGCACTGGCCTATAGGAGACACCAACCCCTACTCCTACAAATATTCATAGAAACCAACCTACTTCACTGAGTCAACTTTCCTCTTCACAATGTATGTCGATTGTTTCTACTTTCACCAAGTCTCCTTGTTGTTTTTGTCTTTACCATCATTGTTAGTTTCTTTTGCCTTCACCAGGTCTTCATGTTGTTTCTTCCTTCACCAAGTCAACTTCTCCCAAAACTTGTTGCTTTTGGCTTATTCCTAAGAATGAATTTTCATAACATGCAACATATCCAATTTTAAAAATCTCATTCTCAAATTTCTACCATTGGTGCCTAAAGATCACTTCTTTGTCTCATCCATATTTCACATTTTGAAACATCTAAGAAAAATGTTATAGCAAAAATGTCGAGTTGAGTAATGTGAAGCATAATTCAGGAGAATTTAGGAACACTGACATCCTTATATCATATCTTTGAAATTATAGTGAAACAAGGTCTTAAATTTCTATCATGGGTACCTTCATATCTCTTTTTTATCTGCACAAGATTTCATATTTTGAAACATCATAGAAATAAAGATATAGAAAAAATACCAAGTTGACTCATTTGAATAATGTTTCAAGAGAATTTAAGAAGTCGAATTTCCATAGAGAATATTTCCATAATTATAGAACACCAAGGTCTGAAATTTGAAACACGGTTACATGAAAATATTCTATATGTATCCTTCAAGTTTTACAATAAAAAATATCCTAGAACAAAATTTATATCCAAAATTCCATGTTGACCTATTTGAAGAAAATTTCAGGAGCATTTACGAAGTCTAACTTCCTTAGACCAAATCTCCAAAATTATAGCAAATCAAGGTATGAAATATGAACCATAAATACATGAATATCTTCTATTTTTATCCTTGAAGTTTCACATTCCAAAACAGCCACAACAAATGTTATAGAAAAAATTCCTAGATGACTCATTCAACCCATAAATCATGTTTCTACTTCCACCTTTAGACTCCAAGAATCACCTCGAAAGTTATTTCTCGGCTCCTCTTGAGACTTCAAATGTCTTATTGTTTGGATTGTGTTCAAACAAACTCATATTCTTTTTATTTATAGTGTTTATACGCTCATTTATGGAATTGACTTCTCAAATCAGTTGGATAAGCCTGCTTGTATTTTTGTTCGGTCATCTTGGCGAAATATTCCATATCTCTTCATTCCTATGGAGTTAGAGGGAGTGCCACATATTGTTGGAAAGGTATTGGAATAAGCTATCAAACTAGATATCCTATGTGCCCATTTTCTCTAGGTAACTAGAATAAAAGTGTCTTCAAAGTTAGGGTATTGAAATGGGGCATCAAAAGTAAAAAACAATATTTTAAACAATTTTCATTTACCAATCCTTACCTTGGACATCAACAATCTCCCACTATCATTGACATCAATGAAAACAATATTTCCAAAATAAATAATATATTTTGTCATGTATACTTGTTGGGACAGGGTCCCCTAAGGTCAATTTCGGGGCAAAAGCCCAAGTTTTGGGGCTGGAAGCCCAAGTTTTCGTGATGTAGAGTGTAAAGTTTCAGCAAGTTATGGTCACAGAGTGCGTAAATGTAAAGTGTTATAAAGGGTTTTACCCTTCATTTATGTAAATTGTGTCAGATTTAGAAGATCTACCCATGGTCCGCGGACCATGGGATTGTATAAAAAGGGAAGTCTTAGAAGAGTCTAAGGTAGCAATAGTAACAAAGAATGAATGTAATGGGTCAGTAGAAGTGACGAGTGCAGAGTATTAGAGTAGAAGAGAGGCTCTACAACTGTGTGCATAGAGGCCTAGAGTAGAGTTCGCAGCTGAGTGCGCAGGGTAGTTTTGAGTCTGTAAGGAAATCTAAAGTATAAATAAAGAGACTGTTATGGAAATATCTGTGTCTGTGTTTTATCCATTTTCTTTTGTTATGAATGAATGTGCTTATGTTATGATGAATAATGGGTTTATGATTTGATGCTATATTGATGTGCGAATCTGTATGTTTTACATTGTTATATGAATGTAAGTAATAATATATATTTATGCGAAGAATATCTTAATGCATGCCAAAGATATCATACATTTAAGTTGATCTGGGTAGTAACAGACTTAGGAGTGATTACAGAGGCGCATGTGGTTGATTCGCCTGTTTAGGGTCTGCGAAAGACAATTGTAGACCTTCGCGAAGGTTTAGAGGCTGGTAAGAGGAAGTTATATCAATAAGCTTCAAGGTCTTATTGATCTACGTGAAAGCATACAAAGGGTATAAAATGACATCATAACCATATCCGGGTGCAGAAACTTGGTTCCAACATCCCCCCATACTGCTTCAGGTGAGACTTTAGTTCGCGCTCCGCAGATTGATGCCAAAAGGGCCAGTAGTGTAGGGATTTGTTTGGAAAACTTAACTCTAAACTGGGTTAGGACCCACTAAGCCAACAAATGGTTTCGTTGCCAAGACTGGGATCTGCATAAAGAGATGTGTGATGTCACATCACTAGAATCCAACTAAGAAAGAAATTGAAGATTGGTTGGATAGGAAGATCCACGAATTCGCGGCGCAAGAGAACAGGAACCCACGATTGATGAAAGAACAATGGTTGGATAGGTATCTGTACACAGAAATACATGAAATTTTATTTTGTTCCTTCCTGGTCGAATTATATGAGTGGATCACTAAATTGGCAGATGACCAAGGAAGGTGGAGGCTTGATGGTCCGATAGTGTGAACCCCATAGTTAGTGTGGAGATTGGAAGCCTCTGAAGGTAAGATCGCACGCGCTATCAATCATTGGCTTGATCTTATCATAGGAGGATTTGTGACAGAGTTCACGGTTGATACCTCAGTTAGCCACAACGAAGCAAAGCGACACTTCTTCAAAGGACCAGGAGGTAAGTATTTAAGGTCTTTGAATACTTGGATTAAAATTCTCTTGTGTGAAAAGTGGGTTATGCAGTTACCTTGATGTTTGGAGCTACACAAAGTGGAAATTTATTCAGGGATAGAAAGGGAGCATGACTTGAATATAGCTTGCTGATTGAGCCTCCTTTGAGTGACAACAAAGAAGCAACACAGGCTTCTCTATAGAGTGTTGTCCAGTTAATAAGGCGAGGGTTCCTGCGAATACCACATCCACCCACACCACCTCCGTCTTCACCTCCATTGCATACACCATCGCCACACTGCCACCACCTCCACCACCTCCACCACTGTTCAATATGGCGAATTTCGTAAAATTTCCTGTTTTCAAGGGCTTGGGGAATGAGGACCCATACCAGTTTTGGTTTGTGGCGAAGTCCATGTGGGAATCCCAGGGCATTAAAGATGATCAAATGAAGAAAGATATGTTGGTTACTGCTTTACAAGAATGCACGCTAACATGGTACATTAAGTACTGCACTGATAACATGATGGCTACGTTGGCGGACATTCAGACTGCACTGAATAAGGAATTCAGTAGGCCCAAGTCTGAAGCGCAATTGATCGTTGGATTCAAGGAGATCATGATGAAGCCTGGCAAGACACCCTGGGAGCTGGATCAAAGATTGAAATGCAAGATCCACGAAGCTAACATGAATCTTACGAATGGCCAGCACTGCAAATGGTTTGTGGCTTCGCTCTTGCCTCATCTAAGGGTTGCTTTATCACACCAAAATATTAGGACCTAGGAGGAGGCCTTGGATATTGCGATGAGATTGCACGAGACACCAATTCAAGATGCTGCTTTGGGAGTTCAAAAAATTCACATGGAGTTGCAGATCCTTTGCCTAGAATTCCAAAGTCTGAAGAAGGATACAGTGGCTTGGCCAGAGGCGCGCGAAGAGGTTTAGTGTTTGAAATGTAAGAGTTAGGGGCATGATAAAGATTACTTCCCTGTCTTCATGAATTATGTTGCAGGATGAGGGCCGATGCCTCTGAGGCCAGAAGCTCAAGCAGGGCCAAGTACAAGGCCCACGCTGTGGTGTGCTATCTATTAGGTAGCTGGAAAACATGTGACAGATAATTGCCACTTGCTGCAGAAATTTGTATAAACATCACAACAATTCTCCTACAACTTCTTCCAATCACTAGGCCGCGACGAGTGCAATTGCTATAATTATGAGTTTATTATGGAGAGAACACTCGCGTATCGAATGAAGAAAAAAACTCAGCCTTCGGATCAAGGCACTAGGGGGCCGTGAGGAGGCTATCAAGGGCATAGATGAGGCCGAGGCAGAGGAGGACCTGCGAGAGGTCGGGGGCAAGTTATTTGCTACAATTGTGGAGGTCCAGGACACTATGCGCAAGAATGTATGAACCCGACACACCTATCGTGTTGATACTATACTCAGTTTGACCATGCAACAGAAGACTGCCTTGTATTAATAACTAAGATGCCCGAAAAGGGGATGCAACCTTAGCAGCCTACGCAAAACCTGAAAATGATGAGGGTTGAGCCCCGTGAAGAGGACCCCAATGTGAATATTGTGTTGCGAAGTGGAATGAAAACTGGCGAAGATAAGGGAAAGCAGCCTGAAGAAGGTGCATGGGTTCGCAAAGTCCCAGAAAAGGAGGTTGGCTTTGATTTGGAGCATGTGAAAAAAACCTTCATGGAAGCAAAGAAAAGCTTCGCTGAGGCTTCTACCTCAGGAAGTTAGGATAAGCAGTTTGAGGAAATGGAGCCATCCATGCTTACTACCTTTTTGGATACCTGCATGAAGTTGCTACGCGATAGAAAAGCCGTAAAGGGATTACAAGAGTTTATCAATAAATGTGATGGTAATTCTCTTGAGGGACAACGCGTGGTGAGGAAAATTGGTAAGCATAAGGCAAGAACAGGGCATGAGATGAGGCTCACTGCGCAAATAGGAGAGTATGAAATGGACTAAGCTATTCTGGATCTTGGGTCAGATGCGAATGTTTTGTCGAAATAGACATGGGAGAGAATGGGGAGATTTGCGCTGTAGTGGTCTCCTATTCAATTGAGGATGACGAATCAACAAAATATTATCCCCATGGGAAGATTGTAGGGAGTGATAGTTGATATTGAAGGCGCGACTGCATTGGTGTATTTCAAAGTAATAGAGATTGTCGATGAAAACAATCCCTACCCCACGCTACTTGGGATCGATTGGGCTATTGACATGAGCAGGGTGATCATTTTGAAGAAGAGGTTGATGTCATTTGAAAGAAAATCGCTCCGCGTAGTAGTACTTTTGGACCCTGCAGAAGGGCTGCGCTATACTGAACCGGTCCGCGATTACGAAAGTGATGATGATTTGGACCAGATTTATAAGATAATAACGCAAGATCAAGATTGGGTGAATTCAATAATAGATGAACGTATTGCATGGGATCACGAAATCTCCTGCACATCAGATTCAGATGGGGAATTGGAACAATGGTAGAATAGATTGCACAAAGTGTCTACACTACGATGTAACATGATGGCCAAATCGTTGCATTACGTATCATCAGAGGTAAGAAGTCTACCTTATTATGATGGTTTAACTGACATTGATAAATTTCTGGATGCATTTGAAAGGGAAGTGATAGAGAAACATCGCTTCTAAGCCTTGGACTCGGCACTGTGCACTACACCTGAAAGATGGGGGGGGGTATGCATAAAGACAATTTTGATGGATGGTGCGAATATAGAAGATTGATGAGGGTGTAGTTTGGTCGCCCAAAGGTGTGATTGACAGATAAATATGATGGGAGGAGTGATCCACGTGATCACTTAGCCAAATGAACTGATGCTTAGTGAGCATAACCGCAACTCGAGTGGGTGCATCTATTCTGTCACACCTTGGATGTAATACCTATGAATTGGTAGTTGGAGACAGAGCTCCGCCATGGCACATATGAGTGGGATATTTTGAGACAGTGATTCTTGATGACATTCAATTTTGAATATGGATTTGAGTGCATTGATGAAGCGCTACAAGAGGTCAAAGCAGCGATCTTCAGAATCCTATAGGATCCCTTGGATTTGAGTCAGCCAGATTGGACCACCCAGCTGTGCCATGCGCTGGAGTGCTACAATGTGGCTGTTAAAGAAGAAGAGGAGGATCCAGGGAACATTAACATCCTAGAGACAGAAGGTCAATGCGAAGTTGAGGGGCCACAGATAGAGAATATAGATATCTCTGCACCACTGTAAACGAGACAAGTGAACATTGGGACAGAGTCGGAGCCGAAGTTTGCAAATATAGGGGACTAATGGGATGATTCTACGATGGATAAGGTTGCTGAGTTGCTCCGTGAGTACCAGGATTTGTTCCCTATAAAGTTTTCAGACCTGAAAGGGATAATATGTGATTTAGGAGTGATGAGGATAACGTTGAAACCCGACGCGAAGCTTATGAAACAAAGGCCATATCACCTCAATCCTAAGTACAAAAAAAGGGTCTGCTTAGAATTAGACAAAATGTTGGCAGCAAGAATCATTGAGCCAATGGAGGAATCTGATTGGGTCAGTCCTATGGTAGTTCAGGAAATGAAGCAGAAGGATGAAATAAGGACATGCATAGATCTCAGAAAGCTAAATTATGCTTGCATGCATGATCCTTTTCCAACTCCATTCAACGATGAAGTATTGGATAATGTAGGAGGATAGGAAGCATATTTATTCATTGATGGGTTCTCGGGGTGCCATCAGATCAAGATTGCACTGGAAGATAGGAGTAAGATGACCTTTGTGACTGAATGGGGATGCTTTCAGTATACTGTAATGCCTTTTGGACTGAAGAACGCACCAACGATTTTTTCGCACGTAGTCATCACGACATTCAAGGACTTCATTCACAAGTTTTTGGAGGTATACTTTGATGATTGGATGGGGTTTGGGCTGGTAAAATGCCATGTAGCTAGCCTATGCTTGATGCTGGATACATGCCAAGGTATCAGATCAAGCTAAATTTGAAGAAGTGTCTATTTTACATCCCTTTTGGAATATTGTTGGGTCATGTAGTATGCAGGCAAGGATTAATGGTGGATCTAGTTAATATCACAGTTATAATCAATTTGGAGGTATCAAGAAGCATCAAATAGTTGTGCGCAAACCTGGGGCATACTGATTATTACCGAAATTTCATCAAAAGTTATGCCTAGGTTACCACCTCGATGGAAAAAGTGTTGAAGAAGGATGCTACATTCTGTTGGAATGACGAATGTCAACAGAGCTTGGATGTGTTAAAAAAAAAGATGGTCACGGCCTTGATCCTAGTCTTCCTGAATTGGAAGAAGGAATTTCATGTGCATGTGGATGTGTCATGTATTGCATTGGGAGCTTTACTGAAAGAGGCCAGTGAGGGAGAGCTGGAACACCCTATTGCGTTTGCAAGCAGGAAGTTATCTAAAGCTGAGAAGAGTTATTCAATGACAGAGTGCGAAGGTTTGGCTATGGTGTACATGCTCCAAAACTTTAGACACTACTTGCTAGGAAGACACTTTAAAATGTATACAGACCATTCTGCATTAAAGTACCTGGTCTACAAGCCTGTGTTGGGGGGGAAATATGCAGAAGGCTGCTGTTGTTTCAGGAATATGATTTAGAAGTCATTGTGAACCCAGGGTGATTGAATGTAGGACCAGATCATTTGTCATGCATTGAAACAGGTGAGGAGCCCACTAATTTGGAGGAAGGATTTCCTCACGCACACCTATTTGTAGTGTGCGTGGCAGATAATCATTTTGCAAACATCATCCACTTCCTAACTATGAGAACGACTCCAGAAGGGTACACTAGTCAACAGAAGAAGGAATTGGTGGTGCGCGCGATTTTTATTTATTTATATTTATTTTTTATGTTATTGCAGGTCACTTGTATAAGATGGGAGCAGATAAGATATTGCGATGTTATGTGCCTGAGTTTGAATGAAGCAACATCCTAGCCGAAGCTCATGGATGGGCTGTGGGAGGCCATTATGCAGGAAAAGCAAGAACACAAAAGATTTTACGCGCTGGGTTGTGGTGGTCGACATTACATAAGGATTCCAAACTTTATTGTAGGGCATGCGATGCATGTCAGAGGAAGCCATTGTGGAGGGATGAGCTGCCTTTGAATTTGCAAGTGTCATTGCAGCCATTTGAAAAATGGGCAATTTATTTTGTAGGACCGATTTAATCTCCAGGAAAGAAGATGGGTGCGTGGTATATCATCACCGTGACTGAGTATTTGACCAGATGGGTGGAGGCTCAACCTATAAAGGATTGTACAAGGGCAACATCAACGAAGTTCCTATTTGAATATGTGCTAACTAGGTTTGGTTGCTCGAAGATTTTGATGAGTGATCGCGATACACATTTCCTTAATGAAATGATCAGTGCGCTGATAGAGGAATTCCAAGTTTATCATCAAAAGAGCACGCCATATCACCCTTAGGCTAATGGGATGATGGAAGTGTTTAATAAGATATTGGAGAATGCAATGACAAAGGTTTGCAATGTGCAAAGGAATGATTGGGATGTGCACCTACCAGTGGTCTTATGGGCCTATAGAACTACTTGTAAGAAGTTGACTTGATAGACACCTTTCAGGCTAGTCTATGGCGTAGAAGCTATGATGTCGATGGAGTACATTGTGCCTAGTCTATGGATATATGAATTCATAGGAATGGCGGACCGCAGAGCCTTAGAAGAAAGACTCATGCAGCTCACAGAGTTGGAGGAAGATAGATTCTTGGCTAGATTCCATCAACAAGTTCAGAAGGAGCGCGAAAAGGCATGGCACGATCGACACATAAAATTGCGCACCTTCAAGGTAAATGATTTAGTTTTATTATATGACAGCAAGTTTGATAAATTTCCATGAAAATTTCAAATGCATTGGCTGGGGCCATATATGATCAAGGAGACTATCGATGGTGGAGCAGTTCAGCTGGTGAAATTGAATGGAGATCCATTTCCCATAAAGGTAAATGGTAGCTGATTGAAGCCATACACCGCAGATTTGGCCATATGACTATATGAGGGTAGCACAGTCATAGTGCTCTACACAGCTACAAGGAGGCGTGAAACTATAAACTACATTGCCCGGGTTGTAGAGTGGCACGATGAGGGGCCTGCGCGAAATAGAAGGGTGTCACAGAGTCAATAGACACGCGAAGGGAGCTGTGCTACAGGATGAGAGACTGTGCAGCGTAGCCAAAAAGTGACCATTACCATCACTGTTCATGATTTGAAAGTGAGAAAATGACTAAGAGGAGTGAGGTGGGGGGGGACATTATGGCTGAATTTAAGAGAAAGACCTTTGAAAATTTTCCGCCAATCGAGCATTTATGAGCAGATTTCGGAGGAATGGTCAAATTTGAATTCAAACTTGCCTATAAATTATAGATGGTCGCCCAACGAGAGACACTTTACATTCTGATAGTTTATGTGTCGTGCTGTCTGGTGTGCATGAACTATGCGTTCTTTGAAGACTTGTGTTACAAGCAAATTTAGTGTGTTTTCGAACGACTAACCCCTAGACCTAGTAGCAAGTCTAGAACAATAGTAAAAGTAATTCCATTTCTTTTCTTATAGCTAACAAATAAAATAAAGAGGAGTAAAAGTACCAACCTGTATCTTTCACTCGATCCCTCTTCCCTTTGACCGCTTTTGCCACTCCCTTTCATACTTAACTCACTTAAAAGATACCTGCACACAAGCCGAGATAGAAAACCATCAAAGCATACATATCGATCTATTAACTAAACACATGATAGAATAAAAAATACAATGCACATTTCATAACACATGAATGGGAAAAAGCATAGAACTCTTTATTCATAGAAAGGAAGATTACAACCCATGTAGATGCATGTTCGATTTGGTGTCATCCTCCCAAATTCAAACCCTTCTCTCCTCATGGAAACAACAATTTGACATGATAACACTACTCTCTTTCAAGTCTCACTCAAGCAACATTTCCTTAACTTACAAAGTTCCAACCTTTCCTAGCCTTTGAAGGCTTGCTCCATTTATAGGTAAATGGATGAGGTTAAGCCATTAATGGCCCTCATGAATGCTTTGCCATTTTTGGGAGTTGGCTCCATGGAGGAGGGGATAATGGATAAAGGTTCATTCATCTCCCTCCTAATCCAAAAGCGAGCCCAATCCATCTAGAAGTTTGTAGAAGCATCCATTGGATGAGGAATCCAATGGATTTAATTTAAAAAACTCATTGGATCTCGCTCATCGCAGGTGAAACAAAGGCCAGGTGCTATGCATAGCACCCAGATAGTGTAGTGCCTGCCATTCATTGCATCCAAATAGAAGGCCACTTGCGATGATCTCCTTAGGGACATTTTTTGGATGAATGGTGTCATGAAACCCTTGGGAAGCAAGCATGATGTTGCTTGACCTCATTAGGGAATGAAAACAACTGAATTAGGGGTTGATGGACCCTAATATCACTGATTTGGAAGTTGGGGTTGATGTGCCCAAATTTTCCTATAACAAATGCCCCCGTAAAGCATGAAGTCGAAAATAACCATGTCGAGTGAGGTGCTTTACCACTTTGGAGAGAAGGTTTCGAACTGGAAGGTGACTTGCATCAGTTACAATACAAATATCATGATACTTTGATTTTTTCTCATAATTGGCTAAGGGAAGGCATACCCATGCTCAACTTTATAAACTTTCATTACATGTACATATATAGTCGTCTACAGATGTAGACCCATGAATGGATGACCATGAATGTAAGGCCATTGTACATTTGATATAGTACTCCTAAATATATATCGCAACCCGGATGGATGAAACTAGATCTGGGGTCTTCAATCTCGTCCAATCTTTCCTCAAATACAAGTCTAACCATGTGAATGAATGATTTGATGTCGAACATGGAGAGACATCGTCTGATTACTAGCCAATGATGTAAGCCCTTAACAGACGCGAGAGGAATCATCGATAATGATAATGACCCTCAAGGTATTGCAATATATTTCGCATGGTGTGAATAAATGATTTGATGTCAAAAACCATACAAAGTCTTTCGGTCGAAGGCCATTGATGTCAACCTATCATCGGAAGCAAGAAACCTACCATTGATGTATGCAAGCCTCAAGGTACTGAAGGGGTGTTTCTAAGTCAACTACTTCGATGATGTGCTGATGTCGATAAGAGGCGACTCGTCACAGGAGGGCCTTGATGTATCCCACATCAGTGACACGAAACAAGGTAAATGATTTTTGGAGATGAAACATAGACTGATGACACAAGGTTCAGGAATGGCGGGCATAAAAATGAAGGTTTACTTGTATTGTAAAGGATGAACTTTTGAATTGAATGACTTCTCTTGAACATATCGGCGACACTGAAGTGAATTAGTAGCATTGACCCAAAACAAAGCAGTGGATGGTATGATAGACCAACAGTATGATAACCATCAAGCTGAGTGACCCAACCCACATAGTCACAGTGATGAGGTGAAAGTGTCATGTTCAAGAGCGACCTGCTACCATAAAGTGTTCCTAGCTTTTTCCATTTTTCCCTAGTCATTTCTGACCAGTACCTCTTTATTTTTAATCAAGCTTCAGGAGGATAACATATGCTTGTTGTATAATTTCACCCTTCGGGTGAATCCATAACTAGTTGATGTTTTAACGAGTCTAGTGAAGGTGAAACTTAGTCTTGTCTAGATGGACAAGTTTGTCACTGTTGAACTGGTAAATCCCCTCTGCGGACAGAGGCGATCCCACTAGCCCAACACGGGTCTAGCAACAATCACACCATGGTACACGCAGGTTCCTAATTGCATAAATCAGAGATTGATCATGATGATCTACCTGGAATCCAACGCTAGTAGTTGTAGAAGAAACACCGCTCCCGTCCCTTTGCTTTGGCTGGTCACAATCCTTACGCTCCACGTAAACGGACACCTGCACACGCAAAGAACGATACAAACACAAGTGTAAAAACCAGTATATGCAATTATATATTGGTCAGAAAAGATATAAATCAAATACCATTGAAAGACACATGAGTGGAACCATAATGATAGTCGTTCATTAAACAGTAAAAATAGAGAAAGATTACAACCAAAGGGTTCTGACGTTGAACCTCCTCTGACTGGGCAAGCAGCTAAATACGCCTTGCAAAGTGACTTCTTCTCTCTCAATATTTTGGCAGCATAACCCCTCTATAGTTCTCAATTCTCACTATCACTCTAGCATAAACTTGGCACTCACAATAGCTTTAGAAAAACTAGTTGGTTTAATGCAGGGTGATAGTCATTTATAGATGGAGGAGGAAGGAGTATGCATTGTATCCGGACACCTATTGAAGATTTAACATTGTCCCAGAATAGCCACTGAACTTGGTTGTCATGGATAAAAAGATGACACTCGACCACTTCCATGAGATTTTTCCCCCAGAGAACTACATGACCAAAGAGGAAAAACACTTCAGTGCGCGCTAGCTAAAAATCATAGCCAAATTTAGGTGGCGCGGGCTTTGCTCTATGACAGAGCGTCCATGGGCACACCCTCTTTTGAGGAACTGAGTCATTGGTGCGGGTAAGACACTGTGGACCCGCGCTAATGGAAAAAGGGCACTTTTTAGGGCTAATTTGCAAAAGGTGTCTTCAGGGAATTTGAAGTTCATACTCAG
>APFE030083795.1:2100-26566 GCA_000404065.3 Pinus taeda
ATGCATGAGCAGTGTTATATTTTATTGAATATGATCAACTCCATAAGCCCAATGGAAGTCTTTGAAATGTCTGTCCAGCCAACCTATTTATTAAATTTACTTTACTAGAGTTAGCCCTCTTATCAGCAAACAAAGTCAATAACTTTTTTGAGAGAGCCCTCTCAGGCTAGGGAGGCTAATCCTTAGTCTAAAGATTGGTCTAAAACAGTTACACAGAGTCTATCTGATTAGCAGCCCCTTCAGAGTTTGATTTTGTGATAACAATTAGTATCGTATAGGAATCTCAGACTAGTACCAGGTTTAAGGGTGCCAAAGACTTTAGCTTTTAACTATGATATGGTGCACACTTGGCTTCAAGGCAACATATTCTTTAGGAATTTCATATTGGGAAACCTCCAAATCTGTTTCTAGGAAAACTCAAGTTAAATGGAATTTTTTTTGTATAATGGTTATGATTCATATGGATGCACATTAATATATATATTATTTTCCTAAATTTCAATAATTTAGCATCGTTAATGCACTAGTGTTGTTGTTACAATATTTGGCCCAAACAATAAACAAAAAAAAACCCATTTTCAATTTAGTAGGAGCATGTTGGGCAAATAATCTCACAATAATACCCATCATTGAACATTCTGACCCACTATATCATGTTTACATCCTTTTGAAGTCCTTCAACAAAATACTTAAAAGTTGTGAATAATGCCATAACAATACTTCTAGCTATAGAACAAGCATTTCAAGCTTGCCTCTATTTTATGATATGGATATTTGTCCTTCAAACAGAGTTATGTGGCACAAAACCACTTTCACCCTTGAGGAAAAATGTGGATGTATATGCATGATGAACTCTCTTAGCACAAATATGCTCTTAGTATGGTATAGGATTCTAAGACTAGTGTTAGGTTTAAGGGTACCAAAGAATTTAGATTTTAACCATGATATGGTGAATGCTTGGCTTCAAGACAACATATTATTTAGGAATTTCATGTCGGGAAACCTCCAAATCCGTTTCCAAGAAAACTCAAGTTAAATGGAAATTTTTTTGTATAATGGTTGTGATTCATATGGATGCACATTAATATATATCTTTTTCCTAAATATGAATAATTTATGTATTTTTTGGTCAACGAGTTTTTCTATCTGGTTTTTATCTATTTCTGATTCGATTTGACAACAAAAAAAACTCAAGAACTTGAGAGGATAAATTAATATCCTCCCCAACCAAGTTCAATTGTTGCTTGTGATATGATTTTTGTTCGTAAGACAATTGTTAATCCGTACAACAAATGTATATATTATTGGAATATGATCTAACTATGAATATGGAAGTGTTTAGCTATCTTTTTTAGGACATTGTATTTATGAAAATATGGAGGTAAAATCTTTGAAAAAACACAATTTATGGTAGTGGTAAGCTAGAAGTCAAATCTGAAATAACATAATTTTGGACAGTTAAGAACTTCATATGTGTGTGTAAGAATTGAAATCCATGAACAGAGTCACAACTCATTATATAATGCTCTAAGTTCTCCAAAACCGTAGATAGAGAAAACCAATAGAAACCTTAGCTCCACCAAAGATATTTCAAAAAGATATTCACAAATATTGATTGTTGGAGTATCTTTGGTGGAGCTAGGGTTTCTCTTGGTTTTCCCTATCTAGGCTTTTTGAAAGCATGGAGAATTATATGATAGTTTGTGATTTTGTTCATGGGTTTCATTTCTTCTTTATATATATGAAGTTTTTGGGTGAATGCTCCAAGAAACACTAGCACCTTAAGACAAAAACACATATAGTACAAAGAAGGTTGAACAAGAGAGAGAGAGAGAAAGTAGAATTACTCTTACATCTCTAACCCAAGTATGAAAAGGAATATGCACAAGTGCATGACTGACTATAATAACAACTCACTCCTTCCTCTATTTATATGAGAGTTAAAGGGGCTTTACGATAACAAGTGAACCTAGTCCACTACTTCAAGACACAAGTTGGTCCACCCATGTGAAGCACTCTACTCTAAGTGACATGTTTGAGGCTCAAAGGTGACAATGATTAACAAGCAAGGCCTCCATGGCATGAGCACTACTCCCCAAGCTCCAATAATCCTCCAAAAGTCCAAAGCTCCAATGCATCTCCATGGTCGTGTGTCTCATTAAGGACAATGCATATCCAGGGTCATGTGTGACCTTAAGGACTCCCACACCTACATATCCACTCCCTCAACCCAAGAGTCCATGTGTCAAGTGTAAACCTCCATGCAAGCAACCAAGCGACCCCATGCTATCCAGGGCTCAATAACCTCCTCTGAAATACCCAACTCTACTCCAAGCACATAAACTCTCTTCATGCATCAACAACATAAAGTCACCAAGCTCCATAATTATCCAACACTTTGATGAAGAATGCCTTTCAAACATCCAAACAAGGTCTAGCAGCAAATAGTAAACCACCTCCAATGTCCAAGTCTGTCATGGAAGAGCATGGTCCAACCATACACCATGCACCACACATCTTTCATTTCTTCTTTATATATATGAAGTTTTTGGGTGAATGCTCCAAGAAACACTAGCACCTTAAGACAAAAACGCATAAAGAACAAAGAAGATTGAACAAGAGAGAGAGAGAGAGAAAGTATCACGCAGGGTGTCATTTCATTGAGTACAGTGAGACATCTCAGGCATACAAGGTGTATCTACCAAGACTAAAGAAGATAGTTTTGAGGCGGGATTTGAGGTTTAAAAAGAGCAGGGTCTTGAGGGAGTCTCTAGAGAGAGAGAGAGAGAGAGAGAATAACATTACCTCAGATGGAGGAGCTACTCGCTCCTAAGGAGGAGACTCCGGCACGATCATAGACAAAATCTCAAATAGGTGGCAAGAGGCCTCCAAAAAATGATTCAAAGCAACATGATGAGGATAAGAGACCAGGGCGAGAGTTGGAAGCTACTTAGATGGAGCCTCTTGACACAAGGACGAAGAAAGCCAAGCAGGTTAAGAGGTTGATTGAAGAGGCCCAAGAGCAAGTTGAAGCTCCTAGCACCATGTTCAGGCAGAGAACAACCACAAAGATATAAATAAAGAGTGTGTTATATGTTTCCCTAGTCTATGGGATCTCCTTAGCCTCCCCTCCAAAGCATATCCTCACAAAGCTCAAACATATATATTTCTCTTACCTTTAGAAGAGAAGCAACAAAGGAATGCCCTTAATTACTTAGGAAGCTATACATCAACCAATAGATCTAGGAGGTTGGGGAATTAAACATATAGGGATATTTGTTACAACGCTAGCCACTAAGGAGAATTCAAGACTAATTAATAACAAGGTCTTGTGGAAAGAGATACACCTCAACAATAAATTGTCCCTACAAGTTTGGCCTAATAGATCAAGGATCCAAACAAATCTTACCATGGAGGCTCCAACTTCTAAAAAGCTAATACAAAAGCAACTCATCTCATCATAGACACCTTTGTTAGAGCACATAGGAGATGGAACAAAGGAAAAAATGACCCTTAGACAAATGGGAAAGCCAATGTTATCAAACACATGACTGGATCTAGAAAACATGGTCGGTTTGACCAATTCCAAGGTCGTACTAGTCTGAATCGAGGAATAGAACCATTGTTGGGTTGTGTTATATTCTTTCCACGTAGTTAACAGGGGGTTTGAGGGGTACCCGTAACCCCACTTTATGGGGTCCGGGGCAGTGCCCCAGAAAATTTTAATTTTGGACCCTATGTTAGGTTGGGCAGACCCACCTATGGTTTTGTGCATGTTTTTTGCACATGTTTTTTGGACGCGATGGTTTTTCGGTCCATGGTATTGGACGCGATGGTTTTCGGTCCATGGTATTGGATGCGATGGTTTTCGTCCATGGTATTGGATGCTTCAGCATGTATAAATATGTATTATAACATTGAAAGGAAAATAATGAAAAATCAAGCTGGTAGTCCCGATTTTGGGATCCAGTGGGAAAATCTCTATGTATATGTGTTTTATGTGTTATGCTCTCACATTGTTTATTTTCTATGTTTTAGAATTCTTATGCAGGTAATTTCTATATGGGGTTAAAACCTACAACCATAACCACAATAAGGTCCATGAAAATTTGAATATAATGGTTTTGTTTTTATATTTAAATTTTCCAAAAAAAACCAAACAAATAAACAAAAACAAATCTCACTATTTTTGTTTAAATTTTATAAGAAACCTCACCTAACCAACTAAATTTTCCATCAAATCCACCACTACTTGAGATTGAACAAATTTGAAATTTTTAAATAATTACTGAATGTGATGACTAAGATAATTGCTTTGGATGACTTGCAACAAACAAAAGGGAAGCAATTAACCTTCATTTCCAATAAAATAATAGGAAAAAGATACCAGTGAGTGTTTTTTTACATTGGAAAATAAGTGCTACAAAAGGCCACATCAAAAAAACCTTACTAGACACATAAATATAATTGCAATAGAAAGAAAGCCCTTGATCTTTGATTTTCACCTTGGAATATCCAACAAGGAAAGTTTGATCAAAGATGCAGATGCTTTCATGTAATATTTAAAATATCACTAAGATACATTGCACATAAGTCACACGACTTCAAAATAGTCTTCAACTAGGTGAATGGTATTTGATCCTAAGTTAATTTAGTACTTCCTCAAATGACTTTATGAGGGAAGATGCAATGAATTCAAGAAGTGAAAGGACTGGTGATGAACTATGTTTCTATATTCATACCAAAACTTCATGGTGAGACCCAATTGCAACCTGACAAACATATCATACAAAGCACATATTATGATGCTTTACACCTCATCTATAAGCAAAGTATTGAGGAAAATATCAAGTGACAACCAATGATGTTGATGAATTATGTTCATATATCCAATCCAACACTCTTATGGTGTGACCCAATTGCAACCTGACAAAAATATCATACAAGTAAGGGATCATGATGCTTGACACCACATCCAAAAGCATAACATTGAGGAAAAAATAAAGAGATAGCCAATTCTTTCAAGCTTATGAACACTAATTCCAAAATGTGAAAGTAACTCTACTAAAGACTCCAATTTGGAATGTGACCTAAAGAGGGGATGCAAGTTTCATGACAACACCTTTTTGTTATAGATCTCTTTCTTACAGTTAAGGTTATCCCAATAGCAATTGGTGGGTCAAATAGCGTAAGGGTTGTACAAGTAGATGTGATTTATTTGGAGGGACATTTATTTATTAACTATCTGTAGTGGTTGTAAGGTGATAAGGGCATACCTGATCCTACACAGTCTATTGGAAGCGCAGCAACTATAAGAGATAGTTCCAAACAAAAAGGAAAATTAAAGGCTTGGGAACAACATATCATTAAAAGGAAAATTCACCCATCCTGTAACTTTAAAAAGGATGCACCATAGTGAAACCATGCAATGGGCATGGTTGTAAATGCCTGTATAATTTTCAAGGCTTTGGGACAACATATCAAGAAAAATCAAATGCAACAATCTTGTAACTATCAAATGGATGTGCCACACTAACAAACTATGCAGTTTACATGGTGGTACATATCTATATTTTTCATCAATACTGTGGTAGTAAATGGCTGTATAATTTTTAAGGCTTTGAGACAACATATCAACAAAAAGCAAATGCAAAGTTTTGTAACTATCAAAGGGATGTGCCACACTAACCAAACATGCAGTTTACATGGTGGTACATATCTATTTTTTCATCGTTGTCTACAACAATTAAGTTTACTGTTTAAATTCCGATTTTCACAGTTGTTCTGTTGCTTCTCTTCTAAATGGACAATTAATTTGCTAATATTTGTAATAACATGAAACTTTGATGGAAAGTATTCAAATAAATTTCAACAATTTTATTTTTTCTTTTCTAGATTTTAATTTTATTTTTTCTTTGCTAGATTTTGACCGAAGAATTGTAGAAGACCGTAGCTAAGCAAAGAGTTCAGTATATCAAATCGAACTAAGGTATTTAGTTAATATATGGAATACGTCAATGAACATATAATTATGAGATCATAGTTACGTAACACATTGGTGATCCTATATTCCTTCCATTGAGCTTTTGATTGGTTTAGCTACTGAATGAATTAATACGTCACTTACAGCAAAAGACTTGTTCTGCAACCAAAGTGATTATAATATATTTCGAGGAAATTTGATGTATCTCTGAAATTTGATGTATATGGGATGTAGAACTTTGGACTGCTTTCTCGCTTGGGCAGCTACCCTTGAAACCTCTTCAACATTCACGAGCTAGAGCCCAAGGGCTTGTTTTCACTGGCCTATTTTTCCTTTCTAGCCTTCGTTCACTAGGTGTCCTATTTATACGTCCATTGCCTTCGTTGATAAAAGACTTGGTATTATGGGGTGGCAATACAACATTGTGAAAATCACCAAATGAGTTAATTATTTCCTATAGTTTTTAGAAACATATAAATGTATTTATGGAAGAAAGTGGCATTAACATTGATCTCAAAGAAATAATATAAATTCAGAACTCGACAAACAGTTGTGAGTGCACCAAGAGCCATGTTGAACCACTAAATGATGAGACATATCTTGCATGTGACATTTGAGGACTCTGCGTTCCCTCATCCATATTTTGTTGCTCTTGCTCTCTCATTGATACAATATAATCATAAGTGATGACACCTTGCCATTGTATTTTAGGGTAATAGAAGAGCATAACTAGTCTCTTGATCTACTTTGCTGATATTTGTATGTATTTTAAAAGGAAAATATAAGAAAAGTGTATGTATGATCTAATAGTCTACTCTTATATATGACATTTCAGCTCTTTGCCAGTATCTTCCAATGGAATTCCTACAGGCTAGATGCAAATTTGTCATGTATTCGGTCACCATATGCTTCAAAGGAAGATCAGGATGCTGGTCCTGGACATACCAATATCTCTCATATTTTGAAGTCAAGTAGTTTGTCACAGTTTCCAGCCCAACCAAAAATGACTTTAGCGTCTCCTACCTCATCAACAGTGCCAGGCCAAACAACACCCAAATTTTAGCAGACCATTGCTTTGACACCAATTTCTGCTCCAGGTGTGTGTTCCTCACTACCAAGTCCTGTGTATGTGTCATCTCCTAACGTGCGAGTGTCTAGTGTAGTTGGAACAATGAAAAGTGTAGTTGGCACTGTGGGAACGCATCAGGGAATAGATGCCTCATCAACTTTTTCTTCATCTCTCCTAAAAACATTGGAAACCAAACCCAACCATGTTGATGCATCTAATGGCAATTCTAAAGTATCTGCAAATAACTTTGATTCAGATGTAACTCCCATAGTGGATGATAATCACTCTAGGAAGTCCATAACATCAGATGATGGCCTCCTATTTCAATCGAAGTCCCAGGCATGCATATCTGTTCCACATGGGGCTTCTATCAACAATTCTTCAGTTATGGGGAAGCAGTACAATAGCAGGCATCAACAATAGCCTGTTGGTCCTCATAAAGGTACATCAAGAAAATAATTCCTTTACTTTGTTTGAATTTAATTTGTGCATCATTAAAAACCTCAGTCAATCTATGCCTTCTATTGTTAAAAATTGTCAGTGAGTGTCATGTCATTTCTTAGGTTGAAATGTTTCCCACGCCCCCCTTTTGAGGGGTGAAATGCATGGGCAACATTTCAGGATGTTTGAGAGATGTTCCAACTTCATCAAACTTCATATTGATAAAGTAAAATTTCATATCCCACTCAGAATTCAACAGACTTAAAAATTAATAGTTTTTAGGATTTAGGATTAGCACCATAAATTTGCATGGGGTGACTTATTATTTTTGGGATTTTTTATCATTATCATTTTTAGAATTTTATAATTATGTACACCTATTCTAAGGACTGTGATGCCACCTTGCTCCTCTAAGTTTCACTCCCAGTTGTCTCCATTGTGCAATTCCCTACTCCTATGCTCCCCCCTGTCCCAAAAAATTAGTGAAACATAGTAAAATTGTGATGCAAATCTCTTGCAAGATAAATGGAAACACATCTGAAGGTTTCATCATTAGAAATCTCTTAGCTAGCTCTAGCGCTCTTATGAGGTCCCACAACTCTGCTTCTTTATTTGAACCCTACACTATACCTTAGCTATAGTACATTATTGTTGCTTTCTAATCATTCACTAGGAATCCCTCCTGTCCCAGCTATCCAGTTTTCTGTTGAATCTATGTGTAAGTGCATTACGTAAAATCCTAGGTTAATGTTTACTGATAGGATTGTAGGTCTAGGTTGCATCCAAAAACAAAAGTCTCAAGATTGTGATTGAACTTCTTCAATTCCAGTGTTTCAATTCTTAGACTCCCTTCTAAATGGACATAAGATAAAGTTTAGCAACCAACTCATTATCCTCCCTCGTTTTCAGTCTATTCTAGGCTCTTCTCCTTCAAAAAACTGTTGTTTTCCTGGTAATCCAAAGTGGTCTGGGGAGGAATTTTGAGAACCTTTACATCATTCTATATATAATTTTATCTCGAAGGCAAAATTTCTAAACGTCATAGCATCCCTTATTAAGGCTATTTGACTCATTCTGATTTAGAGTACAGGGGAGATGTGATATTTTTGGAATTGTAATGCACGCACTAGGAGCACCAGATCGATGTTCATGAGGTTACTGATCATGAGCTTTCTCTTCATGAACATGAGCTGGAGAATGTTGGCCTAAACAGAGGTTCAACAGATGATTCTAATTGAATTACTACATATAGTAGAGAAAAATCAGAAACTCCAAGATCTCTTAAAAGCTCATCTAGAATAAAATGATTCCTCAAGAAACATAACAGATAATGCTAAAAATCGGTGCTGGGAAATACCTTATTCGAGTTCAGTGGTTCACCAAGTTCATCCACCCTATCCCATAGCGTTTATGGATCCAAGAGCAAGAGATCCATATTCACACTATCTACGTCTTCATTCGAAACACCAACATGGTCTATTTGTTCTCCTTAATCTATAACCTATTTGTATCGATCTCTGAGGTATGGTAGGTCTGTTTCCTGGTAGGTATGTTTCCTTTTGTTTTGTGTAACCGAAATCGAAGATTCAACATTGTTTTAGGTAGAAACACCACAAGAAGGATGAGCCTCGTTGTGCCCTGTCACCTATTTATAGGCAGCAAAAGGAAGAACGCTATGCCACATATGCCAGCTAAGAGAAAACATGAGAACATGAGGTGACATACAGTAATCTTGGGTGGCTACTTACTGCTTGCTAGTTGAAACTAAGGCTGGTCGAACCTAAGGCTACTTGCTAAGAGAATCACCCCGGACTGAGACAAGAAATGAATGAAGCTTGACTTACTACCCTTGACCTCGATCTATATCTCGACCTCACTTAGCGAGAATCGGCAAGAAAGGAAGGAAACTAGCTAGAGAGATTTCTTATATTCGGAATAAAAGTACGTGGTAAGGAGCCTTGTTGAAGTGAAGTCGAAGGTCATACTTGGAAAAGGCAGAATGGAAGGATTCGACTTTCAACCTTCAACAAAAAATAAGTGTTGTTTTGTGTCACTTTTTTTAATGCGTGCATACCAACCCATGTCAATCCCTTCATTATCAAACTGCTACGCATTTGGCTTGGATCTAGAACCACCCAACGTGTTGTCTGAATAGGGAATTTTAGTGTTGCACGCAACATGCCCATGTGTTGTGATCAAGGAATCATGGTTTTTCTTAGCTTGTGAAGCCTGCTGTCATGTTAGAAACCCTTGAATAAAATCTCCAATCAGAATATAAACCCTTGGATAAAATCTTGAAAGAAAAAAAAATCAAATTAATAATTAATTACCTGCTAAGAGCATAGTAAACAAGGATAAAATATGGAGCATGTTCAACGATAGAAATATCACAACGTATCATGGTTGTTTTCTCAGCCTGTGAAGTCTGCAGTCATGTTAGAAACCCTTGAATAAAATCTCCAATCAGATTATAAACCCTTGGATAAAATCTTAAAAGAACAAAAAATCAAATTAATAATTAATTACCTACTAAGAGCATAGTAAACGAGGATAAAAAAATGAGCATGTTCAATGATAGAAATCTTGAATAAAACTATAAGTGTCGAGAGGTATTTGTATATTGGTGGGTTTAAATTTGATTGGCGCTTAATTTTCAATTTCTTTCACATTATATCTAAAATGTCAACTTCTTAAAAAGAACACTAGACATCATTAGAGATTGACATTTTTATGAGTGTGCATACTAAATTTAAATGAGATGAGATAATTGATACTTGTAATTATGATTTTATTTGGATTGAGAATATTACAATCTACAAGTAAAATGTCTTTAAAAATATAATTTGATAGCATAACATTAATTTCTTGAAAAAGTATTCCATTTAAAAAAAATGACATCCATATTGGTGCTCAAATGCAATAGTTATGTCTCTTGAAAATTTATGATACAAAGATTAAAGATGAATTTCCATAAATTATATAAGAAATCAAGTTGAATATTGTGAAATATGCTTAAATAAACCACGAAAAACAAAATTAGAGGGAAAAAAATCAATAAGAAAGGACTTTAAACGGAAAATGTATGCTCATTTCAAATTACCAGCGCTAAGGGGTGGGGTTGGGGAAGGTGGGGTGAGGAGCGGGTGGCTGGAGAGTGAGGGTGAGGGTTGGTGGAAAGCGACATGAGAAGGGGGTGAGTGGGAGTGTTCATAACATTAGTTTTTCAATGAACTTTTATTCCATCTTGCTTCACATGGGTCCATATGACAAAGCTACAACTACACCCTTGGGCCTCCTTCGCTAAGGGATTAAACACATTAGGGGTTATGGGATGTGATAAAGGAGCCCCTAATCCCCTTATCACAACTAGAAATAGGTTCATGAAAACCATCAATATCTATTGGAGGTGTTGCGATGAAAGCAATAATGAATACAAAAGTTGTGGTTAATAAGGGAGGGATCATCAAGATGTTAAACCATCCAATGTAAAGATGGTTTTCAATGCTAGTGATCTAGTCACATAAAAGAACCCATAAATTTTTGCTTTGGGACACCCCTAGGATTCAATAATTAATCCAAAGTTAGAGGATTCATTGTTAAGGTGACAATGGCAACAACCTTGAGTTGATGCAAAGTGACACTTTGTGAGCCTTGCACAACTAGAGTGTCGATTTCATCATCAACAAGAGGCAAAATTGACAAGTGGCAACATATAACATTTAGGGCACTTGGTCACAAATCTTTATGCATGTTTTTCCACCAAGGGTACCTTTCACATTTCCCAAGGCACAAATTATATATTTGGATGAATTTTGGATAACTTGTCACATTCCACTAGCTTCATGCCTAAAGAGGAGTTCCCATCCTTTAAGAAGATTTTGGAGGATTTCATGGCATAGTCAAGGGTCACATGTTTAAAATAAGAACACCATAGCTAAGAATAAGAAAATTGCCAGTTGTATCACATGGTGTAAAGGATAAAGACATAGGTGAAGTGTACTCCATTTAGAAACATAAAAAAGTTTGTTTATGTCCTCTTTCCAGAGAAGAGGATATATCTTGTGACAAAAAGCCAAAATTGCCAACAAAGGAAGACTCGGGTAAGGGTTTACTTCTTTCACATGTTGAGAGACATTCATGTATTTTAAGGTGTGTTTTAGTTTTGAGTTCACATATTTGGAAGCACATTTGCACAAGTGAAAATAGGATGTTATTAAGAAGAGGAAGGTCATTATGATTAGTTTCAACTCGACACGAATGTAAACTCACTTTGAACACACCAAGGGAGATCTCAAGGGAAACATCCAACACTCTAGTTGTGTGTATGTGGTTAAACAAAAAGGCCCCCTTTCATTTGCATGAAGTGTTCCTAGTACAAATCCATGTTAGAGTCAAGACCCTGAAAATATGAAATCTAAGTACATTGAATGTATTTTCTATAAATAACCTCTCTAACAACCTGACAAACATATAATGATGTCATTTACATTGGAGTTGGTGTAAATCACTTGAATTGTGTTACAACTTTAATCGTTCCCCCACAAAAATGTGTCATGCTTCCTTGTGATGATGCTTCAACCCTATTGGAGAACAACCCCACAATGTAAAAGGAATTTAAACATGATGTAACTTTAATAATGCCCCACATTCACCCCCTCATTCACCACTCATGGCTAATTTAAGGCTATTTCAAGCATTGAAGTGGATAATATCATTTTATTTTCTCTTATGTATATTATTATACATTGACACAATTGAGTTTTACAGTTAAGGACTTAAGATTTAGGAGATTTAGGTGTTAATGGTTAAGGGGTTAGAAGTTAAGGTGTTTAGGTCGTGACGGGTTAGGGGTTAAGGGTCACAAGTTAAGAGGATAAGGAGTTGTGGGTTAGGAGTTGGTTCATGGATTATAGGTTAGTGGTTAGTGTCTTAAGCTTTAATGAGTCAAGGGAGTTATGGGTTATGAGTTTTGAGTGCAGGGGTTAAGCGATTATGGATTGGGGTTAAGGGGATAGAGAATTTAGTGGTTATGGGTTAAGGGATTATGGTTTGTGATAATTGAACTCCTAATCCCCTTATAACCACTTTTGGGGGTTCCCCTATCAATTGTTCTTGATACCTTCTTTTTAGGTCCCCTAGACCCTATGAAATCAAGTCCTAAGCCCCTGTCTCATACTCTAATGTTAGGATTATAAATCTTAGTAAACCATGATACCTCTGATTTTTATTGTCTATGCTACCCTTGTGTCCCCTTGCACCGTTTAATACACCATAACATACCCCCCCACAACCTTTTTGGTCATTCCATTCCACTTTTCCTAATGTTATGAACCCCCAAATTTGGTCCCAATGCCCCTACAACTACACCCTTGGGCCCCCTTGGCTAAGGGATTAAACACATCAAGGGTTATGGGATGTGATAAAGGACAGGAGAGGAAATGAAAAGAAGTAAATTTATATTCTATAATCATGAATTATTTGAAGTTTTTTTTGTGATTTTAGATAGATTTTAACATTAAGTTTATTAAAAAAATAAATCTGTATTTTATAACAGTGAATTGTTTGTAGTTAATTTATATGATTTTAAATAGATCTCAACTTTACGCTATTAAATTGGTCAAAATTTTCATATTTAATTAATTTGGAGAAAAAATGGATTTTAAAAAATTTAGAAATTGAAGAGCTCGTTCTTTAGCAATGCAAGTTCATTTCATATATCTGCTCTGAAGCATGTGTCTTTAGCAATGCAAGTTCATTTATCTCCTTTGAAATAGGTGTTGATTTATCTGTTATGAATTAACATGAAATTGGTGGTTTAATTTCCTAATACGACAGATAATATGCCAAATCGAGTCTTCAATTGTTCATATGATTTTTTTGTCCATAGGAGATGTCCACAAGAACTCACATTTTTCAACAGAGAAGAGTTACTGGATTTGGATGTCTTCAGTAATGTCATCATAGATGCCTTGAATTTTAGAATTATGTTTTCATAGTGAATTTGTACATTATAGGGAGATGTAACCTTCGAATGCCTTAGAGAAAATGATTGAATTGATATTTTCCTCAAATATACAGGGATCAGAGATCGCTGGTTTAGATGTATTCCGCAGCATGTTTGGGTTTGTTATTAGTTCGGATATGTCATATACATTGTTCTAACATGTATATCTGGTCAAGGGATATGAAATTAATTGGTTGTTATATATCTTTATGGAGTTAATGGTCATCCAAAGTTGATTCAAAGTTGATTCAATTTGAAGAAATGAACCTTACAAACCCCTTAACATCATAAAATATTGTTGAAGCCAGAACAACCTTCACTGGAATAAGCAACTTCCTCTAATGCCAAGGACATATTTTGAATACACAAAGTGCCTTTAGATTTTCCTTTAAATCCAGAGGTTGCTAATGGAATTCAAGATAATTGCATGCTTTGTGTTTCCTATAATGTGGAAAAACATGATCTATGTTTCCTAGCTCTAATTAGTAATACCACTACTACAAATTTTCTCTACAATCCTAAAACACAAGCATGAAGAAGAGAAAGTGATGGTTATAGTATTATTGTGCATGCATTATTTCTCAAGCAACAATGGGTGTTAGATGCCAAATTCTAAAATTGTTTGAGTTATTACCGATTGGAAGTTCTCATGCCCAAAGGGAAAATTTTATGGCTAGTCACTCTTCCCATGGAATCCTTTCTCCAATGGTTCATGCCACATGGGCCATTCTTCTCCAAATTGTACAAGGGAAATAACTTGCATTGAGTTCAACTCTTTGCCAAATAGAACTTCTTGGAGCTCCTTACCCTAAATGGTAAGAAAATTTACAGAGATGCCAATAGGAATGACTCCTCCCTCACCCTACTTGGAAGTTCCATCCTCAAAATGTGGACAACAAGAAAACTGAAATCATATCTTAGGACTGTAAAACCCCTAGCCGAGTTCCAAGTTGAACACAGTTAAAAAACAATATATAAAAGCATGTAGCTGCAGCCTGTCATTTCAACTGAATAGGTGTCCATGTTGCCAACATGGACCTCACTGTGATCATCATGTTCACAATGCTTTCTAAATCACTACATCACCCCAAGGCATAATATCGCAATCGCTAATGATAATGGAAATATGCTTGCAATAATCAAGGTTTATTAATGCTTAGACTAGGTTGTTGCTCCATAAGTGCGGGTCCTTACAAATATTAACCAGCAAGTCGTATTCCTTTATCCTTTTTTATTAGTTCATACCACTGTCTAGTTATTTTCCAATCCGTCATCTTCAGAAAATTTCACTGCTTTGGATGCCTTGGATTCCTTGAATATGTCAAGATACCATGTTTATGTAGATCTCCTTGGAAATATTTGTAATTCTCAAAAATATATATGGCAGAGAGTTTTCATTCCATAGTGATATAATACTTCAGATGTGTTATGAACAATAAAGAAGCCTCATAGAGCCACATAGATTTCTGGACTTGTTTGTCATAGTTTCATGAAAATTTCCTATATGACAGTACCATAAAAGAATCAAATGCTACCATATCTTATGTTTCTCTTAATCATGGGTTCATCTCCTCTTCTCCTTATGATATACTTATGGTTCATGCTGATTCAGGGTTTGTTCATGGTTCCATTCAATCCTTCTAAGCTCTCTTGTGTTCTGAACAGGAGGGAGGTTGGTGACAAGAACACACCCCCTAATGGCTATCTAAAAATTAAAATAAACCTAATTGCAGTGCTAGATGGTAGTACTCCACAAATTAGCTATTGGACTGATTCATGGGTTAAATTAATTTCTTGAATGTTTTGTATCCCACATCTTATAACATCATATAAAAGTTGATATTTTGTCTGAGCATAGGAACCCTATGCATTTGTTGGCATTCCACCTATAGCTATATGTCTTAGTATATGCTAGATGTCATCTATTACAACAACCACATTGTTAAATTCAGATATGCAATTACCTAGGTAAATGAGTAGATTCATAAATGGTTGCAACACTGGGGTTGAATCCTTAACAAATTGCTTGGGATATATTTGCATCTATTTTGATTGTTGGTTTTGTGATTGGGCATAGTTATAGCTATTTGTTCACAAAAAATAGAGTTTGGTGTGGTTGGGATTATTAGAGTGTTGTGCAGTAAATAGAGTTTTGTTTGGTTGGTAGTATTAGAGTGTTGGGTTGAACCTTTACCAGAAAGACAGTTTGGGAATTTAGTTGGAAGTGATCTGGCCACCACATGCAAAGTAAACAAAGCAATGAGAAAGTCTGAAGACAAAGAAGATTACATTGTTTATTTCCACAGAGGATGTGTGTTGGTAAAATGGGTGGTGGCTAGACTGCAATGTTTATTTCCCATGAGGATTATATAGTATAATTCCCTTGTTTGCAGATTAGTGTTTGTATATCTGACCAATTGATTTGATTTTTTTTTTAATACTTAATGGCAACTTGATACGTAGCTTTGATATATTGATACTCCCTCTTTGCAGTCTTCATATGGATTTCCATCAAAACCTACATGAACCTAGAGACTCGACTAATGGTGAAGCCAATATAAAGTTTACTATGATTCAAATAAATGAGACTACTAACCAATTGACTTTCAAATAATCACAATCCTTAGTTGTCTTAGCTTCTTATTGAAATGGAGTAGAATTAGGCTTACATATAATCCATTTTAAATATCTTAAGGATATCCAAAGCATACTTTGGCTCAGAAATGAGGATACTATCACCCAATTGCATAACTTTGATGCCAAAAAATAAATGCTATAGATCTAAGTTAGTCATTTCAAATGTATCTTTCAATTATGACTTTAGACTTAAATTGAATCACCATTATTTCTAGTGATAACCGATCATCCACATGAATCACAATTAAGAGAACTACATCATTCACATGTAATCATAAATATTGTGATCTATGTTAGGATACCTAAAACCAAGTTGTAGAAAAAAATTAGTAATCTTCTGATTTCATATCCTAGGTGCTTGTAATAATTGAGAGGATGCATGTCATGGGGAAACTATGCAATATAATTCCTGAGATAGTTCACCATTTTCTTGAAATATTGTAGGTCAAGGTTGATATTTCGTGGTGGCCAAATAACAATGGTTGAAAACTTCATTGGATCAATGCTTAGTCCATCATGGTTCACACAAAAATCCAAGATAATCAATTTTCTTCTACCCAAATGCACACTTCTTCATGTTCACAAATAACTTGTCATGTGCTGCAAACACTTGGTTTATTCATCCTAGGTCCGGCTGAAAAGTAATAAGCCTAAGTACACAATTAGAGTTGAGTAAAGATGTGGTTGTAGGACTTTGTTCATCATCTCATGAATGTTTCAAGGCCATAACCAGTAACACTTAATGACATCAGTGGCCATGCAAGCAGTCCTTGTCACATCTTGAAGGATGTCTTCCACATATCCTTAGGTAAAATTACTAATCAATTACAGACCTTAAGCTGCATTTCACACTTTTTGTGCCTCTTTAGACAACATGTGTGTGATAGGAAGTAAGTGAGTAAGAATGCACCAAAAACTTTGATTAGATTGCATATCTCAACCTTTCTAAGTTTCATTTCACACTTTTTGTGCCTATTTATACAACATGTGTGTGATAGGGAGACAGCGAGTAAGAATGCACCAAAAACTTTTATTATATTGCATATCTCAGCCTTTCTAGAAATTTCTTGAGCATAATAAAATTCCCATCAAATGATGGATTTCCCATTTGGAATTTCATAGTACTAACATCCTTATGTCTATTATGTGTCCATCTAAATGTTGTGTTCTAGAACGTGTTTTGGAGTGCCAGGGAAAGACAAGGGAGAACTAGGTCAAATTAGTGCATGCAAAAGAACAAATGAGAGTTTGTGACAAGAAGTTTCAGTGAGATATAGGTGTGTTGAGGGAATAACAAGGTATGGTAGGCAGTGCTAAGGCATGCTAGAGGCCAGGGAAGCATGCCAAGATGTGCCAGGTGTTAGGGTGTGCCAATGCATTCCATGGAGTGTTATGGAGTGCCAATGAAACAAAAGGGATCACTAGTTTCAAATACATTGAAATGAATGAATAAGTGTGCGAGAGGGAGTGTTAGTGAGTTCTAGGTGTGGTAAGGAGGGAGAGAAAAGATATGTTAGGTAATGCCAAGGAATGCTAGAGTGCCAAGGCAACATACCAAGATGTGCCATGTGCCAAGGTGTGTCAATGTGTGCCATCGAATGTTAGGGAGTGCCACAAAAACACAAGGGATAACTAGTTCAAAATGCATGGAAATGAAGAGATAAGAGTGTGTGATAGGGAGTGTCAATGAGTTCCAAGTGTTTTAAGGAGGGAGTGACAAGGTTATATGTTAGGCAGTGCCAATGCATGTCAAAGAGTGCTAGGGTGTGCTAGGGAGTGCAAAGCGTGGCAAGAAATGTAGGGGATGCTAACACTCGCCACATAGGGCTAAGGGACTATTAGGCGTGCCATGTGCTATGGCATGTCAAGATGTAAACTCTTTTTCTTAGTTGTTTTATGGCCATGGTTGGATGTGAGCCTTGAATTGGTAACTTGTTAAGTCGGATGAGTTGAGATTGGACGTGAGTAGCCCAAGATGTGTTATAGGCGGTTCTTAGGTGAACAAGGCATAGTCTAGTTTTAGTAACTATAACTTGGTTAAGTTTTTGTAGTTGTAGATGCAGTCACTATTTTTGCTTTCCTTTCACCTAGGGTTTGAAGTATGGAGCCTGACCCATAACCATCAGAGAAGAGGAGGTACAACAAGGGGGGGGAAGATACTGAGGTTTGAGCCCTCTAATTGCAATGAAATCACCTCCTCCCCTTTGTCATGAAATGCTTTGAAGATGTCAATTGTTTAGGGTTTTGTCAAACAGTGCAGGAATTAGGTTAACATGAGCATATGACAGGTATATTTTCCCTCACCTTTAAGGAAGACAAGATCACCATTGCAGGGGCTGATTTCATTTTTTCGGTGGATTCCATCTCTCAAGCTATAGGCATACCAAACCATGGTGAAAATTGATTCAAAGGCATGAACCTAGACCTAGAAGAGTACAAACCCTACTTGAAATCACAATACAAAGGAGCTCACTCACATGTTTTCCCATTGAGATACTTGTTGGAGAGATATGAACCTTTAATTAAGGTTGTCGTGAAGTTCTTCACATGTGAGGGTGGATTTTCTAGGCTATATCAATACCACATAAGACTGCTCATGCACTTTATAGCTGCCAAGTCTCTAAATTTGTCCAGCTACTTGTATAGGAGACTAACCAAAATGTCTGAAAGGGTGAAATTGAAAGGAAAAGTGCATTATCCCAACCCCTTTCACCATAGCCTGATAAAGTTTATAGTACTCCATCAGTTGAAAGAGAAGAACATGACATGGGACACCTTCCTTGACACAGCCTTGAAAACACATATAACCACTTCACCAAGCCAGCACCAAACCATGTCAATACAACCCATGAAGGTGGGGTCATCAAGAAAACATGGTGAGGTTTCCAAGGCACCTAGGCCTGAGGTCACCAAGACATATCAGAGAGGCAGAAGCCTTGTGTTTTCTCCTCCAATTGAGGAAGGGTCCAAGCCTACTACATCAGCAGAACAAGGATCACCATCACATCATGAGGCTTCTTTGCATGATGAGGAGCCCATTGAGCTTGACTTTGACTTTATTGACTTGGAGGCACATGATGAGCATAAAAACTTGAAACAAGTCATCAAAGAGAAGGATTCTCAGATCATGGAGCTCAAAGACAATTTGGAAAGGACCAAATTCATCATTCCATTCCTTGAGAAAGAAAACAATCAACTTAAGGCAAAATAGCTAGTCATGGAGAAAGAGAAATTCAAAGCCAAGAACAAGAGATGAAAGGCAAGGTAGTGGTGGAACATGAGGACACTGAGCAGCATGAAGGACATGTGGCAAGGAAGAGACAAAGGACAATGGGTCTTAGGAAGGCACTTTAGAGGGAAAGAGAACAAAAGCCACCAATGGAAGAATTGACCTATGAAGAGAGGATTGCCATGGAAATAAATGAGGACATGTAGTTTTAGCTTGACAATATCAATTTTCACCTTGATAATCTCCTTGACAAAGCCAATAGGGATAACAAGTTTCTAAGCACGAGTAAGGCATGCTAGGGAATAGCAGGGAATGTCAAGAAGTGCTAGAGTGTGCTAGGTAGTTCCAGGGTGTGCTAACATGTGCCAAATAGTGCCCAGGAATGCTAGGTGCTAAGACATGCTAGGATGTGCAGGGTGCCATAGTATGCCAATATGCGTCAAGGAGTTTCAAGGAAACAAATGGAATAACCAAGCTAAAATGCAACGAAATGAACACATAAGAGGGTTAATAAGTCGGGACTTTATCTTTTTCCAAAGGGGCATGCTAGGCACACTAATAATATGTTCCAATACATGCCAAGTTCCAATGTGTGCCAAGTGCTAATGTTTGTCAATGCAATATTATTCCAAGGTGTTCTAGGGCATGCCAACACATGAAAGGGGAGTGCTATGCTATGCTAGGGCATGCCAACATGTGCTTGGGTGTCCTACTCATGGAAAGATGGTATAGGTACAAAGATGTTCCAAGACATGTGAGGCGTGCCAAGGAATGTTAGTGTACTATTCCAAAGCATGTTAAGGTGTGCCATGAGTGTTGAGGAGTTCTAGGTCTCTATCATTAATAGAATTGGCAGAGCTTGATTATGTATTAAATAATATATTTCCTACACACACTAGTGGAACTTTATTTAAAGGAAATTTTCTAGATAATAATCTAATAAAGATGAATCATGTGTTGACTCATAGGAAAGCTATATTCTTATGACTTGGAGGAAATGATACACACT
The DNA here is from genome assembly GCA_000404065.3 of Pinus taeda. Classification (NCBI taxonomy): domain Eukaryota; kingdom Viridiplantae; phylum Streptophyta; class Pinopsida; order Pinales; family Pinaceae; genus Pinus; species Pinus taeda. The sequence continues at coordinate 22,473 of APFE030083795.1, forward strand.
AATTATTTCTTAACCAATTGACTGTCGACTATTATAACCACTATGACCTTGGACACACAATGAAAAAGGCTCCATAACGATGCTCTTAAATCATTATCTTTTGACAAAACATATAGTAACAGGTACATAGCATCATAAAAAACTTATTAGAATGATCAATGATGACAAACATTTTTTACCGTCACCAAAAGTAACCAAAAATAGCATTGGTGAGGATCAATAAAATTTCATCACTATAAGTTTCGCCAAAGAGAGAATTAGTGATGGGCCTTTAACGAACCTCACTAAACATGTCACCAAAGAGAGAATTAGTGACAGGCCTTTAACGGCCCTCATCAAAAGTGTCATTGAAAATGGCTTTGGTGACAAACATTAAAGGACCATCACTATATACATGATGGCTTCCCGCCTTTCCCAACGCGATAACAAGTGACAAGACTTGGCGCTTTAAGTATATTAGCTATTGACTTTAATGCTGGGTACGTTCGACATATATTTTATTGGGATGTTTATTGGTAGCACCGGTTAAAGACCTCCACCTGCCAGTTCTCCCTTATACGGTCCTTGCCTTTTGTCAACCTTTGTCCCACTCATTTTCCATTTTACACTTTTCACTATGGCGAGTTCTGGTTCTGCTCTATGGGAGCTTTCTCACCTCCGCGGTTCTGGTCTCAATGCCGGTCCTATGGGCATTCTCAGCCCTCTGCTGCTCTTGAGGTAGAGTTTCAACGGCTATGGAGACACCCTCCTCTCTGCACAGTGTTTATCTTTTGGTTTACGGCTTTGTTAGTTAGATTCTGCTATCTAAATGTCATTTCTGTTCGTTTAATTTGTGAGCTGGTCTCGTGACAGGGTTTCCACCAGGCTATCGCGCTCCAGTTCCGCTGCCAAGGTAAACTCTGGTTCCCTGATAAACTTGTCTGTCACTTCTCGTTCATTCCCTGACACCCTCGCTCCGTGTCTTCAGGGGTATAATGGTTGTTGCAGTTTTCGACTCGGCCTCCTTAGCTTCAGGTGAGGTTCTGTGTTTCTATTTCATCCGCTTGTTGTTTTTAATGATTTGTTTTGACTGTAAGCAGTACTAATCTGCCCCCATTTCTTTTGCAGGTGGCTCAATGTAGTCGGTCTCTGTGGTTCAATGCACTCCACGGTCTCTGGCAATCGCTCGAACTCTCCAGCCCTTTCCTACGGGTAGGGTCTCTCCATATTTTCTTGACTGTAACTTATAGGGTTCTATGACTTCGGTTTGTTGTTAGTCCGGCTCCTAAGCGGTGAAATAGATAGTATTTCTGACGTGTAACCCTCCTTCAGTCCTGTACGTTGGTCTTTTGTTGTCGAGATCCTCGTTCTGTAATGCTGCTACTTAGTTGTTGAAACCCTTGTTCTGTAGATGGGTATTCGGTGGTTTCAAACCCTCGTCCTGTATGTTGAGGTTTATTTAACTTTGTAAAATGGGCATTCGATTGTTTCGAACCCTCACCCTGTAATGTTGATATTGGTTTGATAGAAACCCTCGTTCACACCGTTTCCATTCGGTAATTCCTCGCCATGACAATTAGTTGATTCTGTCTGGTTGTATCATTCTCTTGTTCGAAATCTCTGTTTCGAGATTCGGTTTTGAATGAATTTTTTGTTTCGAAGGAGCGTGAGACGCCCTGGACTGTATTTGCTTTGTTTATAACAGTTAATGAAATGATACAAGTTTATTTGGTTTCAATCCGGCATTTGCTTTGGTCATAAATAAATTGAGGGTTATATGGGTTACCTGAAGGTTTTCTTGCGTTCACAACTTCTCGTCCTCCTTGTCTGGAAATAATGTATATGGCAGCGCCCTGCTCTTCCTGTAAATACTTGTTATTTTGCTATTCCAACGTAGATTAGTTACACATAATTTATGTATTTATGTGTGAAATTTATCTGTACAATGGTGATTTAATAGAGAATAAAAAACAAATTTGTATTTCGAAATGACTGTATCTTTCGTTTCTCTGTCTGAGGAATCCTTTACACTGTTTCTCTTTTTCCTTTTAATCCCCTGGGGCACAACTGTTCTTTGTTTAGGTAGAACTGCCCCAACAGAATTGGGTAACTGTCATTTCTGTTACCAGGCTGTTGGTTACCATTAACTGTTCCTAACTAACACAATTCATAAAAATACTAATTGACTATCAACCTATTTTACTGTTACTAATTCCTATTTAAAAGAAACAGTTCACAATTTTAATTGTCCTGGTCCTAACGACCTTCTGAAAAATAAAACAAATAAATAAAGTAAAATAACTGACAAGTCTAACACCTGTCTAGCTATGCATGTATGATTGTGTGTTCTTGTCTCTCCATGAGACCGTCAACCACCTTTTGTCTCCTCGGAGCTGGATGCTCTTGCATCAGGCTCCCGGGGTGGCAAAAAAGTCATGGCTCCGTTCCATGAGGTCGTCGACAGAATAGCCTTCTTTCTGTACCTGTGATGCGTTAAGCCACGAACTGTCCTCTATCAGACGGTTCTTCCATTTGACCAAATACCGCAAGTACTCCTTCCTGCATGTGCGCTTAGCTACCTATGTGTCCAAAATCCCTTCGATCTCAAGGGGTGGTGCCATTGGCATCTGTCTCATCCATGAATCTCCTTCACAATTGGTGTCCCGTGGTGGCTTTGCTGCTGTAATCTCTGTTGAATCAGTGACATAAGGAAACATATATGCCACGTTAAAAATAGGGGAAATACCGATCCCTGGTGGCAACTGTAGTTCATAGGCGTTTGCAGAAAATTTGCGAATGATTTTACAGGGCCCGATTTTCTTAAATTTTAGCTTGTTGTACTCTCGTTTTGGAAACTGTTCCTTACGTAAGTACGCAAGGACTTCATCCCCTACGTTGAACTGAACTTCCCGACGCTTTATATCAGCTCACTGTTTATACCTCTGACTGTTGTCCTGTAATTTCAGTTTGACCTGTTCATGCAAGTTACTCATTGCTTGGGCGAAATCTTCCCCATCAGCGCTTCGTTTCTCAAGTTTCCCCAAATCTCGTAATTCATGCACTTCTCGCAGATGCATGCCGTACAGAATCTGGAACGGACTGTATCCTGTGCTGCGGTTAGGGGAATCGTTGTATGCGGATTTTGCCTGAGCAAGTACACGGTCCCAAGTCCGGGAGTTTTCACCTGTTAAACTTCGAAGTAAATTTCCCAGACTTCGGTTTACCACCTCCGTCTGACCATCCGTTTGTGGATGATAAGCGGAGCTGAACTGCAACTGGGTATTCAGCTTTTTCCACAGAGTTCTCCAAAAATGACCGGTGAACTTTACATCTCTGTCAGAGATAATGGATCTTGGAAGTCCATGCAACCACACAATCTCAGTAAAGAAAAGGTGTGCTATGTAAGTAGCATCGCTGGTTTTCTTGCATGGTACAAAGTGTGCCATTTTTGAAAATCGGTCTACCACAACCATTACTGAATCAAAACCTCGTTGTGTCTTCGGCAAACCCAGTACAAAATCCATATTAACTGAATCCCATGGTCGGCTAGGGATGGGTAATGGCATATAAAGTCCAGTGTTCTGACTGTGACCCTTTGCCAGTTGACAAATTTTACATCTACTCACGTACCTCTGCACATCCCGCTGCAACTTTGGCCAGAAATAAAAATGTTGTACCTGAGTAATCGTTTTGTTAATACCGAAATGTCCAGCCAGACCCCCACTGTGTTTTTCCTGTATAATGTTTTCTCGCATAGAACAGTTGGGAATACACAACTGTCCTAACTTAAACAGCAATCCTTCCTGTAGATTATAGTCTAACCACATGTTGTTATTTCGTAACAGCGGGTTTTGGCAAGCCTCATAGGCCTCCCTAAACTCAGTATTGGTCGGATACAGCTCTTTTAAATGTTCAAAGCCTAAAATCTGCATCGTGCTTTCCTGTAGAAGCAACGTTCTTCTACTCAGTGCATCTGCCACCTTATTTGATTGCCCACTAATGTGCTTTAGTACAAATGTAAAACTTTGCAAGTACTCAACCCAAGCTGCATGCTTATGGTTCAATTTATGTTGCTGCATAATGTACTGCAATGCAGAGTTATCAGAAAACAAAAC
>APFE030083797.1:2007-16990 GCA_000404065.3 Pinus taeda
AAAATAAATCGAATGAACTTAAAAACGCATTGGAACATAACGCTCACATTCTAGAGGTCTAGGCTAGAGACGTGCTCCGGCGTCGTTAAACCTAGTCACGTTTGTTCTCGCATTAAGGTTGGGTGCTTCCTCCTTGTGTGACTGAACTGTGGTCTAATACAGACTTGTGCTCCCATGTACCGTCACGTATATATGGGGAGACTCCACTAGGTTATCATCCTTGATCCATAGGTAGCTGTTTCTACCATCTTACAGCCCGTAACGCACCGAACACACATTCGGGAAGATTGACTGCAGTACGGAAATTCCTTGGCTTTCATATGATTGCTAAGGTGTATATGCAGTTTTACGGATTGTATGGTAAACCCCTTGCCTAGTTTCTCCAGAGTAGTCACTTTTTGATCCTTTCCAATGATTGTCCCAAATTCGATGGCAAAGCTGGAGAGGATCCTCAAGCTCATGTAATGACTTATCACCTTTGGTGTTCGTCCAATTCATGGCTTGATGATTCAGTCCGGCTTCACCTGTTTCAAAGGACTCTCATCGGCTCCGCTGCTAAATGTACATTGAATTGACCCGTGCGTCTTTTCAAGATTTTAACTCAATGGCAATGGCATTCCTTACTTATTTTCAGGTACCCATTCGGTACGAGACGGGAACTCATCTCCTTACGTCTCTCAAGCAGGACATGGCTACGCACATCTCAGATCATATACATGAATGGAGAAGGCGTTGTTGGTTGATTAATTTTTGGATTCCTGATCAACTCCTCACCGATTGGTTCACAACTTCCTTTGTCCCTAAGATGGCACGGGACATTTCTATGGGAGCCTGTGTGACTGAAGAATAAGCTATCGCGCGTTCTTAGTCCCTTGACTTAGTTTATTCTCAATCAGGTACTTTATATGAGTATTTTCCTGATGCCCCGAGACCCGGTACATCCAAGGCTCCACCAAAGCCATCTGTTGATGGAGTTATTGGCTCTGTAAATCCGTCGTCCAAAAAATCATCCTCGAACCCTTGGAAGAAAAAATCGAATGCTTCTAATGAAAACACTTCTCAGGGTGGTTCAAATTCTAGATGTACTTCCGAGGTTAACGTCGTCCAGTCCACCACGATGAGTAAGGCCTCGAAAGGAAAGAAAAAGGGGAAAGAAAAGAATAAGTCTGAGCAACCTAAACAGGATTCCTCCAAACCTCCATCCGAGGAAGGAGCCAAGCGCAAACCCAAGTATCCTTGTCTCATCTGTGATGAGGATCACTACACCAAAGATTGCCCAAGGTAGTCCGAGGTTAGTCGTTTGCTGAAAGGCGCTCCTGGGATTCCTGCGGTTCTTAAAGAACCTTTCCCCTCTCAACAGACTCAAATGGTGGCTGATCCATCTTCGTCTTCTTCTCCCTTTGGTTCCCAAGTCTTCATGGCTAGATCCATTCCCATTCACGTAACGACTCGAACAAAGGAGTATCCATCATCCGCCGGGAAGGAGCCCGAGGTTCCCTCAAGCGCTCCTTCGTCTAGCTCTGGTCCGCTCCATATCGAGAGACCAAGAACTGAGACGACCATCTGACCCCCTCCCAAAGGAGTGCTCAGGAGATCATCTTACAACCCAAATGCTCGTGCTGCCCAGCACTATAGCATAGTTGAGGACTTAGCGCAGGCTCCGTCGGCTATGTCTGCCTTAGAGGTTCTCTAGCGCTGCCCCCCTCAGAGGAAGTCCCTGCTATCGGCCATTGGTGGCATCGACCCAGCAGATTCGGATTTGATCACCTTTTATCTCGAGAGCCATGTCCCAAGGCTGCCTCATCAGATCGCTTTTCTCATACAAGTCATCATCAATTAAAAAACGATCCATCGTACAGTTATTGATGAGGGCGCGTCAACTTGCATCATGTCTATTGCTTGTTGGAAAGCGATCGGGTCTCCGACTTTGAGCCAGTCTCCCATGGGAGAGAATCTTGTCCCTATGGTATTCTTCAACGATTGCCGATTACTTTAGAAGGAAAAACCATTGAAGTAGAAGTTGAGGTCATTAACGCAAATCTTACTTACAACCTCCTTCTGGGCCGGAGTTGGACGTATGCCATGCGCGTCGTGGCTTCATCCCTCTTCCGTGTCATCCGTTTCCCTCACCAAGGGAAAATTGTCACGGTAGACCAGCTCTCCTTCTTCGCTTCTTCTTCTAAAGGAAATGTTCCTTTCGTGAAGCATACCTCCATCCCTTTCGAGAGTGTAGGAGCCGGGCTCTTCAAAGATCCCACCCTTATGGGTGTTTTCTCACTCCCACCTCCCAACCTCACCTCCATCAGTATGATTTTGGTTCGTTCTGATCCTTGGGTCCTCCCCCCCATCGACCAGATAGAATCATGGGGCGAGGAGATGTCATTGAGTCCTGCCGAGCTTGACTACATCGAAAACGCTACTGTATCGGCTCCTCCTGCTGAATCCGCTTCTTTAAGCGGAGCTCTTGACTCATATGAATATTCCCCTTGGCTTGGAGAATGTGCCTCCTCGGATCCATTAAAAGAAATATTTCCTTCCGACGAAGCCATCATGGAGACCATGTCTCTCGAGGAACCCCCGTGGTTCAATCTTCACCACCGTTCCTCGTTTCTCCCTACCCTTTGGGAAACATTGGCTTGTCTCGAGCAGTTTTCTCTGTGTCTCCCTTCACAACCTCTTCAGACACCTATTCAGGTCTATCAAGTATCGTCTGAAGGGAATTTGGGGAACATTACGCAGACCCAACCTATCGACATCTCTGTCAAACCAGGGATTGTCGAGAACATCTATATAGGAGTCACTTGTACTCCTGAGGAAATTCAAATCTATATAGCTCTTTTTTGCGAGTTCTGTGATGTCTTTGCATGGTCTTATGAAGAGATGCCCAGCATTGATCCAAACATTGTAGTGCATGAGATACCTACGTATCCAGGAGCCAAACCTGTTCATCAGCATTTACGCCCTACGCACCCCTGCAAGGCTGCAACTATCAAAGTGGAAGTTGAAAAAATTCTTAAAGTTGGTTTCATTTACCCGATCCCACTCACAGATTGGGTCTTTAACATTATCCCTGTGGATAAAAAGCAGGGGACTATTCGTGTCTGTGTCGATTATCGCGATATTAACCCAGCCTGCCCGAAAGATAACTACCCCACACCTTTCATTGACCAGCTCATTGATGAGTGTGCTGGGAGTGAGATATATTCGTTTATGGATGGCTTTTCTGGCTACAACCAGATTAATATCGTGCTCGTTGATCAACACAAGACGACCTTTATCTGTCCGTGGGGTACTTTCGCTTACACAAAGCTCCCTTTCGGTCTCAAGAATGCCGGTGCCACTTTTCAACGTGCAATATCTTATGCCTTTCATGATATCTGGCACATCGTACAACCTTATCTGGATGACCTTCCCGCTCATTTGGCTAAGCGCCAAGACCATCCATCACATCTCCGCGAGATTTTTCTCCGCTGTCGACACTACAATATCCGACTTAATCCTCATATATGTGTCTTCTGCATCGAATCTGGTTGACTTCTCGGGTTCATCGTCTCCCGAGAGGGCATCTACTTGGATCCCCTTAAAGTCGAATCCATTTTGAATCTTCCTCCCCCTGCTTCTTTGCAACAACTGCAGATTTTGCAGGGTAACGCAAATTTCTTACGACGATTTATCTCGAATTATGTCGAGGTGGCAAAAGCTTTCACGCGGTTACTCAAGCGCGACACCCCGTTTCGATGGGATGCCATAGCTGAGGAGTCTTTTGCACATCTTAAAACTCTCCTCATTTCCGCCCCTTTGTTGCGGCCTCCGAATTATCATCGCGATTACACGTTGTATCTGGCCACTGCTGACACCACCATTGGTATGGTTCTGGTTCAGGATGACGACGATGGCACTGAACATGTTATCTAATACCTTAGCCGCAATTTGTTCGATACAAAATCTCGATATTCTTATGTCGAGAAGTTGGCCCTCACTATTGTTTCCATTGTTCAACACTTCTGTCATTACATCTTGCTGCCTACCACGACAGTCATCTCCGATTGCAACCCTATGACCTATATTCTGTCACGCCAGTTGCAGGGGGGCAAATACTCGAAGTGGATAGTAATCCTCCAAGAGTTTGACTTGGAATTTACTGCTGCCAAGTCTAAGAGATCACTTGTCTTCACTGAGATGTTGTGTTCTTTGCCATCCACCGCTGCCTCCTCTCAGTTAGAGGATTCCATTCCAGACGAAACTCTCTTCCTCATTAGCACCCTTGATCCCTGGTACGGGGATATTATTGTCTACTTGCAGACGTCCTCCTTCCATCTCGAGACCTCTAAAGATGCTCGCCAATGGATCAGACATCAAGCCCAACCATATCGCATCGTTGGGGACACCCTGTACCGTCTTGGTGTTGATTTTGTTCTTCGACGATGTTTGACTTTCGAAGAAGCAGAGAGAGTTCTGAATGACTGCCACTCTGGTGCGTGTGGCGGTCACATGTCTGGATATGCCACTGCACAGAAAATCCTCCGTGCTGGCTATTTCTGGCCCTCCATTTTTAAGGATTGCATTCTTTTTGTCCGTTCGTGTCATGGGTGCCAGATTTACCAACGGAAGATGCGTGCACCCCGTACTCCACTGCACCCCGTTGTAACCGTCGACCCTTTTACCAAATGGGGCATCGATTATGTGACTTGTAACCCTCGCTCGGCCGGGGGGCATGGGTACATCATCGTTGCTGTTAATTGTTCCACGAAATGGGCCGAGGCAATGCCTACATTGTCAGAAGACAGTCACACCGCGGCGCAGTTTTTGTTCAACCATGCTATTTCGCGGTTCGGAGTACCCCAAGCCATCGTCATTGATCACGGAGAGAATTTTCGTAATCACATGATGTCCGAGTTAACAACCCAATTTGGCCTTAGGCATGATATTTCGACCCCGTACTATCCTCAGGAAAACGGTCAAGTGGAAGTCGTGAACAAGGTTTTGGTCACGATGCTTCAAAAAATTGTTGGCATGCATAAGTCCAATTGGCATCTGATGTTGTTCTCTGCTTTGTGGGCCTACCGTACCTCCGTGAAGGACGCCATAGGTTTCACTCCTTTTCAGTTAGTTTACGGACAGGAGGCGACCCTTCCTATTGAGTGTGAGATTCCTTCATTAAAGATAGCCGTTGAGTTGCTCTCTGATACAACTCCAGTAGAAGAGCGTCTTCTTTACTTAGAACTGTTGGATGAGACTCATCGTCTAGCCTCCTTAGCTATTGAAGCTCAGAAGAAGCGAGTGAAAACTCACTTCGATAATACTGTTAACCCCCGCTCTTTCATTGAGGGAGACCTAGTACTGCTCTATGATCAAGCTAACGATACGCTGGGGGTAGGAAAACTCGAGCCTATGTGGCACGGGCCCTACATTGTGAAAAGAGTTTTGTAAAAATGTGCCTACGAGCTTATTGATTATGAAGGCAATCCCCTGGATAGGCCTCGAAATGGGATTTATCTCAAAAAATACTATGCATGAGTCCAGGCACTCTCTTTTTGTACATACGTGTGCTTTCAGAAAGTGTGTTGTGTGTGCATCTTTTTAGTTTTTATCTTGGTATGTCGGCGTGATTTTCGCTTATTATGTCTTTTGCTTCTTGAACAGATGTCTCGATCGCCTTACGTTGGTTTCGCTAAAGGTGCTTCCCACAGTACACGCAGCTTGTCATCTGCGGCATGGGTGATCTGAAATCCGAATGATGAGTTAGTAGATATTCAAGGGGTTTGTCTAGGTTGTACAAAAAACAATGTTGCTGAATATAGTGTTGTGATTGAATTATTAGTTGAGGCAATTAACCTCGGCATTCGCGCATTGGTTGTGAACTTGGACTCTCAACTTGTAGTCCACCAACTCAACAGGCGTTATTCTGTCAAAGATCATCGAATTTTAAGGTTGTATTTACGTGTTAAGTTATTAGAAAGGGATTTTGATTTCATTACTTATCAACATATTCCAAGATGACTTAATACGTTAACTGATGCCTTAGCTAATTATGTGTTGGACAGGCATTTGCATAACATGCGATTCAACATAATACAAGAAGCATAAAGTACAATAAGACCATAAAACATATGTATATATATATGTGTGTGTGTCCAGAATGTTTGCACCCCGTGCATCATAAAACAATAATACATGTTTGTCTGAATACATCCGGAGACAACATGTCTCTCAAAAAATATGCATGAAAAGAAAATCCTAGATATCTAGTCTCGGTGGTGCTCATGATAGCACGTCACCGCCCGCACTAGACGCCTCAAGAGCCGGTGAATGCGAGTTGGCACCCCTACTGTGTGCCTCTGGTATGCTAGGAGGAAATCCGTTAGCCGAGCATAATCCAGGATCCCTCGAGTGATAGCCTCGAGGTTCTGGATAAGCTCCCCTCTGTCACCGCCCTCCTCCTGAGGATCTGCTCTTGCTGTTGCTGCTACTGGATGTCTCCTCGTAACGGAATACAAGCCAGCTAGACACTCTGGGCCGACATCTGCATATGCATATAAAGGTCATTAGGACAAGCATGTACTAACAAAAAAAATCATAAAAACATAAAATCAAAAAATGAGGACGTACCAATATCCTCGTCCCAGTCCTCTCCCTCTGGCAAGGGAAGGTCAGGGTCTCCTGTGAAGTCTGTCCCCGCATACAGCCAATCTTCCACCATGATCAGTTGGCGGCGAAGCCACCCAAAGAACTTCGGTTTGAAGGGCATCTGCTGGTTGCCGCCATCCCTCGGCATCAGTGCTGCCCATTGAGCCATCCTCGACTCTTGAGGTGTTGGGTCTGCCACAAAGGCCCCTTCGCCCTGGAAGCTTGGCACACGTTCCAAGAAGAACGTCACCAAGATGGAACCATACCCGAACTGTTGCAGCTTGCCCCGCTTGGCCTTTGTCAGCTACCTCTTCATATTGGTCGTCGCAGCTGACACCCAATTGAAGATCGTCGGGCTAAGGCACTCTATCGCTAATAATAGGTGGTTCTTCGTAGCTTTATGGGGCGCTTGTGCCCCCACAGCTCATGTAAGAGTGAATAGTAAGGCTCTCAGTGTCAGATCCTGAACGGTGGAGATATCCACCTTCGAACTGCCCTACCCATATCTTGCCTCCGGGCAAATCCGAGCCTTCACTTCATCCATCTTCTCTCCAGATGGCCTACTCCCAGTCAATCGAGGCACTGAACCTCGTCGCGACAACCTAGTCAAGAAGTAGACATCAGACACATCTAACTCCAGCACCTGATCCCGTATCCGGAACACCTGTTCCTCTACGTCCCATAAGTCTATCAAATATTATAGGAGCTCTGGCTGAGCTCGCAAATAGGATAGCATGAAGAATTTTTTGAGCCCACACGCTCTGAGAGCTTCCATGCAATCCTCGTCAGCTAGGGCTAATGTGTCCACTTGGTCATGTTCCCGTTCCTTCCATGTCATCACCGTTTTTGCGAATTGCCCTACAAATGCAAGTCAAAATGATGCATTAGACCCTCACACAACTTGAAATTGCAGTAAAATGGGTTTTAAATTTGTTTAAATTGGCCTAAAAATGCGTGCGGCCATTGGTGCAACTGTTTCTAAAACAGTCGCGCCCATGGGCGCGCGCCCTATGGGAAATTTTCCCCATTGGCACGGGTCTGTGCCCGAAACCCGCGCCAATGGGCGCAACCTCTAAATTTGAAATTCCCCCATAGGAAATGAAAATGCAATAAAAAACAAATTCCAAATGGATGAGAATGAAGCTAAGGACAAGACTGCTTACCTGGCACTGACGGCGCTCGAAATGGTCCCCTGGATTGGTTGCAATCGCCAACTGAAGGTCGCACTCCAAAAAGCCCTAATGTCACTCTCTAAACATGAAAAGACGCCAAGTTCTTCCTTTGTCAGACTCGTTAAAACTTAATGACATCGGATTTCGTCGTGATGATGCCTCTCAAGCATATGCTATCCCCGTCAAGCTTGTCATCCAAAAATAACCGGGGTACTCGCCAGAAATGGTGGGGGAATAAAGGAATCGTAATCATCGTCGTGTCGGTAGTATGTCGCTCTTGAACATGGCACTCGTCTGCATTTGTGTCTGGGTGGGAATATCTCATTTTGTTTCACACTTGCCTCCATGGGTTTGGGTTATCCTGTTTGACCATTCATCTGCTCATTGTCTTGTCACCATGACACTTGATCATTTGATATCAAATACTGCCAAATCCACTGTCGTGCCACCGATATGTTCAAGAGAAGTTGACCTCTGCAGAATAGTCAACCTCCCTCTGATGCTTCACAAAAAACATTTTATCCTTCTCTGTCTCGTGTCAATGATGTGGGAAACATTATGGCCCACCTTCGATCAAGGTCACTTCCTGTCGACTTCAGCTCATTATCCAGGAAGCTGACTTAGAGACTCCCTTCAGGTACCTTGGAGCCTACATGCCTCAATGGCAGGTTCTTTGTGTTCGACACGAGGTTTTCATCATTGGCCTCCGATTAGATGATTCTATGAGTGTTCGACACCGGCTCACTGATTCGCACGTCGTGGATTGTACCTATAGTACCTTGAGGACGATTGTCATTCGTGGTGGTACCTCTCGCGTCTGTTAACAGTTTTCATCATTGACTGGTAATCAAATGATGTTCTCGCATGTTCGACTTCGACTCCCATATTCACATGCTTGAACTTGTACTTTGTTCGGGTCGAGTTGGAGTGCAAGACCCTGGATTTTGTATGTTGAGATCTAGGCTGCATTTTGTGGATTATTATAATCACTACATGACTCACTCACTGGATGGCTGTGACCATGCCTGAGTCTATTCATTGATCCTCATTGGATGGCTGCGTCCATACCTGGGATCCAGATTTTCATGTACTCTGCTATGGATGGCTGCGCCCATACCATGTACATCATGTATTTGAACTATCAGTTGTACTTCGTGCAGGTTCTCTGGCGGCCGTGTTTTGAGTCGACCATGTTCTTGTAAAGCGCTTCACCCCTCTCTCTCTCGAGCTTCATGCTTTAGTGGGCATCTGTTACACAGTATTTTGTCACCGTCCCTGTTACCCCTTCTCCCGTACATTGGAGGACCTATTCCGGGACCTGTGAGAAGTGACATAACTTGAAAACACCTGCTTTGTATCCCTTAAAGTATGTACTCCATATGCCCTGAAGATACCTTCTGCAAAATACCCAAAAATATAGCCCTTTCTCCATTGGCATTGTTCCATAGTGTATTACTCACGCCAATGGGATAAATCCTCCAAAGAGGGCATGCCAGCTGGCGCTCTGTCTCAGAGTCGCACTAGCGCCAACCCAGTTGGGTAAAGTTTTTAACAAACAAACTTTCGAAGGTTCCTTCCACCTTATCCATGAACTAATTCCAGTTTGGGTTGGTTCAGTTGGGCTTCGTATCTCCCAAGGAGGGAAGTAGTTCTCCACCTCTCATGGAAGCTGCCTAATGATAAGGACAATCCCATGAATCAAGTGGATGGTCTTATCTACTCCTCCTACCTCTATATAAGCTTGTACTCTCCCCTTTGACAAGCTAGTTGGTAATTCTTAGTTAGTAATTCTACTTTCCAAGCTCCTGAATCTAAGTCCCAAAGTCTGAGAATTGCTATGCTCATCTTGCAAGAGGCCTTGTTCATCCCTATGAGGCTAAATTTTTAAGGAGGAGATCCATGTCCAAGTAATCAAGGAGAGAGAGGCTTGTTCCCATCCCCTACAAGCTTTGCAAGGCATGTGTTGCTGATTCCCCAGCCAAAGGAGGATTTGACGTCAGAACTTGGTTGTATTCTCTTTTGTTTATAAATAATAATAGACGACTATCATTATGGTTCCACTCATGTGTCTTTATTATGATGTTTGAGTTGTATCCTTTCTGACTGATACATAGTTTCATTTTTATGCTTGTATTTGTCTTGTTCTTTGCATGTGTAGGTGTCTATTCAGGAGGATCATGAGGATATGACTAGCTGAAGCGAAGGAATGGAAGCGATGACCCTTCTACGAATATAAGCGTTGGATTCGAGGTAGGCTCTCATCATTGGCCTTTATTTTGCAATTAGGAACCTGCGTGTTAGCGTTGTTTGATTGTTGCTAGACCCCGTTTAGGCTAGTGGGATCGCCTCTGTCTGCAGAGGGGATTTACCTACACAACAGTAGTTGGTTCCATGAGAGAGGGCATAAGTGGATTGAGGATGATCCATCCTTCCCCTCATCCAAAAGCGTACCCTATCCCTCTAGATGCTTCTAGAAACTTCTATTGGATGAGGAATCCAAAGAGGATTTATTTGAAAAATTTGTTATATCTCACTCATCGTAGGTGATACAAAGGCCAGGTGCTATGCATAGAACCCTAACAGTGTAGTGTCGACCATTCATTGCCGGCCAGATAGAAGGCTACCTGCGATGGTCTCTTTAGGGACATTTTTTGTATGTATGGTGTCATGAAACTCTTGGGAAGCAAGCATGACGTAGGTTAACTTCATTAGGGAATGACAACAACTGAATTAGGGGTTGATGGACCCTAATATCACTAATCCAAAAGTTGGGGTTGATGTGCCCAAATTTCCCTATAACAGATGCCCCCTAAAGTGTGAAGTCGAAAATAACCATGTCGAGTGAGGTGCTTTACCACTTTGGAGAGAAGGTTTTGAACCGAAAGGTGACTTGCATCAGTTATAATACAAATATCATGATACTTTGATTTTTTCTCACAATTTAGCTGAGGGAAGGCATACCCATGCTCAACTTATAAAATTTCATTACATGTATAAATATAGTTGTCTACAAATGTAGACCCATGAATGGATGACCATGAATGTAAGGCCATTGTACATTTGATATAGTACTCCTGAAAAATATATCATAGCCGGATGGATGAAACTAGATCCAGGGTCTTCATTCTCATCCAATCTTTCATTCAAGTACAAGTCTAACCATGTGAATAGATGTTATGAAGTTGAACATGGAGAGGCATCGTCTAATTACCAGCCAATGATGTAAGCCGTTAACAGACGCGAGAGGAATCATCGATAATGATAATGATCCTCAAGGTACTGCAATACATTTCGCAAGGTGTGAATAAATGATTTGATTTCGAACACCATACAAAGTCTTTCGGTCGAAGGCCATTGATGTCAACCTATCGCCGGAAGCGAGAAACCTGCCATTGATGTATGCAAGCCTCAAGGTACTGAAGGGGTGTTCCTAAGTCAACTTCTTGGATGATGTGATGATGTCGACAAGAAGTGACGCGTCGTAGGTGGGCCTTGATGTATCCTACATCAAAGACACTAAACGAGGTAAATGATTTTTGGAGATGAAACATCGACTAACAACAAAAGGTTATGGAATGACGGTCATGAAAATGGAGGTTTACTGTATTGTAAAGGATGAAGTTTCAAACTGAATGACTTCTCTTGAACATATTGGTGACACTGAAGTGAATCGGTAGCATTGACCCCAAACAAAGTGATGGATGGTATGATAGAAGAATGGTGTGATAACCATCAAGCTGAATTATCCAACCCACATAGTCACGATGATGAGGTGAAAGTGTCATGTTCAAGAGCGACTTGCTACCATAAAGTGTTCCCAACTTTTTCCCATTTTTCCCCAGTCATTTCTGACCAGTACCTCTTCATTTTTATCAAGCTTGAGGAGGATAACATATTCTTGTTGTATAATTCCACCCTTCAGGTGAATCCATCGCTATTTGATGTTTTAACGAGTCTAGTGAAGGTGAAACTCGATCTTGTCGATATGGACAAGTTTTTCGCTATTTAATGTTTTTAACAAGTTTAACGACAAAGATAACTTGGTCCTTTTCATGTTTAGAGAGTCTGAAAAAGGGACTAAAAGAGAACTCCAGAAGTTCTTTTTCATACATCTGTCTCTCAAGTCCAAAAAAAACATAAAACAATACAAGAGAGAACCTATTGATCATGTTTGACTAACGAGTACCTTTTCGTAGTTAATCTATCTCAGCCCAAAAAGGGGATAAAACTATACTGAGTAGATATCAATTCAGATCCATTAACAAGCTAGAAACGACAAGGGCTCGACAATCTTTTCATATTTAGAGAGTTTGAAAAGAGCTTAAAGAGGACCCCAAGGAGGTTCCTTTTTCATTTTTAACAAAGCTCTAAAAAGCAATAAAAGTTTGCTTTGTGGTCAAATATGTTCAATTTACACATAAGCACATCATAACTACTTTCCAGTTGTTAACCCTGCTCAAGATACCATCAAAAGATTAAACAATACATGTTCATGGATTAAATAAATAAAAAACCAATGTTTACTCGATTAATGTGTGAGAAATAAACATAAATATAGGTTCTTACCATTCATTTTCACCATCTTGTTTTACCTTCTTATCTCTAGAGTAGTTTTTCCGAAGCTCACCAGTTGATTGCGGAGGATTGAAGGGATCATTCCTTATAGGATCTAATTAGGTAGGATCTAATTCTATTCTCTTTTATTTCATTTATCTCTTGTTTTAGTCAATAACATTCTAGGGTTTTGAGGCCCCTAGGGTTTCTATTTCCCAATAAAGAATTTAAAATGGTAATCATATGGAGAGAATGACAGCATGAAGAGAAAGATGTCATAGCTTTGAGTAATCTAGAAACAGTCAAGGCCATAAGAGACTGTGGTTTACTCAAGTATTTTAAGCTATCCAACCTGCGGCAACAGATGGATCTTCTACGATTTCTTGTTCAATCGTGGGGTCCGACCGATTAGAATTTTCATATTCAGGGCAAAGAAATCCCTTTTACCATCGATGGTATATACTTCCTAACTGGACTATCGAGGCGAGGTACCCCCATTTCATTAATAGATCTTTCCCATGGAGGTAGACCGGTGAAATATTATGTGCAACAGTTTTGTGGGCTAGGTTCCCAGCCTAGCAAAGAATGGAAGATACTTATCAAGGATGTTAGTGATTTACCACTAAGGATGATTCTTTTTACCATCTCCAAATTGGCTGGTAGTTCCATGCTTCATTTGGCCACCAAGTCATACATGCAGTATGCTTTAGAATTTTTAGAGCCAAAAATATTTAATTGGTGTGGGGTTGTCCTTTCATCTGTGAAAGAACAACTGACCAAGGTCAAAAAATGAAAGCTCATAAATTTCGAATATGGATCAACTGTGATTTCATTTCCCTTGGAGAGAATACCTCTCTTGCAGCCACAACTCATTTCATTGGGTTTATCTGGACCAAGAAACCCACGGTTGCAAAGGTGGACAGATCTAATGGCTAGGCATGGTGCCCACTCTAAGATCATATTTACCTCTACATTCTTTGAATGGTTCAATCGACAGTAGATGACCTTCACAAAATATCCATATTCAGGAATGGATTTCCGTGGTGAGCTAGATTTACCACTACCAGCTAGAGCAATGTGGGGTGCTATTGGTAAATTGTTTGACCATTGTTTTTAAATTTTTAAAAGCTTTTGCATTTTTTGTGTTTTTAATTAACTCCAAGACTTAAACAAAATCTATTTTTATTTATGTATATAGATATTGGACCTGTTCAACTTGTGGAAGACCTACGAGATGTAGCTAGACCAGCATAGAGACCTATAGGGAGAGCCATTCTCCAGGACTTAGATTTGGTTGAGACTCTGGCTGAATTGCAAAAGCACATAGAGGGTTTAACCTTAGGTATCCTGGATATCCGGATTGAGGAGTTAGCTATGCAATTGCAATGCCACACCATCAGTGTGCCAGATCATTGGATGAAACATTTGCGCATGATTGCACAAACAATTACCTGTTATTACGAGCACCACTAGCTTACTAGGATCATTTTTGCATACATTTAGTTTTTGGGTTAGATGACCAATTTCTATCTTTGACACTAAATGTTTGTAAAAAAAATTTACAATTATCTTTGAGGGTTTTATTATGGTTGAGTGATGCCATCCTATTCAATTGATGATATTAATCGAAAATATTTATTTTACATATGTTGCAAATGTCTATTTAACACATAATTTGCTAAAGAGTCAGTTAATGTGTTTAGACTTCTGGAAATATGTTGATATTGAATAAACTCAAAATACCTTTCCAAAATACGAACTCTAAGGAACATACGATGAATTGCTAGGTTTCGAATAGTATAAATGCCAGTAACTTGTAGCACAACAAGTTGTGAGTCCAGCCTAATGATAATTCAGTGGATGCCAAGTGAAATGGCATCAGAGAGAAGTTCAATCAACGTGCTATATTCGGTGATATTGTTTGTTGACCGACCAATACAAATCCCTCTAAAACTCATTAGCTCGCCGCTCGGAGTGAAAATGGCCCATGCTGCAGAAGATAGATGCTGTGTACTACAACTAGCCCCATCAGTGTAACCAACCCATGGTTCTGAAAAGTTCAACATCTGCAATAAATGCGAAGTGGATTACTTAACCAAATAAAAGCCCTTAAAGAAACACACTCACACATGCAATCCAAGCATATATACATGAGTTTTACCATACTCAATTAAGCATAGTAACGTTTTAAATACAACCCATTTCTAGGCTTAAACAATGGAATTCCGTCATAATCAACTCACTCGTACGCACCCTTCACCAAAACGCGTTTAACAATATAAGGGCCCATCGAAAGTGGTTCAAATTTTCCTGCACCAATCTTATCTGACTCTTGATCATACAGCAAGACTAGGTCACCTTCTAAGAAGACTTGAGGCTTGAAATTTTGATCATATTATACCTTTACCCGTTTCTTGTGTGCTTCGTTAGCCAACGCGACATCACAATGGGTTTCATCCAGATGGATTAATTCCAAGAAACGTGCTTCTTCCTCATAAGTGTCAGGTAGCAAGTCAATTGTGAGTTTGAGTGACGAAATTTCACATTGAATAGGTAAGAATGCTTCGAAACCATACACTAACTCAAAGGGTGTGAGTCTAGTATCATTTCTCACTGAGGTTCGATATGCC
>APFE030083806.1:0-19990 GCA_000404065.3 Pinus taeda
GACCTTGAGCATGAAACCCATGCTCCAAAAAAATAATAATTTTTCTTTCATTTTACAATATACAAGAATCAAAAGTACATTTCATATATATGAAGACTGAACCTAGTTACACATTTTTCAACAAGACTCAGGGACCGACTAGAGTTTGGGTGATTTGGTGAGCCTTGGAAGGTGCGCACCACAGAGGGACTGGCAGGTCACAAAGAAGAAAGTACCACTTGGGTTCTGGAACTAACCGGAGACTTGTGCTGAGAATTTCTTGGCTCACCATGAGGTGCCCTAAAAGGTGGGCATCATAGAGGGACTCCCAGGTCCCAGAGAACGATGTGCCACTTGGGCCCAGATTCGGTGAAGCAAAGCGTAGTGGTTGGAATCGTCACTGTTGAGTTGGTGCCTTGGCCATGGATATGCTATTATTATTGGTATCGTTTCATGTGGAGTTGGAGCCCTAGCTCAAGGGTGACATACGATTGAGAGTTTATGAACCGTAAGGTCTATGGTTGGAAGGAATGTCAGAGATCTGTAACCTGCAGCAACATTCACAAATAAGTATTTGAGAACTGGTTTTATGTTTATTCCGCTGCATTTACTTATGGTTCTATAATCTTGTAGTTAATTGTGCTCAATTTGTGTATTGTGATTAAATTGTGCTTATATTTCTGGTTATGCTCTGCAACAATGAAAATCGTTAAATGTATTTGGTCAAAAAAAATATATATATATATATATAGTTTAATTTTTGCCTAGGATTTTGAGTGTAAAAGTAAAATTCTAAGGTGTGTTTGAGTGGCATCGCCCAAGGTGGCTGGAGACGTTACAATTAAACATCATAAAGTAGTATTCTTTGAATTGTACAAAGAGAACTCAATTGGATTTATTTAATATTAAATTTATTTACAACCAAGTTCATTATGAACAATTGATTTATTTGCTTGAAAATTTTGAAAAATTTCACGCGTGCAAGAAGGCAAATAAATGTGATCACTCTGCCTCAAACCAGCACAATCACACAAGGGGGATCTTAACCCAAATAAATGTGGTTACTTTTCCTCAAACCATCACAATCATGCAGGGGGAGGACCATGCACCATCATGATATGAGGGTTATGTATCTTAGCCCCAAAGAGAAGGATCAAATATAGGTTATTTCCCCTCTACCAATATTAATGGCTAGTAGTCACATTAGTAATTGGAGTGGCAAAATAGAAGAACCATAGAAAGTGCACGTGAATAAGGTCTTGAAAATGGGGATAAATAAATGGATTCAATATTCTTATGTATTTGTTGTTTTTGTTGCATGCTTTTATCTCCCTTTTTTTTGGTAAAAGATCATGTTCCTTTTAGTAGTTGTATTCTTAAATTATTTTGAGGGTGTTGCTTAGATATAGCAATGCTAATGCCTGGGGTAATGAAAACATTATAAAGCAACAAAGCTTGGAGAAGTGGCTACGGAAGTGGTCACGCCTATCATGAGTATAGGAGGGCAAACATGTGTGGGACCTCCACCTCAAACCAACATGACAAAGTAGGGTGAAGAACCATGCAACTTCATGGTATGACAATGATGGATCTTCACACCAAGAGAAGGCTTAGAAATTGTTTCACCCTCTACAGAAATCACAATATTGTGTGAAAAGGCAAGATGGAAGAATCCTAGGAAGTGCCAAGTAAATAAGGTGTTGAGAATCAAGAGAAAGCCATGGCTTCGATCTTCTAATGTATTTGTTTCTTTTAAGGCTTGCTTTATCCACCTTTTTATCTAGTTAGAGACCCTATCTATTTTTAGCTAGTCTATGTTCCTAGGTTTTCTGAGCCTTGGTCTCAAGACAAGTTAGTGTGTGGACTTAAGTCCCAACGAAAGTTGATTTAGGAATGGAAAAAGCATATGTAGGATGAAGCATGAGGTTTCGTCTCAATATAGGTTAGCGTGTGAATTAAGACCCAACAAATGTTGATTGAAGAATGGTAGAAAAATGTATGTAGGATAAGGGCTAAAGGGAGTTGTTCGAGTGAGGTCAAAGTTGGATGCACTCTTTCCTAGCCTTCTAGCCTCTAGGAAGCGATATTTTTTATGTCCTTTATATTGCCTAACTGTGATAAGTTCTTGTCAAAGATGCATTCCACTATGATAGAATGATGGAAGAAGTCCATGATGCTTTTGGCTCCTTCATAAAAACATGAAGCAACCATATAAAAAGTTGTAGATAAGATGGGGCTAAAAGGACAAATGCATCATGTTTTAATGATAATGTTGAGATTGCAATGCACAAATAAGAAACCCACACTCTCCAATGGCACAAAGCGCTTAGTACCCCTCCCAATTATAGATGAAAACTAGTATGGTCATAACTTGGATTGAAAAAATTGCTTTGTTTCATCCATATCTACAAACTCTCTACTCAATGCAAGTTTTCTTGAAGCAACAATATAGAAAGTTGTAGATATTATGGGGCTAAAAGGACAAATGTCTCGTGTTTTAATGAAAATGTTGA
Organism: Pinus taeda; assembly: GCA_000404065.3. Lineage (NCBI taxonomy): Eukaryota > Viridiplantae > Streptophyta > Pinopsida > Pinales > Pinaceae > Pinus > Pinus taeda. Next base: position 2,493 of record APFE030083806.1, read on the forward strand.
GATTAAGAAACCTACACTCCCCAGTGGCACAAAGTGCTTAGTACCCCTCCCAAAAGTAGATGAAACTAGTATGCCATAACTTGGATTGCACAAAGTGTTTAGTACCCCTCCCAAATGGAGATGAAAACTAGTATGCTTAGTACCCCTCCCAAGTCTAGATGAAAGCTAGTATGCCATAACTTGGATTGCACAAAGTGCTTAGTACCCCTCCCAAATGTAGATGAAAACTAGTATGTCATATCTTGGGTTGAAAATTTTGTTTTGTTTCATCCATATCTATAAACTCTACTCAATTAGAAGAAAGTTTGGCTTTTATGCTTGAAGATTCAAATTACCTTTCCTTTACCCATATTTCTTATAATAGATTTACCCATATTGACTACAATAATTTTACATGATTACACATGATATAAGAAGCAACAAAAGAGTTTAGTTAAAACAAAATGGAACCTCATACATACCTCTTTCATCTTTGCCCATTCAATCTTTTGAATTTTCATCAGCCCTAAATCCACAATATGTGTTGTTAAGGCTTGCCTTAATTTACGCACTCATAGAACCCAAAACAGAAACCAAGAACAAAGGTTTATAAAACAAAAAATTATAAAAACAAGAAAGAAAACATGAAAAACAAAATACCAAACCACAATTTAGCATGGCCATGCTCACAAATGTAAAAAAATAACATTAGTTGTAAAAAACAAAGGAATAGCAAAATTTAAAAGCAACAATAGCAACAAAAAAAAATGAAAATAACAAAAACAAAACAAACAAAGAAAAATAGTAGACAAACTTTTCTTTACAATCCTAAAATGCATCTACAGCCAATCAGGGACATCCTGCACATTAAAAAATTGAAGAGTGTTAAATAGAGACAATAAAATTTTATGCAAAATATTAAGTATATACCAAATATCTTTGGAGAAATATAAAACAAAGACCAACATGAGGATTTCATAGCATAGCATGGATTTTGCACCAAAAGGGAACTCACCTTTACTACTACCTCTTCACTATAATGTAGTGCTGCTACATAGATATAGTTTCATCAATCAAATTCATAACACAATCAAAAATAACTCACCATCCACCTTCGCCTCTACACTCTCCGTCATTGCCACCATCTTCCTCGCATGAAGATATTTCACTCATTTCATTAGTGCACCTCCAACTTTGCTCATCCTTTCTTTATCTACATTGCAGTGCATTCGTAAATAAATAAATCACCAATGATATGTGATACCTCTATATTAAACAAACGAACATGGAATCATACATACCTCCTCACCTTGAGTTGTGTTCTTCATTGAAAGCACAAGTAGAATCTAAAACAACCTTCAGACTTGTCTTTATTTCTCCATTGCCTAAAACCAAACTAGAAAATATCAAATATCACGAGAGATATCAAATAGAAACTAAAACAAAGTATGAGAAATCTTAAACAAAGAACAAAACCCTTATAAATAATCATATGCAAAAGTACATCTTATGTAGAGGCCAAAAATCGTAAACCCTAAATAGATAAGTAACGAGGATAACCACCTATGCAAAACATACATGGGTCTTGCACCATAACATAACTCCTTCATCTCTACTTTTTTCTCATCTATAGTGCATCCCACGTCTCTCTCACAAATATTCAGTAGTTTCATTAGCATTCAACCTTACTATACATGCATTTCATCGTATTCATAAATAAATAAATAAATCACAAAGGATATGTGATGCCTTTAAATTAATCAAACACACATGGAGTCATACGTACCTCCTCATCTTGAGTCATGTTCTTTATTGAAAGCACAAGTAAAATCTACAACAGCCTTGAGACTTGTCATAAATCAGAAATGATATGTGATGCCTTTAAATTAATCAAACACGAGTGGAACCATACACACCTCCTAATCTTGAGTTGTGTTCTTTAATGAAAGCACAAGTACAATCTACAACAACCTTGAGACTTGTCTTTTTTTCCATCACCTAAAACCAACAAAAATCAAACTAAAAAATATTGAATATAGAGTATAAAATCTTATGAGAGATATTCAAAAGAAACTAACATGAAGTATGAGAAATCTTAAACAAACAACAAAACTCTTGTGAATAAATATATGCAAAAGTAAACACATCTTATGTAAGGCCAAAAATCGTAAACCTTAAATTAATAAGTGAGCAGAACCATCTATGCAAAACATACCTGGGTCTTGTCTTGGACCGCAACTCCTCTGCCTCTACTTTTGCCTCATCTATAGTGCATCCACGTCTCTTTCACAAAAGGATATTCAATAGTTTCATTAGCATTCAGCCTTACTTACATGCATTACCTCTAAATTTAAATATACACACGATATAATTTTAAAGCAACAACTGAGTTAATTTAAAACACCATGGAATTATAAAATTACGTAGACAAAAGCAAGCGATACATACCTCTCCCTTACCTTTTTCCCCTACATGTGTGGAATTTACATCAATTCTAATCCCACAATCTGAGCTACTAGGTCTTCCATTAATTTTCCCACCCATTGAATAACAAAAAAAAAATACAAGAAGAGATATCAACCACGATATTTTGTGATAAATATTATGCAAAAACTGAAACATCAAATACACAAAATATCTTGTGACAAATGTGAAGCAGCTTCCCATAGTATTGAAATGAGAAAATATCCATGTTGGAACTAAAAGAGAACTCACCTTGTACCTTTGCACTCTCCAACACTTCTCGATGTCTTTCTCACACAAAAAGATTTCAGTAGTTTCATCAGTGCTCCTCCACCTTCCTTTACCTAGATTTGCATTGCACTCACGATACAAATAAATCTCAAATAATATAGAATGCATTTAATTTAAACATATGCATGAAACCATACCCACCTCCTCCTCCCGCTTAGTCTTCCCCTTCACCAAATGTACCTATGCAATATGCACCATTCCTAGGACCTGCCCCTATATCGCCACTTCCTAAATCCAACAAAAACCAAACAATAAAATATTAAATGAAAACCAAAAAAGTTCTAAGACAAACAACACAAATCTTATAAGAAATATTAAACAAACATTGAATAATATTATAATAAATCTTAATCATAATCCAAGACCAAAAACAATATCGGCAATATTATGCAAAACCACATTTTATTCAATGACCAAAACTCATAAACCTAAATAAGGAATGAGGGAGGAGAACCATTATATTTAAAATAAGAAGATAAGCATATCGGAACCACAAGAGAATTCACCCTCAACCTTTGCACTCTCCTACACTACTCCAAGTCTCTCTTACACAAAATATTTAAGAAGTTTCAACATTTTTCCTCCACCTTCACTCGACCACCTTCCTTTACCTGCATTTGCACTACATCCAATAAATAGGAGAATTCGAAATAATAGAAGATCCATATAATTTAAACAAAAATACATCTTATGCTACAAAAAATTAAAAACCCCAAATTGGTAAGAAGGGTGGAGAACCATGGCATATGAACCAAGAACTAGGAGGACTTTATAGTAGAACATACATGTTACATGAGCCTTGCACCAAAAGATAACTTACCCTCTACCTTTGCTTTTAATTTTGCTATAGTGCTCCACATCTCTCTCACACAATAGTATCATTAGTGTTCATTCACCTTTCTTACTTAGTGTTGCATTTAATTTCAACAAACACATGATACAAGGATGAAGCAACAAAACAGTTAAATTAAAATGGGCATCAAACAACATAATTATGTAGTAACAAAAAGTAATTTCCCTTTATACATACCTTTTTTGCCTTTGCCCATAAACAAGTAAATTCCCTAACTACATACCTCTTCACCTTTGCCCATAAACAAGTAAATTCCCCAATTACATACCTCTTCACCTTCACCCACTACACTTGTGGACTCCACATCAACCCTCCACCCACATTATGGGTTGTTAAGGTATTTCTAGATTTCTCCACCCATTGAATCAAAAAAATAAGAAAAATAAATCAAAAGGCACAAGCAAAACAAAATACTAAACCACAAATTAGCATGGCCATGCTCATAAATTCAAAGATATAAGAACCACAACAATTAAAAAAATAAAAAAACAATACCAAAAAATATGACCAACAATTAAAACAAAATAAAAAATAACAGAAAAAGCATAAAAAGACAAATAAGAGTATACTTTACAACCCCAAAATGTGTCCATGGCCAACCAAGGAAACCCTGCACATAAAAGAAAAGTGTTAAGTAGAGACGAGAAAATATTATGAAATAGAGATAAAAATATCTTATCAAAAATCTTAAATAGAGACCAAATATCTTATGAATAATCTTACGCACCAAAAGGTATATCTTATTCAAACACCAAAAATCATAAACCCTAAGTAAAGAGGGGAAAGAACTATAGTGTTTGCAACGAGAAGATTTTGTAGAAGATTATGAATGGATTTTGCACCAAGAGAAAACTTACCTCCACATTTGTATCTACACTCCACTATAATGTCTCTCTCAATTAAAATATTTCAGTAGTTTCATTAGTGATCCTCTGCATAAGTGTCCATGACCAAAGAAGGAAACCCTGCACATAAAAAAAAAAAGTGTTAAATAGAGACAAGAAAATATTATGAAAATTATTAAATACACAAATATTGTGAGAAATATGAAATAGAGATAAAAATATATTAACAAAAATCTTAAACAAAGACCAAATATCTTATGAATAATCCTACGCACCAAAAGATATAATTTATTCAAACACCAAAACGCATAAACCCTAAATAAGTAAAGAGGGAAAAGAACTATAGTGTTTGCAGCGAGAAGATTTTGTAACAGATAAGAAAACTTACCTCTACATTTGTATCTGCACTCCACTGTAATGTCTCTCTCAATGAAGATATTTTAGTAGTTTCATTAGTGATCCTCTGCATTCTTTTAACTATATTTCATTGCACTCGTAATTAAACAAATGACCAATAATGTAAAATGCTTCTAATTTAGACAAACACATGTATGTGACCATAGATACACCACAACATTCACCGTTACCCAGTACATCTATGAAATCTTCGACCATTAGGACCTACATTAATCTCCCACCCACTAAACTAAACAAAAATCAAATCATAAAATATTAAATAAAGATCAAAAATATCTTATCAAAAATCCTGAAAAGACACAAATATTATGCAAAATTGATTATACAATATATTCAAAGACCAAAATCGCATACCCTAGATAGCCAAGGGAGAAGAACTTTTTATTTGAAATGAGAATAGTTTCATAGCATAGCATACAAGGGTTTTCCACCAAATAAGAACTCACCATTTGCCTTACCTTTGTTGCACTGGCCCACATCTCTCTCACAAAGATATTTCAAGAGTTTCATCAAAATCCTCCATCTTCCTACACCTACACTACATCACATCTAAATTTTAACAAATTAGTCATGTTCACAAACATTTAAATTAAAAGAAATAAAAAAATAAATTAAATTCAAAACTACTAATAATAATAAAAAAACAGCAGCAGCAATAGTGAAAGATACAAATAATAGCAAAAAACAAGAGAAACGAACAAATACAGAGAAACATTAGAGATAAACTCTACTTTGCAACCCCAAAATGCATCCACATGCTAACAAAGGACACAATGCATAGCATAAATTAAACTAAAAGAGACCAAAAAATCTTATGAGAAATATGTTGAAAATAGAAGCGAGAAAGGTCTTCTTGATTTCTGCCTTAGTCAAGAAAGACCTCGATCAATCCTTCTTTAGCATGCACAAGTTCAAGGACAAGTCATGGAGGAATTAACTCATGTGCAAAGTTTGGAGGCTCAGTTTTGCTTGTCTTCAACTGTGAGTTTATATTTGGAAAAGGATAAGTGAGACTCTCAGTGTTTAATTGAGGTTAGGACGAGTTATAAGAGTCAGTTCAACTCAGTTAACCAATGAATCACAAGACTGGTTCTAAAAGTAACTTGCCAGATTTAGCATGAGTCGAAAAGCTTAAAAGGAGGTCGAAGGCACATCATTGAACCATTATTGTTGAGCATGAGTTTGTGCGAGAAATAATTCTTGCAAGCAAAGCGTGTAAGGAGCAACCTATGCACAGTTTGCGAGAGAAAATTTTCCTTGTGATATGAGCTAGGATTTAGGGAGAAATTGATAAGAAATAAGGGCTCAAATTTGTGCTAGGAAATAGGGATTTCCAACACTAGGAAATAGGAGCTAGATAGCACAAGGAAATAGGAGTTGCGTCGAGTTCTTGCAGGGAGGTTTTGAGCTAAGTATTAGCAGTGAGAGCAGCTTTGTTTTCTGTTGAAACAGTTTGCCTTGTAAAGAATTATGTTTGCTCAATTTTTCTCAATAAAATCATAGCAGAGATCGGTATAAAGAACAACACCAAGATCAGTTTGTCACCAATGCAAATCAGTCAAGAAGGCTAGTGCTAGATTGTGAAGGACATCTCTCTAGGTAAGCACGATGGTGTGCTAAGGATTGAGACCAACCAACTATTTAGAGGAAGGCTCTAACTTCGTTTCTTTGAAAGGGAGGATCATGATAGTTTTGAAGGATAATGGGGAGGGAGACTTCGTCAACAATGCTATACCACCACCGTAAGAACCCCAACACTTGACCTAACATACCAAGGATGATATCAAGACCAGAAGGATTATTCTAGAAGGGGTCAAAGATAATATAGTTCCTCATATCCATGAGAAGAAGACAACCTTTGAGATGTAAAAAGTAACAAATCATGTGTCGTATTATAAGTGGTGCCTTTTCTTCAATTAGAGCAGCAGGACCTTAGTTTTTATTTACTAGGGCTTCACAAGTCTTGGTATGGTTTCTAGGATGTTGTCAATGGTAGAGAGAATTTTCCCAGTCGGGAAAGGTTATGGACTGACGGCATTCAAGAAGAGATCTGAAGAGGGACTAAATATGGTAGATTAGCAAAAACAGAGGACAAGGAGAACTTTGCTCTGGCAAGCAAAGCCAAGGGAAAGAAAGGAAAAAGGAAGGTCGAGTCTAGTTAGAAGAGCAAGAAGAAGAAGAAGGATTTGTGTAAGATCAAGTGCTTCCATTGCCATGGGTTTGCTTCTCAATTCGTGAAATATTTCTCATTGATAGCTTGCATGGCAAGCTCAGAAGGCAGCATCACGTGGTATATTGATTCTGAAGCCTCCTTCCACATGATTGGGAACACAAAGTATTTCAGGCAGTTGAACCAAAAGCACATGCAGTTTCAGATCGAGCTAGGAGATGATGGCAAGTACGCATCTAAGGGAGTTGGTATTGTCAGCTTTAAGAGGGAGTTTGAGAGCCCTCTCCATCTCAGAGATGTCCTCTATGTTCCAAGACTGAAGAAGAACCTTGTTTCAGTAGCAACCCTTGAGGACAAGGTATATGATGTCATCTTCAGCAGAGGTAAGGCATACCCCAAGCACTTAGATTTTGGAGCAGTGAAGCAAATAGGTGTGAGGGTGGAGAATCTTTACATGTTGCAGGTTGAAACATGTGGAGCCTTGAGCAACAAGGCAGGTGGTGAGTAGAGTACAGACGTTGGAGAACTTTGGAAAAGGCACATGGGACACTAGCGTCATGGGGCATTGAAGATTCTTCAACAAATAGCCACACGATTACCAACATGCAATGTTGACCAGCATGATGTGTGCAAGGGGTGCACACTTGGAAAGTATGCCAAGGCTTCCTTTTAGGGCCAAGGTAGGAGGACAACGAGATTTTGGAGCTGGTGTTTTCAGACATATGTGAGCCCTTTCTCTTCTTCGTCTCTTATGAGACAGGTATTATGTTAATTTCATTGATTATTATTCTTAGAAAACTTGGATATTTTTTATGAAGAAGAAAGATGAGGTATTAACCAAGTTCATGGAATTTAAGGCCTTAGTAGAAAACTAGACCGAAAAAATTATCAAAGTAGTGAGAAGTGACAATGGTAGAAAATACGTATCCAATGCCTTCAAGGATTCGTGTGTGAAAGAGGGCATTAGAAGAGCATTGATAACACCCCACAACCCTTAGCAGAATGGGGTGGCTGAGAGGTAGAACCGCAATATTGTGGAAGCAGCTAAGGCCATGTTGCATGATTAAGGTCTGCCTATGTTCTTGTGGGCAGAGGCATGCAACACTTTAGTATTTTTGCAAAACAAGAGTCCACATGTCATGTTCCTTTTTTTGGTTTCCCTTATAGCATGGTCAATATGGACTTCCATGGTTGGAGGCAGCTAGGTCACAGGAGCAGGTTTACTCCATCAACGGGCCCAAGTGCTTTTGAAGGGGCTTTATGGGGTTTCGAGGAGTTTCTTTGGGATTTGATGGCATTCACTTAGCATATTCCATCATCCGCAAATCTTGCCTTTTGTTTCGTTGCATTCTGACAACTTTGTAAAACATTGTTATTATGGAGCCTAACTCAATTAATTATGCTTAAGGTGGCATTCCAGGAGGAATACTTGATAGAACACCTTAGTTTAATAGCTCGTTGGAACCAGAACGAGAAGATATACAAGATGAGATAGTGGGAAGTGACTTTTGGTTTGGTCTGAGGAGGAATGACAGTCGATTTACCATTTTCCCAAATTAAAAAGGTATTTTAATTAAAATAAAAGGAGGGAAAAGGTACTAGTTATTAAAATAATAATAAAATAAAGGCTTTTAGAGCGTTCCATAGGTTCTATAAAAAGAGGAGGAGACCATTTGAGAACATCTTGGATTGTTGATATTTTCTATTAATGAGGCTTGGATAACTTAGTTCCCAACTTCTCTAGCCCCAGGACGAAAACCCTCGGGTATGTTGTTGAGTGTTGGACGAAAAGTCAACTCTCCTTGAGGAGACTTCATCCAGCAGTTGCATAGAGCTTCAGGAATATTGGAGTGAGGATCATTCAGGTCCTCAATTGGTGCTTCATCATCTTTCAGTTGATTCAGTGGCAGTTGTTGTTGGAGGGAGAGTGCAACCATTGTGGAGTTTTGAGAGATCCGGATCAACATAGCAACAGATTTTTTGTAGGTCCACACAACTATCATCTTTTCTATTTTACCTTAGATATTTCCAGTTGTACTCCACATGCTATATTATAATAAATCAAGCTCAGTCATTCCTTGTGTTGCATCTTCTGATCATCTGAGTTTCTGGGTTTACTTCTGCAAATTATCAATTTATTTATCGTGCTTGTATAATTTCTAGGTTCCTATTTTCTTGTGCATTTTGGTCTAATTTCATGGATTTTTGACAAAAATGTCGGCATAAACTTTTATCAAGAAAATTGCCAGAAAAATAACACAAAATTTCTGAAAGGGATATTACCCACACAAGATTCCTGGTCGAGTTACACTGAAGGAGGCTTTCATAGGCAAAAAGCCTAATGTTTCACACTTTGGCACAAAAGTTTATTGCCATCTGTCCAAAGATAGTAAGAAGTTGGAGCCCACAACAGAAAAGGGTATTTTCATGGGATATAGTGAGACAACTCAGGCATATAGGATGTATCTACCAGGACTCGAGAAGAAGGTTCTCAGGCCGAATGTGAGGTTTTAGGAGTCTAGAGCTATGAGGGAGTCCTTAGAGCAAGAGTTGTTGATTTGGGGTAGCATCGAATGTGCTCTAGGCCTCAAATTTTACAAGGATGCTTAGGCACATATATTCCAAAGAACCCAAAAACCGTTTTGGAAAATTCCACCCAAAGACGGTTTTATTAAAATAATTAATATTTTTAATGGGGTTAATCTAGGTCGTTGGTTATCCAACAGGAAGATATAAGAAGGGGCTTGAGGGTAATTTGGAAAACACACCAGGCAAATACTCAGTTGCCCGAGTAAAATCGATTTTCTCACTAGTTGAAGTTCGGCAAGAGAAAATTGATTCAGAGGGAGATTTATAGGTGGAGGAGAGACAGAGACGGTTCACCGCCAGTCAGGGAGACAGGGGCGAAGACACAAAGCAGTAAAAGGACAGCGTTGGGCAGACTGACATTGGGAGAGGCAGCTGACTTGGGTGACGCTGGCACTACACAGGGCAATCCTGGAGCCAAAGAAAGTGACGTTGGGCAAGCCGGAGAGATGCTGAGGGTGGAGGAACTTCTCTCTCGAGTCAGATACTTGTTCAGGAACGTCTGTAATTTTTTTCAGAAAGTCTTGTTATATATTGCTAGGTGTAATTTGTACATGAAGATTTTGTTGAAGAATAATAAAACCCTCATCTGTTGCACCGGTTTTCCCACAATGGGTTTTTACAGGGACAATTGTCCAAAAATAATTGTGGTTGTATTTGTGCCAGTATTTTCCTTACATTTAATATCTACAATGTTTTAATTGTGAAGGCTGCAGTAGAATATATTTCAATATTTGCCGTAAGAATACATCAGATAACTTATTTCTGAGGTAATAAGTAGAAGAAATAGTGTTAATCATTACAGTAGGATTTCTATTTATAAATTTTCTCATGGTATTGGAGTTACAGGAAAGCAAAAGAGAGAAGTCGGAGGATCCAACGTTGAGAAGAGAAGTGAATTTGAAGTTCCTGCAGGGCCAAAAATTTGAATCTCCCAGAGGATTGGGCAGCTCAAGCCAAGGAAATTGGATTTCGTGGGAAAAACTCTCTCTGAGTGAGTCGACAGAAAGGTAAGTCTTTCCAATCGAAATTTATCAATGGTAGAAGCAACAACACAGCAGAAGATTCAGCAAGGATTCACATGCCTAGCAAATTCAGCGTGAGCGGATGTTTGGTACATTGATAATAGGGCTTCAACTCATATGATTGGAGTATGAGAAAATTTCTTGAGCTATCAAGAAGAACAAATGGACTTCCAAATAACTATGGGAAACAAAACAAAATGTACTCCAATAGGGAGAGGCACCATAGCTTTTCAGATGGAAGTAGGGACCAACATCCAAGCCACCAATGTTCTGCATGTCCCAGGATTAGGAATGAACTTAATTTCAATGTCCTAGTTACAGGACAAGGAATATGTATACTTCATAGGAAAGAAAATATACGTTAAGCATCCAAGCAGGAAGAAGAAAAAGCAAATTGGGGTTCGAAGCAACAAGTTGTATAGGTTGCAGTTAGAATTGCCAATGGCACTGCTAGGCAACAACTATAATGGTGAGAAGGAGCAAAATGAATTATGTCACAAAGCGAATGGGGCACTTACACCATGGAGCACTTTGGATGCTCAGAGACACTGTTACAGGGGTACCAGTCCTTAGTAGTGAACATGATGACTTGCGCAGAGGATGTGCGCTAGGAAAGTACACTAAAGCAGTTTTTTCCAAAAGTAACAATAGAGCAGAATGTGTATTAGGATTAATACACTCAGATAATTATGGTCCTATGTCCACAAGGGCTCTTACTGGTGGCGAATACTTCGTCACTTTTATCGATGATCACTCCAGGAAAACCTGGATTTATTTCTTAAAGACCAAGGATGAGGTCTTTGATCATTTCCGAGAGTTTAAGGCTCTTGTTGAAAATATGATAGGAAAAAGATAAAGGTATTGCGTTCAAATAATGGTGGAGAATATACAGACAAAAACTTCACATTTTTCTGCGCAAAGGAGGGCATCAAAAGAGAGTGGACAACTCCATATAATCCAGAGCAGAATGGAGTGGCAGAACGAGAGAAAATATCTATTGTTGGGGCAACCAAAGCCATGTTGTATGATCAAGATCTACCTAGGTATCTATGCGCAGAAGCTTGCAACACTGCAATATATATCTAGAATATAACTCCTCATAGAGCACTGGGGAAGAGAACACCCGAAGGAGTTTTCACAGGGAAGAAGTCGAAAGTCAGTCATCTCAGGATATTCAAAAACGTGGCTTATTGTCACATTCCAGACGAGAAGCGCAGCAAACTGGATCAAACTGCAGAGAAGGGGTATCTCGTAGGATACAGCGAGACCTCGCATATAGAATCTACATTCCTGGCAGCAGGAAGATTGTAGTAAGACAAGATGCAAAGTTCATGGAAGATAGAGCTTTCAGGAAATCTCGTGAAATGCCTGCAGAAGATCAATCAGGAGATGTTCTGTTAGTCCAAGAGAAGCAGGGGCAGCAAGGACAGGTAGGAAAACATACACCTGGGTCGAGTACAATAACCAGCACCAGTATCTCCTCAGAAGGAGGAAATGCAGATGCTTCTCAACAAATGAAACGACAAGATCGGGAGGAAGAGTTGGTTGAGCCTCCCACCACTAGTGGTAGAACGAGCAGAGAAGTGCAACAAACACCGAGGGATGTAGAGGATTTTGTTAGAGCTCTTATAACCGAGAAGAGGTAGTGTAGACAACCAAATAGATACCAAGCATTGGTAGCTCAGGTTGAAGAACCCTCTAGCTTTCAGGAAGTTGTTCAACGCCAAGTATGGGTGGATGCCATGGTGGAAGAATACAACTCCATCATGACGAATGATGTCTAGGACTAGTACCTAGACCAGAAGATAGATTAGTTGTAGGATCATGATGGATCTACAAGATCAAGTATGTTGGAGATGGCATCATAGAGAAGTACAAGGCAAGGTTAGCAGCAAAGGGTTATGCTCAGAAAGAAGGAATAGACTATGAAGAGACCATCGCCCTAGTTGCTCGATACACCTCTATCAGATCTGTTATATCCCTAACAGCTCAAACGGGATGGTAGATTCACCAGATGGATGTCAAGACAACATTCTTTAATGGAGTGATAGAAGAGGAGGTGTATATAGAACAGCCCGAAGGCTTCGAAACTCATGAGAAGAAAACTCATGTTTGCAGGTTAAAGAAAGCCTTGTACGAGCTCAAGCAGGCACCCAGAGCATGGTATGGTCGGATTGATAGTTACTTGCAGCAGTTGGGATTTGTCAAGAGTGATGTTGATCCCAATCTCTACTATTTGTTGGTAGAGAATAAGCCACTTATTCTGGTACTATATGTGGATGACCTGTTCCTAACTGGGTCATCTAGGCTCATCCAAGACTGCAAGAAGAATCTTGAAACTGAATTCGACACAAAGGACTTGGGATTTACATATTTCCATGCATACAAACACAAGGAGCCGATAGTGGAAAGTCGATGGTGGATTTTAAAGACATTTTCAAATGGTAAGTTGTTGATCGAGTGGACGATGAAGTTGTTGGTAAAATGAAAGTGCTAGAATTTGTGATCAAGCAGTAGTCAAGAAAGGTGAAAATCATTGTGATCAAGCGGCAATCAAGAAAGCTGAAAATCATTGAGATTTTAGCATACACAAGCTCCAACTAGATTACTTCAATCAATCTAACATAAGTTATATTATCCATTTATAAATAAAGTTATATTTATCCATGATACCAAGGTTTTAGTTGATTAAGCAGAGAGTCCTATGCATAGAGCCAACTACTAGTAGCACCATCAACAATAGAATGCTTAACCACTGCATTTCTCTTTAAATGATAGTTGCTTCGTGGGCCATGGAGTTTTGAATCTGTGGATGTGGTTACTCTTTAAATGCTAGTTTCATGGAGTTTTGAGTCTATGGATGCGGTAACTCTTTAAATGCTAATTTCATGGATTTTTGAGCCTGTGGATGTGGTAAATAGTTGGTCAAGATGGAAGAACTGTAAAGGAGAAAATTCCAGATCCCTATTGGCAGCTAACAAAACTGTAACAACCCATCTTTTGTAGATGGCATACTAGAAACACCTTCATCAGAAGGCAAGTTTGTAAGTGCATTAATATTTCTTCTACCCTTAAATAATAGATTTACTTCCCCATCCCCCAGTGCATGTGTTTCATTTGTAAGGACACTATGAAAGCTAGTAGATGCATTGATGTTATGTAGTTCCATTTAATATCTTACCATCTTGATTAAACACATCCACACTACACAAAATTAAAGATTATCTCAGTAAGAGCCAATTGTTGAGCTAACAAAATGTTAAATAGAAAAAATATTGTTTTTATAATTAGAATTTTTGAAGATGGATTCTTCATCTTTACACATGAAAAGATCCCCTCCCATCATCAGAAGTAGAAATGCATTTAATTTTGAATGGATCAGTTTTATTTTTTCACCTTATTGCAATTCCTATAAAATAAAGAGTGCTTATATAATAATAAAGATCTTTGTTTGAATAAAGCTTTTCGAATGCCTTTATATTTTAGATCTGATAAACTTGTGATATTTACCAATACAAAAGCAATGGCTCATCACAGAATACTTAACTAAAAAATACAGGATAGTACAAATGCAAAAACATTGCATGCAAGCAAGAAATTGAGTAGTCCATGGCTGGGGCTTGAATTCCTCTCTTCCGAGATTGTTGTGGTAGCATGGGCCTTGAAATCCTCTCTTCCAAGATTGGTGTGGTAGTAGAATTTCCCTCACTGAGTTCGTTCACAATCTCTCCATTCTCTATGTGCACAACATTATCAGAAGTTTCCAAGAAGTTCAGGGTGGGGGTGGGAAGAAATATTAGAGAGAACAAAAAAATGTGAGCGAATGATGTTGATGGATGATGGGTGTGGGAAGGGGTACGGGATATTAGAGAAAACAAAAAATTGTGAGCCAAGGATGTTGATAGGATCTGATGTTTTTTAGATCAGTATGTTAAATGGATCAATGCACTTGTGACAATGGTTTTCCTCTCTATGGATGGTTTCCCCATTTAATCAGGAACCATATTATCATTGTATTTGAAGGGATACCAAGTTCAAACATAGTTCAAGTGCTAGCTAGGAAAATAGAAGAATATACAAGTAGGGAGTGCCTAACGGTACAACTTGATAACATCATACATGGGAATTGGTAAATAAAGATCACAAGAACTAGAAGAAAACTTTCTCCAAGGGAATATGAATGTGGCAAAATAAGCACAGGAAGCAAGGCTGGTAAATTATGTTCACGAGAACTAAGAGAAAACTTTTCCATAGCTATTTCTCCAAGGGATTAAGACATGAGTTGCAAAATTTTATATATCCAAAGGATATGAATGTGGCAAAATAAGCACAGGAAGCAAAGCTAGCAAGCCTAGAAGGCATTCTACAATTGTGGGATCATAGGTGAATTCTAGTATCTCACAAGAATCAAAAGCTAATTGGTGTTTGGGTGCAACCAATAATTTTGTATAAATGGTAGATCCAATACCACATCACGAGTTATTAGATATGGACATTCATATAAAAAAACAAGATCATCTAAAAATTCATGGTAGTGAATTGAGGAAACAAAATCTCTAAACTTATCTATTTCTCAGAGAGTGAAAGATCCTGCTGAAGATGGAAATAGAGTTATTAAAGGATATTATTTGCAATTGGATAAGATGACAAAACAAATTCAAATATCAAATTGACCATGAGAGTTCTTATGATGAATCCAAATTCATAACAACTATAGAGATAGAGGTAAAATAAAATACTTATGTTTAACAAGACGGCCAAATCATAGGACGATGCTCTATGACATACTAGACAAGTAAGAAGTTGAGAAACCCAATCTAACCAATGAACATTTGGAAAAACAGGCATTGAGTTAAATTTCTTACCCTTCAACTAAATATTCAAAGCATGACAGAAAAGACAAAAAATGCATTGGCCAAACAAAACTCGAAACTAAAGAAGGCTATAGTTTGAACTTGATTGTTACACACAATCAAGAGTTGTTACAAATATCCCTCAAATACAACATGACTACGTACAACCTAAACTAACCTCAGAACCAACCTAAGAGGATAGGCCCAAATTCTCAATAGTTGCCTAGCTTTCCCAATACCATCAACTTTTATAACAATCTTTTTGTTTTTCTATTAAGAAAGGTCCAAGGTCTCTTCATAGATAGCTTGACCCTTGTCACTCCTCGACAACTTAAATGAGAGCTGAATTTTTTGTCTTTCTATAAAGAAATGTCCAATGCTTCTTCATAGATAGCTTGACCCTTGTCGCTCCTCAATAAGAATAAGTCCAACATTGTTTGAATTAAGTATATGTAAATCCTCAGCCAAGAGAAAACCAAAGGCACCTATAGTGCATCGCTTAACCAAATAAATTCCAATATCAAACACCAAATTGGACCTTAGATTCATCTAGGAAGAAAGACTTCTTGAATTTTCAAAATGTCAAGTTCATAAGTTCCAACATACTTGTCCTCAATTCCACACTGTAAGTTTCATCTCATCACCTTGTAGATAAAGAAATTACACCTTAGAACCGATCATTATAATTTGTTCCAAATTTTCTACTACTCATGAGATGGACCAAAAATAAACAAGAAAATAAATTAGGATTACTAGTCTTGCTAGGGGATACGAAGTAAGATTAGAATTTCTTGTGTTATTCAATTGAGCCATCTCTGGAATTGGTATTGAGAGAAATTGTATTAGGGATCCATTAGAATTCAGTAAAGATGACCAAATGTAGACTTGAATTTTCAAGTCTTCATTTTAAAGCCCTGTATGGGTCACCAATATGGAAACTAAAAGCTCCTTCTAACGAAGGAAAGAAGAAAGTAGAGATATACCTACAAAACAAAGCCCATACTTGTTAAGTTATGGTATGTTCGAATCTACTTTCGAGATACCCTCTGCAGCGTTTGGATCTACTTCCACTTTGCAATAATAGATCTATCATTGGGATAATTTATCCCATTTCGATTCGGATGGGACTGTAAGAGTGAAATAAATATAGGGCCGGCACAGGACCTTACTTTAGGTTAAGGCCCAGTCAGAACTGCCTTCTTTTTTCTCTTTTTTTTATCCATGTGTACTGACACTACTCGCCTCCGGGATGTGGATGAGTATCTTATTTTTTAGAATTGACACGTTTGTACACAGGGAGAGCCGGCTAGACCAAAGGCAGGGAGTAAGCAACTAATTGCCACTTTTGACCGGAGAGATAGAAAGGTCCTGGCTTTAGAAATCTTTATGAATGATGAAGCCGCCTACTCTTATCCCTCCGCCAATCATCTTGAAAGATCGATTTGAATAAGACCCACGTTCGCTTGACCCGCCCGCACCTCCGGAGTCAGTCCTCCGGTCCTCTCCTTAAGTCAGGTCGGACAGAAGTATCTGAACCATAGAATTCACCTAACGGGTGGCATTTTTCATATAGTACCATCAAAATAGCAGTAATTGGGAGTTATCTCCCCGGGTATTTCCTATTGTTAAATGCTCTCTTAGGGAATATCAAAATGATAATACAACTAAACTCTCATTGATTAATCAAGTGGGGTTGCTCAAATTTACTCAGAGAGCCAGGGAGAAAAACGAGCGTATCTATTTCGGGGGGCCAGACCAAGCACTTTCTATTCGGAAAGTTGTTTTCTTCATGAAGGAAAGGCTCCTAATAGCTATAGTTGTAGCCCACATTAGCGCTTTACCCCTTCTATGCTTATAACAGTTTACTTCTTTTTCTTATTATATTCCACAGATTAGCAATCACATGTACATAAAGTAAAGTGCAGATAGAACATTAAAAGATCGACAAAAAACAAGCCAAGACAAGAGACACAAGATGTGGCAGCTAGCCAGGGACAAACCCCACAATGTGTGGGG
>APFE030083809.1:0-13954 GCA_000404065.3 Pinus taeda
GAAGACGCACTTGAATTTCCTCCTTGTGGTGTGCTTGGAGAAGCACTCTCATTTATCCTCAATGGTGTCCCTTGTTGTACTTGTGTTGGCGCTGCTATTTGGGGATGCATTTCAGCCACCTCCTCATCATCTTCATCATGAGACAAATAGTTTTTAACATTCACTGTTTTCTCTATGTTTCCATCCCAAGCTTCCTCTTCAATGAATTGAACATCTCTGCTCACGAAAAACTTCTTGGTGGATGGGATATACAACCTATAGGCCTTGGATTCCTCACTGTATCCAATGAAGATACATTTCTCCCCTTTGTTGTCCAACTTCCTCCTTAGCTGATCTGGAATGTGTGCATAGGCCACACATCCAAAAACTCTCATGTGGGTGACTCCTTGCTTTCTTCCACCCCACGCTTCTTCTGGCACCTTGTTCATCACTGCTTTTGTAGGAAACCTGTTCAGAATATATGCTACACAATTTACAGCTTCAGCCCAATAATCATTTGGAAAATGCTTTGCCTTCAACATGCTTCTTGCCATATCCATGATGGTCCTGTTCTTCCTTTCAGCAGCTCCATTTTGTTGTGGGGTGTACCTAGCTGTAAATTGCTTGTGAATTCCATTCTCTCTATAAAACCGTAGGAATTCCTTGGAGATATACTCACCTCCTCTATCAGTTCTCAAAACTTTAATATGCAGCCCGCTTTGGTTCTCCACAAGTGCCTTGAAATTTCGGAATTTCTCAAACACTTCACTTTTTGTTTTTAAGAAAATATACCCAAGTTTTTCTTGTAAATTCATCAATAAATGTTAGGAAATATTGGCTGCCTGCTAATGATGCAGCTTGCATCGGTCCACATAAATCTGAGTGGATGATCTCTAAGGGTGCCTTTGCCCTTATGCTTTTACCTGATGGAAAACTTTCTCTATGTTGTTTCCCCAATATGCAACCTTCACATAGGCTGTCCGGTTTCTCTATCAATGGTAATCCTTTCACCATTCCTTTTCTGCTTAACAAGTTTAGACCTCCAAAATTGAGATGTCCAAATCTCAAGTGCCACAACCAATTTTCATCCTTTGGCACGCTTTGGAAGGCCTCTTGGTAACTGCTGCAATTTCATTTTTGTTTTTCAAATCTGCCCTGATCCTGAGAGGGAACATCCTGTTCCTTGTCATCTTCACTTCAGCAATGCATCGTTTGCTGGGTGCTATATCCATGATGGTACACACATCATTCACAAAGTAAACATTGTAACCCTTTTGAACAAACTATCCAATACTCAAGAGGTTACATCTCATTCTGGGGACATAATAGACATCTGCTATGGTTTTCCTTTCTCCTTGCTTTGTAAATATTTTTACCTCCCCTTTTCCCATAACAAAAACTTTGCTATCAGTTCCTAGTGTGACTTCTGATTTCATATTTTTATCTAGGGCAGAAAAGAGGGCTATATTTCCTGTCATATGGTTGCTGCAACCTGAGTCTGAAAACCATATGTCTTCACTATTTGTTTCAGCCATGTTACAAGCTAACAACACATTAGTTTGGCTGATGTTCTCTCTAGTAACATTTGCATTTTGTCTATTACTCATATCATGCTGCTTCTTCCTACATTCACTGGCATAATGTCCATATTTCTTACAATAATAACATTGGACATTGGATTTTTCATACCTTTGTCCTTGAGCATGATGTTGTTCTCTTTGCTGGCTGCTGCCTTGGCCTTAGTTCTGATTTGGATTGCTGCCCCTTCCTTGAGCATTTGCTGGACTGTTCCTTCCACCTCTGTTTTGGCTTATGCCTCTTCCTCTCTTGTTTCCTCTGCCTTGACCTCTTCCTCTTCCAAAGGACATCTGGGTCTTGAAGGCTTGCTCTAGAGATGAGTTCTGATTCCTACTCAATCTCTGCTCATGTGTTATCAGTGATGCATGTAGCTCATCAACTGAAAAGTTTGAGAGATCCTTGGTCTCTTCAATGGTGGTGACAATAGCATCAAACTTTGAGGGTAAGACCCTCAGTATTTTCTCCACAATCCTCCTTTCTTCAATGGTTTCCTCCATGAGTCCTCATCTGTGTGATCAGACCAATTACATGTGTGAAGAATGAGTCAATGTTGTCTGACTCCTTCATGTTCAGATTCTCAAAATCTCTCCTCAGCAACTGTAGTTTGCTGTCTTCACTTTCTCCATGCCTTGATAGGCTGTCTTGAGGGTTTTCCATGCTTCCTTGGATGTATTAGTTGCTGCTATCCTTGGAAACACACTCTGGTCCACTGCCTGATACAAAAATACAAGGGTTTTTGCATCCTTCTTCCTATTGGTCTTTAACAGATCTTTCTCTCCCTGAGTTAATCTATTAAACTCATTATCATTTGCTGGTTCATCAAACCCATCTGAACTAATTCCCATAAATCTTGAGAGGCAAACAGGGCTCTCATGGTTATTGCCCAATAGTCATAGTTTTTCCCATTAAATTGTGGGAGCTGGTTGTTAAACATACCCATACCAGTGCTTGTGCTGGCCATTCCTTGCATCCTTAGTTATGCTTCAATTTCTTGACTGTGTATTTTAAAACAACTGACTGCTTCTTCAGCAAGACATAAAAAAAACTTTGTGAAATACCTGAGTATTTTCTTAACTGAGCCTTCACTCTGCTGGAGAAGATCTACTGCTGCAACAAAAGACTCCTCCCTTTAGCTTCTTTACTCCTTCAAAGAGCCTAAGCCTTCTCTGATACCACTGTTGGGGATTTTTCTGGTAAAATCCCAAAAACACAAAAATAAAACACACAGAGGCAATGCTCTGTTTCCTTTACTCCACAGGATCTTTTGTGCACAGGGAAGCTTTAAAAAAAAATTACTGAAGAACAGAGTATTACACACCCATAAAAGGCTTTGCATTCATTAAAAATAAAATTCCTGATACAAAATACATCCTCTTTCACTCAGAGGGATTCACCAAGAATTTCAAAAGCAATTACTCTGTCTCCTTTTGAAATTTTACACCACTGTGTGTAAAAATTTCTTTTACATTCACTGCTATGTGAAAACAAAAATTTCAAGGATTTACTGCTGTAAAAGAAATAAAAAGGATCAACACACTGCTGTGTGAAAATTACGTATTCATCAAAAACTTACATTACTTCCCCTTTTTTTCTACTCGCACTGCTATGCGTTTTCATTTCACAATACAATGCACCAAAAAAAATTACAATATGTTTTACTTGTTCAGTAAAACAAAACTTAGGCCTGTGAATTTTAAAATAATAAAATTAAAAACTTATATGTTATACCCATACCTCCCTAACATTAAAATTAAAATCTTTTACTTACAACTATGACAAATTCATTAAATGCATTAATATTAAAACCCGCGATCAACCAAAATTTTATTTTACTTCACGCAATCTCCATGCCCTGCAAAACTGTAGGCAGCTTTGACTTAATCGACGGTGGGCAGCGACTCTTTTAATCCAACGGTTCAGGACAATATCGGGTGAGCCTTTTTAACCAACTTTACCTCTCGAGATTGTCACAGATGGTGATGTATGGGGAGAGCAATATCGCGTGAGCCTTTTTAACCAACTTTACCTCCCGAGATTGTCACAGATGGTGACGTATGGGGAGAACCACGCGTCAGCTCTAAATTTTTTCGGGTCGCTTGTGTACGAAAACTACCTTCACGCAAAAGCGGTTCGAAAAGCCTCAAACGGGTTTGTGGTTTCACTACGGTGGTTTTGTGCGTTGGTACGGCTGCGTTGAAATTACATATTCAACAAATTCGATTGTTCGATTTGGTTGGTAGAAAAATCGTTATTCCAAATTAGGTGCAGTGCGAGCAATGCACATTTCAATGAAATTTTGTTAACAAGTTTTTAATGAAATTAAACTAGGGCTTAGGATGTATACGAAAATTTATAGCGTCGATTCGAAGTTCGGTTTAAGATGTATACGAAAAGTTATATTGTCGAATCGGAGTTCAGTGCAGCACTAGATCATAGAGAGAAAACAATGCACGATTCAATCAAATTTTGGAGGCAATCGAAATTCATATTAATATATATTAGGTTGGGGATGTATATCGAATTTTATCACGTAAGGTACCCTATTTTCTTCCTCTCTCATGCTATCTATGCTTACATCACGCTTCTTATTGTTTGATTCTTGGCTAACTATTTTTCTTTCCAGCCGTATTTATCTCTCCGACAATTCATTGGTTCTGTTGTTAGGAAAATCTACCTACTTCTAGAATAGATAAGGAAGATAGTTAGTGGCTATGATATATAGCCAAGCTAAAAAATAGGTTAATAGAGAACGTATGATTGTAAGGAAGTATTGATGTATGTGTTATTTTAATGTATAAATTAATATTAATTTAATAAAAATAGGAAAAAAACATTTTTTTAAGAATTTTTGAGTAAGCATAAAATTTAAGTTTATCCATTATATTATAAAGAATAAAAATTGTTATAATATAAAATACATAATAATATGTAATTTGTATAATTATTGTCATATGAAATCTGTATAGAAATTTAATTTATTTAATATTAAATTATATAATCTATAAATAGTTAGTTATATAAATGAATACAAAAAATTTCATATTTATATTATTCTAAATCTAAAACTATAAGTTTTGTTCATGTATATAATTTTATTTGTAATAAGCATTTTTTTAACAAGTTTTTGAAGTGGTCAAAATTATAATTTTTTATTTCAATTTTTAAAAATATTGAAAAAATAATATATTTGAATAATTGTAAAAAATATACTTCCAATTTTTTTGGCATTAAATTTTAAACAATCAAATTTTCTCGATAATTAAATTCTAACTTGGTAACATGCTTCCAATAAAATAATAACACGAATTAATTAACCCTCTTACTTCGAATAAAATAATAAATCCATTTACACCACATAATCCGCGCTACTCAATCGAGCTCCACGATCCAAGCTCAGAAAGGTTACACGCATCTCTGTCCACAGAGACTACAAACTTTCAATGCAACTTTCTTCATGATGTGGCTGGGCTATCCTCTTTAAATGTGTGTTGCCACCACTAAGACTACAACGACTAGA
The DNA here is from genome assembly GCA_000404065.3 of Pinus taeda. Lineage (NCBI taxonomy): Eukaryota > Viridiplantae > Streptophyta > Pinopsida > Pinales > Pinaceae > Pinus > Pinus taeda. The sequence goes on from APFE030083809.1 coordinate 5,075, forward strand.
AGCCTACAGCAGTTAGAAAAGAAAAAAAGCCTCGCAACAAATCTACTCAACCATGCTCGGATACCAACTGATGGTGATGTACCACGTCACGCAAAGGATATTAAAAAATATTGATATTTACAAACAAAGTGTACCTTAATTCTCAAGAAATTATATTAATTACATATTCTCTAATGTAATATTTGGTGTACAAATAGTTAATTTTTATAATTATAAATGACCGTAACAAATGCATTATAATTATATTATAATTAGTTAATTAATTTTAATTATTTCCTAAACTATCAACAATGAATTATAATTATAATTAGTTAATAAGTTTTAATTATTTTCTAAACTATTTCTTATGATATATTTCTAATTATCTTTTATTGTTTCTTTTAGACTATTTTCATGATTTTCTTAACAAATTTATTCATCACTACATTCACTATCATTCCAGCATATCTCATTTATACTTTCTCTCATATTTCCGCTATGTTATTTCTACTTAAATTTTTAGAATAATATGCATTATCACATTTTCATTATATTATTCATTAAACATTACAAATAGAAATTATTCTTTCATGTCTTTTTTTAATAATAATTTTTATTAAACTAATGCCTTCTCCATCTTTACCTTTGTTATCCTTTTGTATCGATCTTTCTTGGTCTTAGTCATTTTCTATTCTCGTATTCCTCCATCTTACACATCATATAAAAAAATCACCATCCCTACTTATTTAAAAAACTACTCATGTTTAATTCATTAACATATATTCTATTGCAACTTAGTCATTTTTTATTCTCATATTTATTTCTCCATCTTTCACTACCCAAAATTCATATAAGAAAATCACCATCCTTATTTATCCGAAAAACTACTCATCTTTAATTCATCAACATATATTCTATCACAACTCTCCATACATATACTAATTATTTAGTCTACTTCATCATTATCATTATCATCATCCTCTTTAATTTTTAATTCACTGCTAACCGTCATATTGCATCAATTGTTTTACCCAAAACCAACCTAATTAATTTAGGTATTCGCACCCAGGTGTTAGAATTTATATCTTATCACGATTAAATATGTGAATGGTCAAATTTACACAAAATTTTTGTTTTACCTATCCTTGTTTGACGTTTTTAAAGTTTTTTAAGCTATGAAAACAAAAGTGGAACATCAAATTGCAGGGGATGCCGCCCACGTGCATACAGTCTACTACATGACTAAGCAGGGATGGAATTTGAAGGGGTGATTTCCCATCAATTACGGCCAACATATTTTTTCCTCCTAGTCAATAATTTTATTTTGTTTTTTTCCTAAAATCATACGGTCTACTATATGACGAAGCGGGGATGGAATTTGAACGGGTGATTTGCCATCAAATACATCTAACATTTTCTCCTACTAGTCAATAATTTTTATTTTATTTTTTTCATAGAATCAGAGGCATTTGACGGGTATTTCGGATTTGAAATTCCTACCAAATGGAAGGTGGACGATTTTACAACATATTCCACGAATAATAAAGGTGGACAGCAGCCAGATTTGACGAAATATTCCCGGAATATCTTTCACGTCATCATCCAAACCATGTAAGGTGATGTGTTATTAATTTGTATTTTTGCCATATAAACACTTTCCAAATATCAAATAATGTAACAATCCACTGGTAATGTTAGTTGTGGACTACTAATCTATTTTTTTGTTTTCATATGTAAACACTTCCAGATATTGGCACTGACCTTAATACGCAAGCTGGAGCAGAGACTTTATTGGCACTGACCTTAATACGCAAGCTGGAGCAGAAAGTCTCTGCTAGGCGGCGGTCCTTGTTGAAACCCAATCCACCGTTCTTATCCACCCAATCCTATCCCATTTTCCTCTGTGTCTTCATGTCACACAGGACTTCCTCGGTGGACTCAGCTATAAATATTGGCTTCGTGCTTCCCCATTATAGATATTCGCTGTTTGGCTTTCATAAGTATTCTGCTCCCATGGCTTCTACATTCATGGCTTTGGATGGGCCGAGCGTAGCGTACTTGATGATGATGGCACTCATACTGGGTGAGAAACTCCTATAATAAATTCACCCATGCTCCTCTATCTAAACATCTCACCGATCAGTTTGGGATCATTATTAATTTGTTTGTTTGTTCTTGCAGGGTGCAGTGGAGTAAGCGGGACGACGTTCACACTAGTGAACAAATGCAACCAGACGATCTGGCCGGGCATCCTGGCGGGAAATGGGGCGTCCCTCGCTGGCGGCGGCTTCGCCCTCAATCCGAACCAGTACACGCCGGCGCTAGACGCACCAGTCGGCTGGTCGGGTCGCTTCTGGGGCCGCACAGGCTGCGCCTTCGACGCCGCAGGCAAGGGCTCCTGCGCCACGGGGGATTGTGGACGCGGACTCAAATGCGACGGTGCCGGTGGGGTTCCGCCTGTTACGCTGGCCGAGTTCACAATCGGTGGTAACGGCAACAAGGATTTCTACGACGTGAGCCTCGTAGACGGTTACAACATCCCCTTGAACATCACCGCGGAGGGTGGCACCGGAGACTGCCGGGCGGCTGGATGCGTCGCTGATCTTCTGAGCAGCTGCCCGACCTCACTCTCCATCGCCGACAATAAGGGGCGAGTGATTGCCTGCAGGAGCGCATGTGATGCGTTCAAGTTTCCCGAGTACTGCTGCACTGGCGACCATAACACTTCTGCCACGTGTCCTCCTACGGAGTACTCGAAGGTTTTCAAGGCCGCCTGCCCGACGGCGTACAGCTACGCTTACGACGACGCCAGCAGCACTTTCACTTGCAGTGATGCTAGTTATACAATCACCTTCTGTGCGCAAAATTAGACCGTATCAACTTCTCTGTTTTTCTGAGTTAAAGTCTTTTCGGAGGTTTACTTACACTTGGCCTCCGCTGTAGTGTTATTACTCAATAATTGCATTACCTTTCTCACGGCTGCCGACGAAGAGGGTCTTCTGGTCATCGACAAGCCTGTGTGTTGTGTAGTGTAACACATAATTTTCTGCACTTAATGCATCAGTTATTATATGACTTACTATGAGAAGGAGAATGAATCATTTGCACTGTTATTAACTGAATATTGATATTGGAAAATTGCACCCACTGTTCCCATTATGTAACTGAAGATTGATATTGCAGTAGCCATGTGAGTATTGATGATAGTAGTCATTTCATGGTCCTCATCGCGTGACTACGGTTTTGAATGTGATGTATTTGAATGACACCAAATCGCTCCAATTGCATATGGATGATCCTTGACGTGAAGAAATTGTTCACTAAATCTACCGAAACATAATTCGAACACAGGACTCGGCTCACTGGATCATCATGTCATTACATAATTACACAGAAAAGTTCATCTTGGCTCTGGACGAAAGTGACGTCATCGATAGTCAGAATCCTTCCTTAGATTTGTTTCGTTTTTAATATGTCATCATGCAAGGAATTCGTAAGAATTTGCAATGCATTCTACCTTCGTCTTGTCTCTGCAGGGCCGTCATGCCTGCCACATTAATAATTTCTTCCCATTCTCTGTTCGGGCTATTTCTTGGCCTATTCTGGTCTTTTCAGCGATGAAGAGCCAGTCTCACAATTTGTTTATCATTTGGCCACCTTCAACCTCCCATGTTCGCATGTTGGTTTTGGAATCTCAAATGGCCTCCCTGGTTTACCATCATGTTTTAGTTTTCTCAAAGGATTCTTTGATTCCTCAGAATTCGTAAGCTATATTAATGCAGTCTGAGGTTCAATGCAAATCAATGGTTGTACTCTAGTGGCTACATTCCTCGAATTTAAAACTCACCTCTAGCCCAATGGTTGAATGCCTTGGGGTTGTTAAGCCTCGCTGGGGTTTTCTCTGCCTTCTGCGGGCTTCACGGTAATTGCAAGCTCAGGGTGGCAGTTAAAGGCTCCAGCTCAGCTGAGGTCGAAGGGAAATTGCAGTTCACTGTTCGTTGGTCATGGGTCCTTCATGGGTTTATATATGCTCCTTTGCGGTTCGCAGTTCGTGGTTCGTGGCTCCTTCGTGATTCATGGCACAACAAATACAGCTCGTGCTCGTGGGCTTTTGCTAGTCGAACTCAGTCAGTGCATTTCTTCCCCGTTACACCATGGTCTTATATTTTGTTTTAATTGATCATGGGTTGTTTCCTTCTGTTTGGCTTGGTTTAGATAGCTAATATGTTTGTAACCTATTGAAATTCAGTGTGGGTTCAGGTACTTTTTTTCCCTTTTACCAAAACAAGAACTATGTAATATTAAGTTATTCAATCTGTGTTAATGGTTGGTTTTCTTATTGGCAGGCCAATAATGCAGAGAATCATCTTTTGTAATGTTCTTATTCAGTAATAAAATGTGGAACTTTACATTTAAAAAAACCAATTATATATATGTCAAATGTCTTATGAACACTAATATTAATAAATACTGATGTTAGAGAGAAAGACAGAATCATTTTAATCATCTTTTGCTTTGGTAATGTTCTTATTCAGTAATAAAATGTGGAACTTTACATACAAAAGAAACCAATTATATATGTTAAATTCCTTATGAACACTGATGTTAAGAAATACTGCTGTTAGAGTGAAAGAAAGACAACTGCGGCAGAGAAGTTGAGGTTAATGCACACTGGTGTTCAATTTAGAATTCAAATCTTAAAATTGGAAGTTAGATAAATGGCTAAAAAACTTCTTAATGTTGGAAGTTAGATATATGCTTTAAAAAATTAATAAGGCAAATAATTTCACATCTCCCTTTATAAACTGTGATTAAATTAAAAAATTTAATTGAAAAAAACTAAAAATAGTTTTTTATTAAATTTTAAATACATAATATTTATAATTGCAGTAGTCTATAACGCGACTTTTTGAAAGCTTTTCCGGCAGATTTTCTCTGTCAAAATCCGGCAGCAATTCATTGGAATCCCATGTTTGATAGCTAGCTTCTGCACAATCAATGGCTCCCAGGGGTTTTTCAGGGCGCTGAATTCAAATATGCAGTTAAAAAACCATTTTAACTGCTAAAAATCAAGATTTAACCTTATTTCTTCCGCCGGATTCCGTCACCGGAATCTTCAAAAAGTCGCATTATAGACAACTCCTTTATAATTACGCGGTAAGGGGTTCTCTCTCAAATCAATTTAGCTTTTGTCCACCTGTCATTAGGATGCTCGTTAGATTATAGGTTAGACGATCAGACAATTTTTAGCAGTTTGATCAAAAGTAGTTTCAATAATCGGTTAAATAAGTTGTTTATGGTTTATCAGGCACAATGGTGAATAACAGATCCACAGGCGCCTACCAACATCTTGCAGGGCGCCCTGGACTCGGCTTGTGGACCGGGCAGAGCCGACTGTAGTGCAATTCAATGGAACCGTCCCTACAATCTACCCAACACGCTCGTTGCCCATGCCTCATGTGCTTTCAATATTTACAAGCAGAAGAATAAGCACCAGGGTGCTTCTTTCCATTTTAATGTCACCGCATTTATCACACAAAGCAATCGAGTACGTTTGAAAAACCAATGGCTAGATCCAATAATCTTTATAAAAAATTAGTGAATAGATCTATTATTTTTTACGGAATACATTGATGATGTTGTCTCTTTCTTCTATTTTTCTTTGTGATTTAACTACATCTTGGGTTTTCTTTGTGTGTATTTTACCGTTTCAGGCCATGCCTTCACTGATTCTGTTACGCAAAAGATGAGAGGAACCCACCGCTTGCAGAACATCCCACAGGCTTGGACGAAATGATTGAAGATTTTGAAAGGCTTGGACGAAATGATTGAAAATTTTGAAAATAAAGTCTTATTGGAGCAGCGGCAGAGTGGGAGAAAGAAAGAGCCCCTGATCTCAGAGGTGGCGAAGGAGAATTCAATAGATTTCAATCTCACAGCAGAAACAATAATACGCTGCTTCCACTTACCAAGTATCCACGGGGAGATGAGCAATAAATTATTAAACCCATATAGCAAAATTCAGTTAATTATGAAATGATTACATCCGGATATAGATATAATGTAATAAATAAGAAATGAAATTGGTGAAGACCCAACAAAATGTCCTGCTAAGAGGCTTAGCCAAAAATTTTCGTTTCCACGCGGCTCTGGTGATATATTTTCCTGGTCCCTTCTCGTCTCCCCTTTCCTATGGTTTTGAAGGACTGGTCATAGTTGGCTCCGGCAACATGGCAGCCGAAGTCAGCAACTTCTGTAATTCGAATTGTTAATTGACCAATTTGACATGCCAATCCAAGTCAGTCATGTTTATCATTTCAAGGCATCATTTTTTGAAATTTACTACTTGCCTTTGTTTTGGCATACTTTCGACACCAAGCTTCTTCAAGAAAAAGTGACAGTCAGCATTTTTTGTTCCAGCATAAACAAGGAGGTTAACAAGGTGTTGTGGAGGAGTCACTGTAGGTGTGGTTTCATTCATTCCTTCTACGGATGAAATACTATGCCAGATTCTAATGTAATAATTTGAATGGCTTCCTAATCATTCAATATTAAGAGAGTTGAATTTTAATGTATTTTAAATATTACTATTGTTATATTTCGAAGAAATATATTGTATTTCATCGCTGGTCATGGTAATGGAAATTTTAGTTGAAGTTCGTTGTTTTAAAACTTTGAGTCTTTGAAGATACCGGTTTTAGAATTTCAATAATGTTTGCCAACTTCATTTTCTGGCCATCTTGAAAATGTTGTCAAGTTTACAGATGAGTCCATTCGTATTCTCAATGTTGGTGTATAACTAGAGGCGATTTTGAAACTTGGGCAAATTATGCCACCTTCTGGCTTCTCAATAATCAAACAACTCTTCTGATTATATTTGGAAAGCTAAAGTGTAAATTCATGTACTTGGTGAGGTTTGAATAAATGTTGGTATCGATTCCATAGGTGAGTTATTTGATCTTATTTTGTTGAGATTTACGTCACCACATAACTAACTGCTGAGATTATGTCTTCATTGCTTCCACGTTTTACTGATTTGTCAAAGAAGGAAGGCAGGTTTGTGGCTTCGATTCAAACCAAGTTTTGTATTTTAATGAAAACTATGCTTATTTCGTTGTTGATGCAGAGCATTCCTATGTAGTTGACGGTCTTACATCACTCAAAAATATTTCATTTTAATTTCTTTTCATTTTGGTAAAAAAAACTGTTGAGAATACTCCACATAACAACTCGTAATTTGTGAGAAGTGGAGCTAGATGAAATGGTCAACTTTGAATAAGTGACTTTAAGGAGGCTTAGGGCCTATTAAAGGAGGAACCATTTCCCTTGGAAGTAGTGATTGGTAGCTCAGCAGTTTAATTGAACATTGGTGGCAAAGCCTTGTTAAAAAGAAGGTAGAGCTCGGTAATAGCTCAGAGGAGTTGGTGGAACAGAATTGGTATTACAGTGGACTTAAGCCGGACTTAAGCCTGTATGTAGAACATCGATTCTGTCAAAGATATTCGTATGTAGAGGAAACATCGATTCTATCAAAGATATTTGTTTTATTGCAAAGGTATTCGTATGTAGAGGAAACATCGATTCTATCAAAGATATTTGTTTTATTGCAAAGGTAGCACTTAAGCCGGACTTAAGCCTGTATGTAGAACATCGATTCTGTCAAAGATATTCGTATGTAGAGGAAACATCGATTCTATCAAAGATATTTGTTTTATTAGTCCCCGCCGAAGGCATGGCAGGGACTATAGCGTTCGATAGGGCGTTGACCATCTATTAATTCACCTGTTGACCCGTTTTTTTTTGGGTTATTTCTATTTTAACCAAAGTTTCTTAGTAACAAGTTTGCATTATAAAAATTTTAACCAAACTTTTGGATTTAGCCTCTTATTGCAGGCTTCACTTGCCCCAATGCTGTTTTTAACGAGGGGAAGCGATTTTATCCTAAGTATTTAAACTGACACGAGGTGAAGCTATTTTATCCTAAATCGATTTTATCCTAAATCTTTAAACTAACAATTGAGGCAGGTTACATAGATTACAAGCTTACACTTGGCTGCTTATAAATTTCATTTCTGGTTGGTTTTGCTCTGAAATTAATCAGTTTTCCTCTTCTTGGATCATCTTAACAATGGCAGTTGTTTCGCAAGCTCTTCTACAACACCCTGCAGCCTTCAACATACAAAAACAGAGTATGTATATGTGTCTGCTTGCCATTTTCATTTCATTTTTTTCCACCCTTTTTCTTGATGACAGTTATTTTTATTTTCAGTGGTTCTGCCATTGTTCGTGCCAGTCGAGATTAATGTCGGTTTTGTTTGTAAATTGCAGCGACAGGGCTGAGTGCGGCTCGGCTAAATTCAATTTTAGTGCCGGCCACCAAGATTTCGGCGAAGAAGAGTTCAATGAAACAACAACACAGAATTTTCGCTCAGCAATTGGATAGTCATTCGTTACAGCCTCAATCACGCCCTGTTGATTCATGTGCTTGTTTGGCCGCAACCATTACAGCCCCTGGTACGGTTTTCCACTGCTATTTTTCTCTTTTTGGCAAAAGAATTTTATCGGTTTTTTAAATGACTCTGATACATAGCAAGGAATGCAAAAGACGTGGGGTGCAAATTGGTGTTTGAATAGCGGCCCTTTACAAGCTCCATTCTCTATTCGCTTGCAATCTCTTTCAACTGGAAAAACGCTTACAGCAAATAACGTTATTCCACAAACTTGGCAACCCAGTGCTACGTACAGGTCATTTGTCAACTATGACTAATAGTCTCATTGTACGGAGCTTATAGTCTGAATAACTTATGAAAAATTATGTCGTGGTGAACATTGCTAGAAGTGGAAAAAAACTCTACTACGCGTTCACTTTTATAAGGTTAAGTAATATCTAAATATTACCCA
>APFE030083811.1:1338-58536 GCA_000404065.3 Pinus taeda
CAATTAATTTAAAATACACATAGTGATCTGCTTTGCTTTTGGTGAAGCCAAGTCCCCATATAAATGTATCAAATTTTTGATACCACATCCTTGGTGATTGTTTCAACCCATACAGAGACTTCTTTAACTTGCATACCAGGTCTTTCTTACCCTTCACCGCAAAGCCTTTAGGTTGCTTCATGTATATTTCCTCTTCCAGATCCCTGTGAAGAAATGCTGTATTCACATCCATCTATTCTACCTCAAAATCAAAAGCAACAACAACAGATAAAAGTAATCTAATAGAAGTCACCTTGGCAACAGGAGAAAAAATATCACCAAAATCAATTCCCGGCATCTGGGAATAACCTTTTGCTACCAACCGAGCTTTGTATTTCTCCACTTTTCTTTTTGCATTTGTCTTCTTCTTGAACACCCATTTGCTGCCAATGGGTTTCCTTCCAGCCGACAACTCCACCAAATTCCAAGCCTCATTTTTGTGCAAAGATGCCATTTCATCAACCATGGCCTCTTTCCAGAGTTTTCCATCCTCTGAATCCACTGCTTCCTTCATAGTTTTGGGATCATCATTAGTAATAGACAAAGCAAAGTTTGAACAGAAAGCAGATGGACTATACCTTTATGGCTGCCTTCTTTCTCGAGCTGATCTTCTCACAGACGAAGTTTGTGGCTCTTCATCTTCTGATTCCTCCTCTACTACAGAGTCTGCTTCTTCCTCCTTTAGTTCAAACTCTATCTTCACAGGTTCCTTTGGTTGGACTTCATGTTTAATAACATGTTTCACTTCTCTGAACACCACATCTCGACTGCACACAACCTTCCTTGTTACTGGGTTCCAAAGCTTATAACCCTTTAAACCATCCTTATACCCAATAAAGATGCACTTTTCAGATTTAGTATCCAACTTGGTTCGTTTCTCCTTTGGAACATGTACATATGCATCACATCCAAACATCCTCAGATGTGAAAGAGAGGGTTTCTTACCAGTCCATACCTCTTGTGGAGTCCTATCCTCCAATGTTGATGAAGGTGACCTGTTGACCAGGTAACATGCAGTATCCACCGCCTCTGTGCAGAATTCCTGTCCTAACCCGGCACCACTGAGCATGCTTCTTGTCCTTGCCATCAACGTCTTGTTCATTCTTTCTGCAACTCCATTTTGTTGAGGTGTATATGGAGTAGTCTTTTGCCGTGCTATACCACACTTCTTACAAAATTCCTCAAATTCCTTGCCGCAAAACTCTCCACCATTATCTGTCCTCAACACCTTTATCTTCTTCTTTGTCTGATTTTCCATGAGAGCCTTAAATTCTTTAAACCTGTCAAAGACTGCAGATTTCTTCTTAAGGAAATATATCCATGTATTCCTTGAGAAGTCATCTATAAATGATACATAGTACACAGACTTACCCAGTGAGAACCTTCACAGGTCCAAACACATCACTGTGCACAAGCTCTAATATCTGTTTTGCCCTCTTACCACCAGAGGGGAAACTCACCCGATTCTGCTTCCCATATACACAATTTTCACAGAAATCAAAATCCAAATAGCTATTACTCATACCTTCTGCCATACCTTTACCATGAAATATTCGAAGGCCTTTCTCTCCAATATGTCCAAGCCTTTGATGCTATAACATGGTCTTTTCTCCAGAGACTTAGATTTTATGCTTCACTTTCAGGAACCACAAAACTGTTGAACCCATCAATAACAGTGCTACCTTGCAGCTTGTACAGAGTTCCAATCTGAACTCCCCGCATCAATACCAGTGCTCCTCGAACCATTTTGCAGGTATCCTTCTCGAACACTGTTTTTACACCTGCATCATCCAGCTTGCTTACAGAAATCAGATTTCTGGCTAATGCAGGAATAAGCAGAACACCCGGAAGTGTTCTAACCCTTCCACCTTGCAACTTCAACTTTACTTTTTTGCGACCAATGATTCTTGTCTTCCTGTCATCCCCCAAAAAGACATCACCACCATCATATTTCTCATATTCACAAAACCACTCTCTATGGGAAGTGAAGTGAAAGGATGCACCTGAGTCAATCAACCATGTCTCATGATCTACATGTGTATTTGAAGAGGCCAAGTACACATCCCCACCTTCATCTGAGGTGGTTTTCGCCTCTGCAGAAAGAGCATCATCAGATCCCTTTCTTTTATTAGGAGCTTTAGATTTACAGTCCCTTTTGTAGTGCCCTTCCTTTCCGCATTTCCAGCACACCACCTTTACAGGTTTTCCTGGAGATTTAGATCTCTCTCTAGATTTAGATCTCCCACTCGATGACTTATTTTTGTTTCTGTTCTGGGACCGTCCTCGTACAGACAAGGCATCACCATTTTGGCTCTCCGTATTTTTCCGTCTCATTTCCTCCATCAGTAAGGATGAGACTATTTCGTCAAAACTTCAAGGCAGTTGCATTACTACCTATTGCAATAACCAGACTATCCCATGAATCTGGTAGAGAACACTAAAAACTGATGCACTTATCTTAATTTGAAATTTTAATATCAGCAGATAATAACTGACTTACCACAGTATTAAATGCGTTCAGATGTTCTGTCACCAAGTTTCCATCTTTCATCCTCAGGTTATACAACTTTTTCGCAGGAACATTTTATTCACCAGAGACTTAGATTGGTACAAAGTCCCTAACTTGTTCCACAAAGCCTTCGCCGTGGCTTCGCCTGATACATTTAGCAATACTGAATTTGAGACACAATCATATTGTGCTCTTTGCCTTCCGATCCAACTTCTTTCATTCTTCATCGAAGACTCCTCTTGGTTTAGTACCCAGATCTACTGCGATCCACTTATCTTTATCCACCAACAGATCCTCCATCTTGAGTTTCCACAACTAAAAACTTTGACCATTAAATTTCTCGATCTCTATCTTTCCACTGCTCACCATCTTCTTTCACCAACATAATCGATCTCGCAGATCTCCCATTGAACAAGGTCTGCCACAGGCCGGAGCGAAACCCCTCAACAACAAAGGCGTCCCCTTGAAGTCAAAACTGCTCCGATACCAAATGCAGGTTTTAACGTTGTACAAAAATTACCTGCATACGAATTCTAAAACACAGAAAATAAACAGTGCAAGAGCATAACACATAAAACCCATATACACAGAGATTTTCCCCTGGATCCCAAAACTAGGACTACCAGCTTGATTTTTTCATTATGTCCCTTTCAGTGTTACAATACATATTTATACATGCCGAAGCATCCAATACCATGGACCGAAAAGCCATTGCGTCCAAAACCATGGACCGAAAACCATCGCGTCCAAAAAACATGTGCGAAAAACATGCACAAAACCATAGGTGGGTCCGCCCAACCTAACATAGGGTCCAAAACCAAAATTTTCCGGGCGGGTACGCCTCAAACCCCATGTGACCCCCCTCCACTACACAATTAGCGCAACGAAAGGGGGGGCTCCGCCCTCCTCTAACCCCCTGGTTAACTACGTGGGCTAGTCGTGGAAAGAATATAACATAACCCAACACTTCTGCCATTTGTCAAGTTGCTCCTCTTCGATCGTCTGTGCAACTACAACATTGATCCAGTTTCCTTGGCTAGAAATCCACCTCGGTAGCAACTCCTTCTACCTTGGTCTTGCCCTGTTAGGTACTGTTCTGACTATAGTACCCCACCAGCTCCCACTCTGCAACTTACCCACAACTTCCTAAACCCCAACAACTTGAAGGTTAGAGCTCCTAGGCTCTGCGCAATCCCGACATCGACAAATCAGCCTCCTCAGCCAACTCCGCCAGCCCTCCTGGCCTCTGCGTGAGCCTGCCTTTGCCTCCCTCAGCCTCTACGCTGCGTCTTCCTGGCTCAATCTTGATGATGCAGGCACTGCGTCACCCCTTCCTTGCTGCTACTCTGCTAGGAACAACTTTTGTCACTCGGGACCACTGTTTTTTGCTGATGCTGCTCTGTTCGACTGATGTCCTCAGTTCTCCTGTGATTTGCAACCATGCTCTGATACCATGTTGAAGTTTTTAAGTCTAATAGTCAGAAACCCTCCATGTAGTTACTGGTTTATTTCTGCCTACTTGTTTTGATTAGTTAACAAGTTATTTACCATCTAAATACTAAAAATAAATACAAGTACATGCTCAACATATTACAAATCATCAACTGAAGGAAATAGAAACAAGCACACAAGTGACACTGTCGTTTTTGGACTAATGTCCCGGTAAAACCCAATGCGGGAAAATCGGTGCAGCTATCTAAGGGTTTGATTTATTAAGTAGTTTCAGAATACAATCTGGGTGCCAAATCTGACTCACCCAACAGAGAAAAATCTCGGCAGTAGCACCTCTCTACTCGGAAGCAGATATTCTGGTTGAAACCCTGGATAAACACTCTGGCAACTTCACAGCTCCAATGTGCCCCATGAAACCCCAACGTCAGCCTCTAGGGACTACGTCAGCTCTCTTAGCAATTTCGGTTGTTCCCAGCAGTTCCGGCTTCTGCCCTCTGCATCAGCTTTCACAGTTGTTCCGACAGTTCCCGGCAGTTCCGACTTCTGCCCTCTGCGTTAGCTTTCCTGGCTGTTCCGACAGTTCCCGACAGTTCTGGTTGTTTCAGCTTCTTCCCTTTGCGTCAGCTTTCTCGGTTGTTTCGGCAGTTCTCGGTTGTTCCCGACAGTTTCGACTTTTGCCCTCTGCGTTAGCTTTCCCGGTAGTTTCGACTATTCCGACTTCTGCCCTATGCGTCAGCTTTCCCTATTGTTCCAGCAGTTCCCGACAGTTCCGACTGTTCTCTGTAGTTCTGACTTTTGCCCTGTGCGTCAGCTTTCCCGGTAGTTCCCGGTGCTATCTCTGCTTCTCTGCTTCTGTATTCACTGCCCCTCAGCTGCAACTCTAATCACTCTCTCAACTTTCTCAGCAAACCCAGCCCCAGAAAGTCGAAATCTTGATCTCTTGGTGTGTTCTCTAAATGACCTTCAAGCCTCCTCTTATACTTTTTATCGTTGACAGATTAACGACCGAGATTAAGTCCGTAATCAACGGATAAAATTAGATCTGGCTTGATCCATGACTTTTAGACCATTCTAACACAGTTTTATATTAATTCACATTAATATTTTAATTTCCCTAAGTTTAGACTTAGGGACTCCATTAAAAATATTAATTATTTTAATATCTCTCAAACTGTTTAGAATCTACTCAAACCCTTTCTGGGTATTGGAGATCTTATGTGCCTTAGCCTCTCCACCAAATTTCGTGGCTAGAGCACATCCGATGCTACCCCAAATAAACAGTCATTACGATTTGATATAGCACGTATAGTGCAACACCAAGATCTAATAAGCCCATATATGCTTGCAGGCATTGGTGTTCGTATGACAAGTGAATATGTACGCAATCAAGGATCCCTCAAACACACTCACAAATATTTACGGGATTATTAGCATATGGTCGAGGATATTTTTCTTCAAATCTTGCTGATCCTAGAACAAGTGTTGGGAGGATGGCAAATGGCAAGAAAGTAGATGAAGAGAGGTCAAATGGCAGGAAACAAATTGGCCTACAAAACTGAGTAGTAGTGATAGGGCTAGGAGGGGAAGGAGGACACCTCTGGCTGGTCCAGAGGGGCTGGGTCTTAACTAACCAGGGTGAGTGTTTGGTTAGTAGAGAAGAAGGGGAGATCAAACCAGGAGGGGACATGGGAAAACACAAAGAGCCAAAAGAAGCGAACAGTGGAAGCGCAGTAAGAGAAGAAAAGAAGAAAGCAATAGCAGGAAAAACAAGGAGAGAAGGTTTGTATTGAATAAGCATCTGAAGAGCGTAATTCAAGGCATTCATTGCCAAGTAAGGAGAGGCACGAGCTTGGAATCAAGTGGTCGGCATCACAAGGGAAGCAATGGGGACCTGCAGCACTAGAGGTAAGTCACAGTGAAATTGCAGAGAATTACGTTATAGATTCTTAGTACTTACTGTTTTTATGCCTGGGTGCCAGGGTTTATTTTAGCAGACAATGTTGTGTTGAAAGTTGAAACTAGGTTAACTGAGGCATATGTAGTGAATAATTTAGCGTCTAGAGGCTAGTGTGTATTCTAGCAGCCTGCTTTGTTTGAAACTAGGTTAACTGAAAAACAAGTGGTGAATAACATGATTTAAGCCATCGCATTGATGTCAACCCTTATTGTTATTTTATTGCCTGTTGTGCCTTGGTTATAGGGTATTCATACCTGCGTACACACTTTGTTAAAATGATTCTCTGATTGTCCTTATTCTATAGAGGGCGAAAACCCTGTGGTTAAGTCTTTTCTGCAAGCAGACTGGTAGTAATGCTACTGCTTGACGACCATTACCATTCAGAGAAAAAAGACGTGCATTCATGTCAATTTGACGTAACTAATTTCCAATTGGTTTGGTGGGAAAACACTTGGGTCAACCTTTATGGCTCATACCATTACACTGTAGACTTAAATTCCTTATTTTCTGTTGATGGAATTATTGTTTAAGTTCTCTGGGGTACTTGAATTGACTGAGGGTGGAGATCTCCATCTCTGGAGTCCCTTATAGCCAAAGGGCGGAGGGCTCTGCCTGTCTTAGGCTAGGTTCTTTGTTGAACGCACAGAATTAGCACACTTAGGATTCCCAACATTGGGTGGAGTTGCTGGGCAACCTCATGGTGGAGGCAAATCCCTGGAATCCCTAAAATAATTGAGGGTGGGGATTTTCGTCTCTGGAGTCCCTCATTCGCTGATGGGTGTAGGAGAATTACTTCTGGAATCCATGTACAAGCATACAACTGAACACCCATATGCAGGGTGGAGGTGGGACATACCTATGGAATCTTTGGTTTGGTCATTGGGACAGGTTTCACAAGCTAGGGGGTGGCAGTTGCATTGCTGGCAGTTTGTCAATGGTTGGGAGGAAAATTATGAACTTTATCCCAATGCCCATTATGAGGTACCTTATTGATTGTAGTTATCTGAACGGTTCACTATATACTAGGGTTACAAAATTGCAGTACTTCCTAAATTGCATGGTAGGAGGTAATCAATGGATTTTGTAGTCATGGATAAGGCTGCACGTTTTGGAATTGTTATTTAATATTAACCCATATGCCAAAGGTACTTCCACAAGCTGGATGGTTTATTCGACCTCTGGGACATTATGGTTCTTAGGGAACGTTAACATGATGCAAGGCCTCAGGTCTCCTTAAGATTGAGCCCACCAGGTACCACGATTTGGCACTTTGAAAGACCTCATAATGTTAGGGTGGAACTTCCCTGGTAGATTCAAATACAATTCGTGAGATTCATATGAAGAATGCCTAGTGTACCGAAGTCATCTAGAGTGACATTGCTTGTCTTATGCACAAATTTGACATATACTATTGACTGTGGATTATTGTAGTTCTGTTCCTAGTATTTCCTTGTGTACACTATGCTGACCTATACAGTATACTATTACTGTGGCTTATTATAAATCCATTTCTGGTGTTTCCTTGAATAAGTTCTGCTGTTACTACCACTGTCCCTAGAAATTATGCTATTTCCTCTTTAAGGATAGTGCGACTGATAATTTGCTCTATCTACGTATGCCTTTCTAAGGATTGTGCAGCGGTTAGTTTTCTCATGCATATGTATACGTCAGAGTAGAGATGCCCATTTCTGTAGCCTTAAATTGCATTGTCATCTTGCACGATCATAACATATTGCCATTCAACTATGTGTTGTCCCACCATAATATTTTGGTTAATTGCTACGTCTTTTTTCATCATGAAGTTTTGCTACAAACTAATGGTACGTAAACTCAATCTGCTGTCATCAAGTATTCATGATGGGGCATGCTATCAAGTGTGATAGTTTATCTCCACCCTGGGCAGGACATGTTTCTTATAACTGGTTTGGTATGATGTTATATGTGATCGTAACACTGAGCATATTATGCTATTAGAAAATGTGCTATCTTTAATTATTCATGTTGGGGCGAGGTGTCATGTGTAATTCTCCATTCCAACACAGGGTATGATGTAACACTGACCAGAGGATACAGTTACAAAATGTGCTATCATTAATTATTCATGTTGGGACGAGGTGTCATGTGTAATTCTCCATTCCAACACAGGGTATGATGTAACATGTGCAGCCTTTGATTCATTACTGGGCAGAATGCATTGTTAGAATAGCATGTTGCTATGTGTTCTGTTACTTACGTTGGTTTTTCCACCATGCATTTAGTATCTATTATATGTGTTTTAGTAATGTACATTACAGTTCTATGAGCTACAGAAATTGTTTAAAAATCGATTGTTGTATATGCTGCACCTCTATTCCTAGCATTTTCCTTAAGTTCTCTTGACCTATGCTCTTACTGAACTGCTGCACAACTGTTGAATCTTCTTATATATATATATATATACACTAGTGAAGAAAAGTTCAATATACGGCAGTTGACAAAGTATACAGGTTCTGCGTTCAATGGCATGCTGCCATATATAGTGATTAATGATGTGTTGTGCACGTTAACTCACCACATGCCATATATAGTGATTAATGATGTGTTGTGCACGTTAACTCACCACATGGCATGCAATTGCTTTAATTCTAGTTTGCTTTCAACTTGCCCTGTCCATAATTTTAACCCATTCTGTAGCAACTGGAGAACATCATTCTCTAACCATAAAATCTGCAAGGTTAAATCTCTTGAG
This sequence comes from Pinus taeda, assembly GCA_000404065.3. NCBI lineage: Eukaryota > Viridiplantae > Streptophyta > Pinopsida > Pinales > Pinaceae > Pinus > Pinus taeda. The sequence continues at coordinate 10,024 of APFE030083811.1, forward strand.
TTCAAATCTAGTTGCAATGACATTATTTATATATTTCATAAGATACGTGATCTGTATGTGACATTATGTATATAGTTCATAAGAATGTGATCCTTTGAATGAGAAAGATAGCTGGTTAATGATGTTTGCATTGCTGGTGTTTAACATTTCCATAAGAAATGTGATCGTGTGAATGGGAAAAATAGATGCTTAAGGATGCTTGCATTGCTGGTGTATAACATTTTCATCAGAAGTTAGATTGTTAATGTATTAGATGTATTCTCTTCCAATGAGGGGAGTTGGTTGATATTTTAGTCATATCCACCATATGGATGCCAGAAACCAAGTTTTGTACAAATAAACTAACTCCACCACTGTCACAACTGAGCAGACCAAAATCAGATTGCCACAAGCAAATAGAGTCATCACAACAGATTGAGTAGTTAGAGACTGAGGATAAATGAGGTCATGAAGGAAAATTCTACGATTAAGGAGTATAAGAGGGAGCACCATATTGATATAATCACTGATAGGTACACTTGATGACCGGAGAGAAATTCATAACACGGGTTTTAGATTACAGGGGAAGGTTTGCCATACAGTCTTGTCAGACCAGACAAGGGTTCCAAAGGCAATACTTGAGGGTTTTAGTGCAGCTGCACAAAGCATAAACACACCAGAACAAACTATCCTTCACATAGATCTCAGAGCAGTCCCCATGAAATCATATAAAAAAATGGGTTTCATGCATAATAACCAGGTAGGATTGGCACTATATGACAAATACAATCCCCTTGTTTTAAGAATCCCTCTGTTTAATACATGTAGGTAGAGGGAAATCTATTAGTATGCAATGCAACCTTCATATATTCAACATGGTTATCACCATTTGACATCCAGCCCCATTATCAATGGGGCAGGAAGGTACCTGTGGTGCATCATGCTAGCTCGTTAACTCTGGCTCCACAGACTTAGAATATTTAACACATCTAATCCTTCAAGGAATGGTGCTATAGGGCAAGCACCCAGGTATAAAAGGAGACCCACGCGAAAGAGAGGACCAAACCATTTAATACACCTAGCAAAAAAAAAAAGAGGTTGGGGGGAGGGGGGTGTTACAAGTTGTATTACAACACCAAGTTTCAACAATGGGCCTTGGGGTAGAAATAATAAACCAATATATTAATGAATTAAAATGATCATGTATGTATGTGTGTGCTAGTTGGTATTAACAACTAGAAGTTTAGAAGACATTGGTTTAACTCTGGCTCCACAGACTTAGAATATTTAACACATCTAATCCTTCAAGGAATGGTGCTATAGGGCAAGCACCCAGGTATAAAAGGAGACCCACGCGAAAGAGAGGACCAAACCATTTAATACACCTAGCAAAAAAAAAAAGAGGTTGGGGGGAGGGGGGTGTTACAAGTTGTATTACAACACCAAGTTTCAACAATGGGCCTTGGGGTAGAAATAATAAACCAATATATTAATGAATTAAAATGATCATGTATGTATGTGTGTGCTAGTTGGTATTAACAACTAGAAGTTTAGAAGACATTGGTATAATGCACCTATATCGAATATAACTGATAGTTGCATGCCTTGATGTCAACACATCACAGGCATTTTCTTTAAGTTCTCTTGACCTATGCTCTTATTGAATTGCTGCACAGCTGTTGAATCTTCTTATATATATATAGACACACACACACACACACACACACTAGTGAAAAAAAGTTTAATATATGGCAGTTGACAAAGTTTATAGGTTCTGTGTTCAATGGTGTGCTGCCATGTATAGTGATTAATGATGTGTTGTGCACATTAACTCACCACAGGGCATGCAATTGCTTTAATTCTAGTTTGCTTTCAACTTGCCCTATCTATAATTTTAACCCATTCTTTAGCAACAGGATAACATCATCCTCTAACAATAAAATCTGCAAGGTTAAAGCTCTTGATTTCAAATCTAGTTGCAATGACATTATGTATATAGTTCATAAGAAATGTGATCTGTATGTGACATTATGCATATAGTTCATAAGAAATGTGATCCTTTGAATGGGAAAGATGGCTGGTTAATGATGTTTGCATTACTGGTGTTTAACATTTCTATAAGAAATGTGATCCTGTGAATGGGAACTTGCATTGTTGGTGTATATCATTTTCATCAGAAGTTAGATTGTTAATGTATTAGATGTAAAGTCTGTGACATATTCTCTTCCAATGAGGGGAGTTGGTTGATATTTTACTCATATCCACCATATGGATGGCAGAAACCAATTTTTGTACAAATAAACTAACTCCACCACTGTCACAACCGATCAGCCCAAAATCAGATTGCCACAAGCAAATAGAGTCATCACAACAGATTGAGTAGTTAGAGCCTAAGGATAATGAGGTCATGAAGGACAATTCTACAATTAAGATGTATAAAAGGGACCACCATACTGATATAATCGCTGATAGGTACACTCGATGACCAGAGAGAAATTCATAACACAGGTTTTAGATTATTGAGGAAGGTTTGCCATACAGCCTTCTCAGACCCAGACAAGGGTTCCAAAGGCCATGGTTGAGGGTTTTAGTGCAGCTGCACAAAGCATAACATCCCAGGAAACAAATTACAAACAAATTATCCTTCACATAGATTTTAGTGCAGCTGCGCAAAGCATAACATCCCAGGAAACAAATTAGAAACAAATTATCCTTCACATAGATTTCAGAGCAATCCCCATGAAATCATATAAAAAAATGGGTTGCATGCATAATGACCAGGTAGGATTGGCATTATATGACAATCATAGTTATCAGAACCGGACCGGTCATTGAAACGGTAGAGCCTCTAGACTGAGAACTGGTCAGAACTGTACAGAACATGGTAAAAAATTTGGACCAAAAAAATGGTCAACCAAAAACACATGAAATATTCAAATTTTAAAGAAAAACATATATATTCATGTGCATCCATATGAATCAAAACCATTTATACACAAATAAGCAAAATTTTTCATTTTGATAGCATGTAAGGGTGCACATAACCAAAATAGCACCGAGTGCAATCCATCTCTAAACCAAAAATACATCAGCAAACAAGTTCCATATTGCCTCTAGCATCGAAAAAAATTATGCTACAACAAATCCCTACATATGATCAAAATCATTGCCTATATTGGGATCTTCGTCATCAATATCATCCTTTAAGCATTAAAATAAGATAGAAAAATCATAGCATATCAAGTCAAGATTTTGTTTGAGTGATGGGTAATTTTTTTAGTAGGCTTATGATAGAGGAGTTCATCAACCAATGCCACTAACATCAAGGTACATAGAGGGATTTGGTGCTCTTGATTAAATACTAGTTCCGTACCCTTGTACATGAGAAAATCCAATGTAGCGTTGCAATCCCCCCAATCCCAAAATCCTGGAAAACTGTTAAGTTTGTTGGATTTTGAGTGAGACCTAAAATTATACTTTCTCCATATGAAATCCAATGAGGTCAAAACCACTCTTAAACATCCCAAGTCATTTCATGGTAATGTTAAAAATTTAAGTGAAAGTAACATTCTCCTTTATCTTTCATTTTCATCCTTTTACTTCAAGAATTTAACATTACCATGAAATGCATAACAATAGTAGGGCCATATGCTTGAATATTAGGCACCTATTCTGGGCTAGTGCCCAACTAAGACAAACATTAAAAGAAAAAAAGCAAAAAGGCCCAACTTGTTGCGTTCTACGTGGCTTTACCGTATCGAACCAAACAAAAACGGTTCAAGTCATTGGTTCGAATTGGTTTTTACCTCAAAACGGTTGGACTGGTTTGAATTGGCCGGTCCGGTTCGGTCCTTATAACACTGATGACAATCTCCTTGTTTTAAGAATCTCTTTGTTTAATACATGTAGGTAGAGGGAAAGCTGGGTAATATGCAATGCAACCTTCACATATTCAACATGGTCATCACCATTTGGCATTCAACGCCATTATCTATGGGGTAGGAAGTTACCCATGGCGCATCATACTAGTTCATTAGCTTAGTATCCAAACACTTAGAATGTTTAACACATCTAATCCTTTAAGGAATGGTGTTATAGGGCAAGCACCTGAGGTATAAAAGGAAACCTACTCAGAGAGGACCAAACCATTTAATACACCTAACAAAAAAAAAGAGGTCGGGGCATTGCTGGTGTTTAACATTTCCATAGCAAATGTGATTTTGTGAATGGGAAAGATAGTTGGTTGAGGATGCTTACATTGCTGGTGTATAACATTTTCTTCAAAAGTCAGATTGTTAATGTATTAGATGTAAAGTTTGTGGCATATTCTCTTCCAATGAGAGGAGTTGGTTGATGTTTTAGTCATATCTCCCATATGGATGCCATAAACCAATTCTTGTACAAATACATTAACTCCACCACTGTCACAACCGAGCAGACCAAACTCAGATTTCCACAAGCAAATAGAATTATCACAACAGATTGAGTAGTTAGAGCCTGAGGATAATGAGGTCATGAAGGACAATTCTACGATTAATGTGTATAAGAGGGACCACCATATTGATATAATCGTTGATAGGTACCCTTGATGACAGGAGAGAAATTCGTAACACAGGTTTTAGATTACAGGGGAAGGTTTGCCATACAACCTTGTTAGACCCAAACATGGGTTCCAAAGGTCATGCTTGAGGGTTCCCATGCAGCTGCGCAAAGCATAAACACAACATAATTTTTTTTATCCTTCACGTAGATTTCAAAGTGGTCCCCATGAAATCATATAAAAAAATGGGTTGCATGCATAATGACTAGGTGGGATTGGCATTATAAGACAATCCTCTTGCTTTGAGAATCCCTTTGTTTAATACATGTATACATAGGGAAAGCTCATGAGACACATCAATGAGAAGGACTTCATTGTGCGTGAAGGTTAGAAGGATGTAGCCATAGAGGAGACAATTCTAGAGGTTGAGTAGGGTTGGAAAGGAAGCCAAGGTCTGTCCATGAAAGAGGCCAAGGGTTTCTATAGTAAGGACTATGTATCTTCTGTGCAAGGGAAGGAGGATCCATGGCTGAAAGCAAAGGTAGGCTGTAACAAAGATCAAGATCCTAGTCGTAGCCTACAAAGGGTCTGTCTTGTAGCAGAAATGGGCAAAAAGTGTCTAGCTGCAGATGACAAGAGACCTTATCCGAGGCAGTAAATGAAGGGCCAAGACCTACATGTCGTAGGTCTATAGGTTGAGACCTAGATCGGGTGTTGAGGGCTGGAAAGAGGGGTCTGTTGGTTAAGTCGAGGACCTAAGAGACAACAAGGAGAAAGCAGAGTGCGTGGGAGGTCTGTTAAGGGTTGGACCGAAGGGTTTGAAGGACAAATCTGAGGAGTCGCAACTAGTAAGAACAGGTCCAAGGTGTGAATGGTAGTAAAGGGCTTGTTTAGGAATGCAGTGGGGCCCAAAAATAAATGAGGCCTGAACAATCCTAGAAAAATCTACTCGTAGCTTAAATAGTGGTAGATTTGTGAAGGTCGAGGCCCAAAGTTGAAGGCTGAACAAAGTGGGTGCAATCCAAGAGTGGTAAAGGAGGACTATAGGGAGAAGGCAGAGTGGTACCTGTGCCGCATCACGCTGGCTAATTAGCTCAGTCTCGATAGACTTAGAATGTTTAACACATCTAGTCCTTAAAGGAATGGTGTTACAAGGCTCATGAGACATATCAATAAGAAGGACTTCATTGTGCATGAAGGATAGAAGGATGTAGCCATAGAGGAGCCAAGTCTAGAGGTTGAATAGGACTGCAAAAGAAGCCAAGGTCTGTCCATGAAAGAGGCAAAGGGTTTCCATAGTAGGGATCATGTATCTTCAGTGCAAGGGAAGGTGGATCCATGGCTGAAAGCAGAGGTAGGGCACAACAAAGATCAAGATCCTAGCTGTAGCCTACAAAGAGTCTCTCTTACAGCAGAAAGGGGCAAAAAGGGTCTAGCCGCAGATGATAAGGGACTTGATCCTAGGCAGTAAATGAAGGGCCAAGACCTACATGATGCAGATTTGTAGGTTGAGATCTAGATCAAGTGCTGAGGGTTGGAAAGAGGCGTCTGTTGGTTAAGCCGAGAACCTAAGAGACTACAGAGAGAAAGCAAAGGGTGTGGGAGGTATGCTAAGGGTTGGAACCAAGGGTTTGAAGGACAAATATGAGGAGTCATAGCCAGTAAGAACAGGGTTGAGGTGTGAATGGTAGTAAAGGGCTTGTTCAGGAATGTAATGGAGCCCAAAAGTAAAGTCGAGGCCTAAACAATGAAAGAAAAGTCTACCCCTTAGCCTAAACAGTGGTAGATTTATGAAGGTCAAGGCCCAAAGTTGAAGGTTGAACAAAGTGGCTGCAATCCACGAGTGATAAAGGAGGACTACAGTGAGAACAAGGGCAAGGACAAAGTTTGTTGAGATATGTTATGTGCCAGTCTTGTTGAGGAGCTTGCTAAAAAGACATGTGAGATTGCTAGCCTATGACGTCTCTCAAAAGTTTGATCAACGCTAGCTGTGGAAGACATTAATTGGTAGCAAGAGATCTATGGGAAAAAGGGTTTAGCCCATGTTTAAGAATGCAACTAGGAAAAGTTTAGATGGATGCTGAGCTTGTCCTAAATTTTGTTCACAAATGAAGTTGTTAACAAAATGCATTTCGAGGGCTAGTATGCAGTGGGTTGATGGACAATATCTACTATGAGTAAGCTGATTGTTGGGGGGCTAATATACAATGATCTGAAGGGAAAATCCACTTTGAGTATACAAAGATATTATGGGTTGATATGCAATCCATTTGATGGATCAAGCCACTATGAGTAGTTGTGTGTAACAGAGGTAATGTGGACTGAAAGGGTTGAAGGAGTAAGGCTTCTTCAACAAGCAAGTTAGTCAAATTGTTTATCCTTGTATGTTTTGTGGGCATATTGTAGATCAGAAGCAACAAATCACAAACCCTATGTTTTTGTATATTATGTATACTAGTTGTACTACTGATCGAGGACCATGATCCCTGGTACGAGAGCCCCATGTTTCTTTTATTGATGGATTAATAAAATAATCGAGCTTTGGGCTCAAATCTCTGTGTACTAAATTGATTTCACTACTGAAGATATCTGTTGTGCAAAGTGCTAGAATGTTGTGGGTTCCTAGTGTGTTTGTGTGTGTGATTAGCCTATGACTAGATCTAGAGCCTAAGGAAAATTCAACACTCTTCCCCCTTGTACTAATGTTAGTGATGAACTCCATTCCTTTAACCTAGTAGAATTGATGTTTGCCCTAATATGTTGTTCTCCTAATTCTATAGACTTAAATTATCTCTTTTCCCTCCTTTGATATATTTGCTCTCCTTCATTGGCAATTAATGAGCACATCTGCACGATACTCAAAGATATTTTCTTTAAGGTTTTGGATTTGTCTTAAAGCTCTCCTTCACATTCTCTTACCTCCTTGATATAGGCCTTATATCCTTTCTAACTTTCTAAAGGTTCATCCCTAGTGTTGAAAATGGACATGAAAAAGACATCCTTCCCCTCCTCTAAATAGTCCACTAGTTATTCCTTTTGAGACTTCAATAGGGCAATGACTATGTTAAGTATCTTAACTTGATAACTATTTGTGTTACCTTTTACTTATTAGCTTTGTTCGTTATTATTCCAATGTGCAATATATCAAACAACTACCAAAACAATAAGAACACTGACACAATATATAGGCTGCAAGCCAAGGCCAAAACCCCTCCTCTTGAGGGGAAAACTCGTAAATCTCTTCTCTTCTTATAGATCTTTCAATTGACGATTACCATGACCTAAAGACTTAGACAAATACCCTCCAAGTTCAAGTTTACCACAACCTTGTTAGGTCCCTATAATACTAGTGATTCCCCCATTACTATTGTCATTGTAGCCCTTATTGTTATTATTGTGCCCCTATTGTCCCCATATTGTTATTAGTGTGCTCCATAGAAACCCACTATTGTTATTGTTGTGCCCTTATGTTATTACTGTTATGTCGGCTTTGATTATATTGTGACCCCTTAGACTTCTATATATAGAAAGGAGGTTTAATCATTTGAATCATCCAAGAATTGGTCATTTGTGTAATGTAAAGGAGGTTGCCCCCTCGAAGAGGTTGATTTTGAAGACATTCATCTATCTTTTATTTTATTTTGTGAGCTGGTTGCATAAAATCTGGTATTAAAGCTTTCGATTCTAAGGTTTTGCTGCTCCAAACAGTCCATCGTGGCATTTTCGCTATAATTTTATTTTTATTTTATTTTATTTTATTTTATTTATTTTATTTTTATTTTATTTATTTATATATATTAATTTTTTTTGTTTTTGTTTTTTAACGTTTCAGAAGCTACAAAAAAATCCATTTGAGCTGAAATCGCTCTGAACCTCGGGTTCGAATTTCAAATCTTTTCTCGCTATATTTTCGGAGATATGATCCAAGGAAGTTAGGGTGTTTGCAAGATCCCAAATTATATCTCAAACAGGTGACCTAGGGAAAATCGTCATAAATTTTGTTCTAAGCATTAGATTGAAATTTCGTAAGAAGTTTCAGAAAGAGGACGGCCTGTAGTTTCTGTATATCAGTTTTAGATACTAAGGTCGAAACAGTGACACGTGGCACTTTGTACAAGTTCGCTCTACTGAACCAGTCTATAATTAGGTCACCGTGGGAGATTTGGCATAACTCTTTCTTGGAGAACCAAATCTTGATCAGACTTGCGAGGTTAGAAAGAGGACTCAGAGGGATACCGCAGTACGCAATTTCAGATCTTGGAGATCCGCAATTACAGACATACAACAAATTCAATATCGAGCTCTTATGAAGTGAAAAAGGTGTGTAATTTTTTTTTTTTTAAATTTTGCATTAGATTGGTTTGAAAAATTAGTTTGAAGGAATTCAAAGGGCATAGTGAAGCATTATTAGCATTAATTGATGCCCTGAAGAAAGAAAATGGAAACACCTAGTAAATAACCTGAAAGCTCTAGCATGACTCGTGAAGAAGAGGAAGAAATGCAACATGATATATCAAAATTACGAGACCAAGTGCAACAAAATTCACTTTCACAAAAAGTAACAGAAGCTAAGATGGATGGTTTAAACTTTAAAGAAAGGCGTGGAAGATAAAATGGATGGTTTAAAGAAAGGCATGGAAGCTAAGATGAATGATGTGGAAGCTAAGATGGATGGTTTGGAAGCTAAGATGAATGACGTGGAAGCTAAGATGGAAGGCAAAATGGACGATTTGAAGACAGATTTGACAAAGTTGCTACTAGAAATGTTTACGAATAGAGAAAGGGTAGTAAAGGAAACTCATGATAAGAACAAAATAAACATGATTACATAGACTCTAACGTTGGATTGAAGACCCACCATGTTCCAAAGATCGATATGAGGAAGTTTGATGGCAAGGATCTTGTCACATGGATACTACAGATGGAGCAATTTTTTGATCTCCATAATGTGCAAAACACACAAAAAGTTTGTATGGTATCGATGGATTTGCTCTCGTAAACAAGTTGTCACTTGGGCAATTTTTACGGAAGAAATGATAGCACATTATGAGGATACAAAAAGCAACACCTTTTTTAGCCAATTGATAAATTTCAAACAAAAGGGTTCAATGATGGAGCACATTGAGGACTTCCAAAAATTGAATATAAGGGTAAAAGATATTCCAGTGGAGCATAGGATTGATGTGTTCATAGAGACTTTAAAGGATAACATCCAACATGAGGTTCGCCTTTGGAAATCTGATTCATTGGAGAAGGCATCAGGTTGGCAAGAAAAATGGAAAGCAAAATTATGGTAACCAGGAAGCCTACCACTCACAATTATAAAGATGGAAGTGTTGTTGCCCCTAGCCTTCCACAACCTACAAGGTTGACACCACAACAATTGAAAGAAAAAAGATCAAAAGGGCTTTGTTATAGTTATGATATCCAATACATTAAAGGTCATAAGTGCTGAGAATAAATTATTTTACATAGATTGTGAAGAGGAGGAAGAAAAGGAAGAAGAAACATCAAAAGAAGAGGATATACACCAGGAACAAACCCTACAAAAGGAAGAAATGAATTCGACCATATCTTGTAATGCATTGGCTGGAATTACCACTGCTCGAACTATCAAGATAGAAGAACATATCAAAAAGAAAAAGGTAATAGTGTTGATTGATTTGGGCAGTACACATAATTTTATTCATTGTAAGATAGCCAAGGAATTGAATTGCTTCCTATATCCAACACCAGAGTGTCAAGTGATGGTTGCAAGTGGAACAACCATAAATCCGCTGGAAAGTGCCATAATATCAAGCTATCCATGGGAGAATATGTATTGAATAGCCCAATGTTTCCATTCCAATGGGTGGTGCTGATGTTGTACTAGGAGTCCAATGACTACAAACCTTGGGTACAATAGATTTTAATTTTCAAGAACATTTCATGAAATTTTGTGCGAAAGGAAAGGAAGTTGAATTAAGGGGTATCGCAGGGAAACCGGGAAAGATAATCAGCTCTAACAGAATGACAGCTTCTAAAGAAAGAACAACGAGGCGTAATTGCACAATTATGTTCACTAGAGGTTCCCACATCGAAATCATTTATTTCTCCAGATCTCCAAAAAGTCTTGGACAATCATTCCAAGGTATTTGAGACTCCCAAAGGCCTCCTACCTATTCATGATCATGATCATGCTATTCATTTGATTCCAGGAAGTGTTCCTCCAAACAACAGGCCTTACAGATATCCTTATGTCCAAAAGAGTGAAATTGAACGTATGGTTGCAGAAATGCTAGAGGCTGGTATAATTCAACCTAGTCAAAGTTTTTTCTCTGCTCCAGTAGTATTGGTGCACAAGAAGGATGGATCATAGCGCATGTGTCTGGATTATAGGGAGCTCAACAAGCTCACTATTAAAGATAAATTTCCCATTCGTGTCATTGATGAATTATTGGATGAATTGCATGGATCAATTTACATCACCAAGTTGGATCTTCATTCAAGATATCATCAAATTAGAATGAAGACTGAAGACATTCCAAAAAAAACATTTAGAATTCATGAGGGTCATTATGAATTTCTGGTCATGCCTTTTGGCCTTCCCAATGCACCTTCTACATTTCAAGGTTTGTTGAATTCCATTTTCAAACCCACACTTAGAAAATTTGCGTTAGTATTTTTTGATGATATACTAATCTACAACAAGTCTTGGAAGGATCATGTTCAACATGTTGACAGGGTGCTCAAACTATTGGAGGAGAAACAATTATGTGCAAAAATCTCCAAATGTTTCTTTGGAGTACAAGAGGTGGAATATCTGGTTCATATTATATCTCATGAAGGTGTTAAGGTAGACCCTAGAAAAATTAAAGCCATTAAGGAATGGAAAATAGAAGCACCTCTAACAACATTATTGAAGAAAGATGCATTTTCATGGACTCTAGAAGCAACAAAGGCCTTTGAACATCTTAAAGAGGCAATGTGCCAAGCACCAGTCATAGCTACGTTGAACTTCACAAAAACATTTATTGTGGAATTTGATACTTCAAGGAATTGAAATGGTGTTGTTTTAATGCAATATGAAAGACCCATTGCTTTCAAAAGTTGTCTAATCAAAGGAAAGTATTTACACAAAGCTATTTATGAGAAGGAAATGTTGGAAATACTAAATGCACTTAAGAAATGATGACCCTACCTAATGGGAAGACACTTCAAGGTAAAAACGGATTATGATAATCTTAAATACTTTTGAGAACAAAGATTATCCTCTGAAGAGCAACAAAAATGGGTCACAAAGATGTTGGGTTATGACCTTGAAATCATATACAAAAAGGGAAAGAAAAATGTTCTAGCAAATGCACTCTCAAGAGAGGATAAGGATGTGGAAGCATTGTTGTGCGCCATTTCTATTATCCAACCAGATTGGATAAACGAAGCAAGGGATGAGTGGAATAATGACGAAGAAGTGTGGGCACTCATTCAAAAATTACAACAAGATCCTAATACATCTCATACATTTAGCTGGAAAAATGATTTGTTATGGTACAAAGATCACCTATATCACACTTCTCCCTTAGGAGGGCACTCAGGATTTTGAAAAACTTACGACAGGGTTAAGGAGGAATTTCTTTTGGATGTCCTTAAATTTCATATTCAAAAGTTTGTAGTAGAATGTTTTGTTTGCCAACAAATAAAGTTGAAACAATTAAGACCCCAGGTTTATTACAACCTTTATCCATTCCAGGCCAACATTGGGAGGAGCTTTCAATGGATTTTATCACAGGTTTACCCAAGTCTTAAGGAAAGAGTGTCATCATTGTGGTAATTGACAAACTTACCAACTATGCACACTTTTGTGCATTATTGCATCCATTTAAATCTAGTGTAGTTTATACTGCATTTATGGAAACAATTCAAAAGCTACATGTAAATCCAAAGATTATTGTAAGCAGCAGTGATCCAATTTTTACTGGAAATTTTTGGACATAATTATTTTCTTGTCTCGGTACTTAGTTAGATGATATCTCATCTTATCATCCTTAATATGATGGGTAAACTGAGATAGTAAACAAATGTTTGGAAGGATATCTTCGTTGTTTTGTATCTGATTAACAGACACAATGGGTCAGATGGTTGCCTCGGGATGAATGGTGCTATAACACTTCCTTCCATACTGCAGCAAAAATGACCCCATTTGTGGCACTTTATGGATATCATCCACCATCCATAACATCATATTTAAGATAAAATTCTAAAGTTCAAGCAGTGGAACATCACGTCGAGCATCAACAACAAGTTTTCCAACTCTTAAAAGATAACCTCATCTTGGTGTAGAAAAGAATGAAACATCAGGCAGATCAACATCACCAAAAAGAAAAAGTTTTGATGTAGGTAATTGGGTATTCCTACTTCTACAACCATATAAAAAAATGTCCCTCAAGCAAGCTAAGAAGGATAATAAATTATCACGAAAGTATTATGGTCCATACAAGGTGTTGCAAAATATTGGTACTACGGCATACAAATTGGAGCTTCGTGTAGCTTCCCGAGTTCGCCTAGTTTTCCATGTTTCATGTTTAAAGAAGGTTATAGGAGACAAGCTGCTAGTTCAAACAATATTTCTAGAAATTGATGAGGAAGGAAAAATCATATTGGAACCGAAAGTAGTCACAGAAACAAGAACTCGATAGCTACAAAATCGATCAATTTCTGAGTATCTCATCAAGTGGAAGAACTTATCCACTCAAGATTCCACATGGGATGATCAAAATTTTATACGGAAGCATCCAGAACTACTTAATCATTGAGGACAACACTTTTAAGAAGGAGAGGGGCATGTTAGGTCCCTATAATACTAGTGATTCCCCCATTAATATTGTCAATGTATCACATATTGTTATAAATGTGCCCGTATTGTCCCCATATTGTTATTAGTGTGCCCCATAGAAACCCACTATTTTTATTATTATGCCCTTATATTATTACTGTTATGTCAACTTGATTATATTATGACCCCTTAGGCTCCTATATATAGAAGGGAGGTTTAGTCACTTGTACATCCAAGAATTGCTCATTTGTGTAATGTAAAGGAGGTTTCCTCCTCGAAGAGGCTGAATTCTAAGGTGTTCATCTATCTTTTCTATCTTTTTTTGAGCTAGTTTCCTAACACAATGCATCCATAGTTTAATTCTCTTGATATTCCATAATCTTCCTTCAATTGCCTTGAGCTACATTAATGGTTTTAGTTGTTTGACACACACCTAAGACATTCAACAAACAAATAGGTATATTATATTGATGTATATACAAAAATTATTTTATCCATAATAATTTCAATTCGTAATTGAAGAACATATATCCATAACACAAGACAAGGAAACCAAATACTTATCTCTATAAATATTTGTATTGATCCTAGTACCCTCAATTGGCTAAGGCAACAACCCCAATAGGGTTCAACCTAGAAAGTCACACCCCCCATCAGCCTGCCTCCATGTGTTGCACCCCTTCTTTTGACCCGGAAATCCCTCGGGTCTTGTGCCACCACATTGAGGACAACATATTGTTGGACAGGTACGTTCCTAGAGTCTGTGGCTTTAGGAGCTCTTACTACTCTTTTGGGGGCCTCCAGGTACCTTGCAGACCCTCGGGCAATTCATCTTTCCCTCTTTATTCCCTTGTTGTACGTGAGTTTGATGGTCCTGAGTAGTTATGCCTTACTAGCCACCTGCACCATATATTGCTGCTACCATTCCTTGGCATATCCACAACATTTTCATATTATAAGCATGAGATTGTGTTGATGGCCACGCTATCTTAGAGAGAGAGAGATTCTATGAATGTAGTTGTTAATTAGCAATAATTTTAATTTTTTTATTGTTTGTATATGTTATTTCTTATGTCCAAAATTTCTACTTGTAGTGGTGCTATTACCCACCTCTTCAAAAGATCCAACAGGCTTCCAACTAGGTCATAGCCCCTTCCATGAGTGGTCCTTGTGTGCAACTTGTAGATTGATGAATCGCTATTCATGGTACAAGTTTATGTGGGTGGCTGATCCTTACAACAAATTGTTAGATGTAATACCACTTGGCATCTGAGGTAGACAAAACAAGTTAGAATATTTTGTATACAGTTGTGGCCACAATTCACGTAGACTAGTCAAAATAATTGTTGACTATGATGACTACACATTGAGAGATTGATGTGCATCTTGAATTTTAAAACTAACAGCCCCTAAACAACACTGAAGCCATAACACCCTTGTTGACATTCATGGCTTTCAAACATAAAGTTTGTCCATCAATGTCAAGATTTCATTTAACCAAAACTATTTGATATGTACTAAGCCTACTCATATCCATTGGACCATGTCAAATTCATATGCAACCTCTTCAAAATAATTGCTACCTTCATCTTACCTTCAGGAAACATTGGTGGCAAGGTACATATTTTGTTGAGCAACAATAGAATGATATGAGACCGTACTTTCCATAGTCCATATGTATCCATATGAAACTTATTACCTTTTGAGCACCAGCCACAAACATATTTTAATGGCACTCACAATGTACATCCATATAAGGTTAGTTCAATTCCAACATTATTCATTTATGGCTGGATGAACAAAATATATATTATGAAAAGTAGCATTTTTATCCTATACATGTGCGTTTGAGAAAAACTTTCAGTCGAGCCATTAACATATTTTATTTGAATGGTTAGCCAACTAGGACAATTTGATGAGCTAAATTGATTGGAGTCCACAACTTTGGCACCTCTATGGTTACTGAGTTCAAGCATTATAATGTTTTGACAGTTTCCAATAGGCAATCCTCTCAACAATATCCTAAAAAAAATTATACCTGTGCCAACTCTTTCCAGTTGATCACGTAATGTAAGTCTTCATCTAACACAACATGATGATTTCAAGTAGCTAAAATAATTCCTTCCTATTCTATTTCTTACCACTTAACAATTTATGTAACTTAGCATTGAATTTTATTCATTTTTGTTCCAGTATAGTCTACTCAGGTGGTATATGTTGTCTTGATGTTAATTTCATATTGTTGGAGATCTATTTCTAGCAATGGAAACTCCACTTCCAATAGACATACCAGTTGTTGCAACATTGTATGCCAATTTTCATCTCTTGTTTAACACACTCAGGAGGAGTATAAACATTTTGGTGAATGCTCATGTCAGAGCATTATTTACCATTTTTGGAAATGGACTCTTGTAGTTAGTGTATTGTAACTAAGTGTATATTCCCAAAATATCCTCACTTCTAAAGGGCCCTCCACCTACTTTTTTAATATATTATCATATTTATATTTGCTAGACCTTTTTCCTTGAGTAAAAGAAATAGGTAGTACATACACACGCAGTGAGCTATTAGAATATGATATGTACTTCATAGACTGATCAAATTTAGTTTGGTTAACAATGTAATCTAATGAAACTTGGTTGGGGTTTAATATTACCAAAAATATTGAACAATTGATATTTGTATGATGAAATCTACTCATAACATAAACATTTCTACATGGTATACCATTATTAGTAATTGCACAAGGACATAATATCTCACAAGTAATTTTCACTTGACAATTCTGGAGATGAAATTGGTGGTATTATGGCAGTATCAATAAACAAAAAGGTTTTTTTGTGATTTATATACTTCTTTAAACTTTCATGTTTATAAAGATTTATCATTAGATTCTCCGAATCCAGCTTTGTTCCTTATCGCTGCAATATTCTCTCCTCAACAGAACACTTTATTATCAACTGATATACAATCATTGGTTTGACTTGGCCTATATTTCAAGATCGTGATTGAGACCATAAACACTCAAAAGGATTGAAATATAGATAATATATAATAACTATATATGCAGTTACAAAATCGATTCCAACCCGACCTGCTTGAATTGAAATAAGAAAAATAAAAAAATAATTATCTTGGCTATTGAAGTTCTTTATCCAATGCCTCTTTTATAATGTTGAAGTGCTCCCATCCATTCAACAATATGTAAATTCTAAGAATTTCAAGTAGTCTTCCAATAGATCAAGCATCCCTATCCACCTCGGTTCAATTGTGGAAGAACCCTTCCAATACCTAAAACTTTCTAGACACTCCAACTAGCATCTTAAATACCTTTCTTGTGGAATCACTCACTAGTTCTTGTCCTAGGAAAAGATATGATGAATTTACAATCTGGAAGGAGGAGAGTTTCTGGAATGATATATTCAAGTATTAGTTGTAACAGGATCCGATAGGACTCATTAATTGCAGTTTGTTGAACAATTGTATCTTGAAAAGAAATAGAACTTTATGAAACAACTACATGAATCCTTCCATATAATGCTCAAATAATAGAAAAAAGTGATCATTTTACCTGCCATAAAATTTATAGGGGAAGGGAATACAAAAAATAATGTTGTCATCATGTTCCTCCCATGTTCAAGCATATATGAGAGTTTTTCAATAGCTACAATAAATGTGAGGCAACATACAACTGCTTTCTAAAGGTGCATGAGCTCTGAAATTTTTGTTGTCGATTCTTTTGTTGTTTTTTTTGTCCTTTTGCACTAGAACCATTTTTTTTTGAGCTTGACCACATTTTAGGTATCAATAAAATGCATATTTGCACTTCCATAGTCTCCTACACCTTCCCAACCTCTAGTCAAATTGCTATAACATCCATGGAATTCATCGCCTTCTTAGTTGGGCCTTGTCATGACGTAGTCTTCAATTTAATACGAAAGAATCCCAACAACAAAATTTATAGTGCTTTCCAAAATGTGTTGCAGGACCAAATCATGCTCTCTAGTGTTTTGTGACTGCAAAAGCACCTTGAATACAGACAAACAAGCCCATTCGAATTTGTGAAGCAGCCACCAAATTTTCCACGGTACATATCTCCTCACTCTTATTGTAAATTAGATTTTTGAGTGTAGTACAGATTCCTGAAGCTATATTTTTTCATCGTTTTTCAACAATGTTTTGACGTAGTCATTCATCTTTCTTACAATGGGCTCTTGTTGTTTTTCTCCTATCTTCTTGTTTGAATTTTCAATCAGAGTTGTAGAAGAATGGTGTAGGCATGTAATTTTTAAAGGTTGGAGATAACCATTTTCACAGGTCATTGATTGTATATTAATGAATAGGTATGGAGGTTCAACTTCATCAAATCATTAATTTAAAAACTATGTAACACACTAACCTTAAATCTATTTTATTTTAGTGACTTTGGCTGTAAACATTATCACAGTTATGATTTTATTCTAATGCTTTGTTTGTAATCTTAATCCAGTTATATAGTAAGTTCTTTCAAATAAGTCAACTCGTCACATTAAATTACGAAATTTACCTCATAAATTTTATTTCTACAGTTGTAGAAGACACAATAATCAATGGATAATGCCAAGAATAGAATATTCTTTCATTGTGCCAGTTCAAGTTTGTGTTACCTGAGTGTCACATATAATTGACTCTATAGTCTTGAATATGGGATGTAAATTAAAATTCAAACAGTTAACTTCGTTCATGTTCACTAAATTTTTGTAATATTTTAAAATCTTCCATAAATATGATTATGATATCTAGTCCTAGTTTTAACCTAGATATTAAGATTAAAAAGGAAAGAGATATAACTAAGTATGTCCAATGGCCTAGCCTTATATAGTGCTTTGTTTTATTATTTCCATGAGTAAATCCAATGGGAGGATTATCTAACTTATATATATATATTTTATCATATTTTGTATTGAATTTTTTTTTCCCTTTTCCTTAACTGAACTTGAAGTGCTTGAGTGGGTTTTATTGGTGAGTTCTTGATGGAGATTTTACGGCTAGGAATTTTTGGAGTGGGAGCTATTCGTTGTGATTAGGTTTTAGGAGTAGGTATTCACAGAGTGAGAAATAATGCCTTGAATACATTGTCCCAAGCTAAATTATTATTAATATTATCTTGGCAGTTGTTGATGCTAACTCCACCGAAATATATAATTAAAAAAGATCTAAATTTCAATTTAAACTAAAATTAAACGCATTGACGACTCCAATATAAGATCGAAAACTTGTTAAAACAAAATAGAGGCTACCACAAATTCTTTATATACAAATTTATGCCCTGGGAAAGGAGAGGCATATCACGTCTAATATCAAATTTGTGTTTATGTCACATAAGACATTAGGATGTAGCTTCCTTGAAGGGAATTTACTCTTATGCAAAATTAGACTTTTGAGTGCAGTTCCTCTAATTTAATTGTTTGATGCAACAAACATGAAACTTGATAGAATACAAAACTTTATATTTGGCATTTAGTATTTACAGAAGTCACTACTTTATTGAAAATATACCAAATTTTAAAAATTGAATTAGCATTGCTCAATTTACATGCAAGAAATGTTATCCTTTAGTGCTGAATGAACTAAAATTTCTTTCTTATGAATTCAAATTGCGACCACTCTTTAAAAGGTTGCTCAACTATTGTAAACTCTATGTCCAATCCTAGTTAACATGTACAACTTCATATTTGGGACAAAATGTGGAGAGGAATCTTCAATTAGGGTAACCACTAAATTGAAAGACATGAGTTTCCTATTTATATTATGTACATTTTTTTTATTCAAATAAATGAATTTTCAAAATTTTATATTTGAGTGGAGAACACAATCACAGGACATCAACCCAGGAAACATTGAGCAAAGTCTAAAAAGGAAGATTGATTTGGATTCCCCATTAGAAAATTGGCATAAAACACCACAATTAAAATAAATTCTGAAATAGTGGCTTGCCTAGTTAGTAAAAGTGAGGTGTTGAAAATGCCCATATCACTATTAAAGCCTCTTCCATGAAAAAATTGCATTTGTGATTATGGATGGAGCAATGCAAAAACTATAGCTAGATTTAGATGTGATTTTTGAGCATCTTTTGACATAATAAATGCCCCTCAATTGCAATCTCTTAGTGGATACTATTAGTTTTGATTTGTCTCACTTATCTAGCCACCTTGTGGTAAGAGGATACTAGTTTAGATTCTCTATTCAAGGCATACAAAAAGATAAAATTTGTGAAAATATGTAAGATAAGTCATCTCTATCAAAATTCCTTTTGGAAATATTGGGTAATGCTTGTTGGCTAACTTAGGTGAACATAACTAAGCTCATTGCACATGGTGAAACATGACAATATTTGACTAGGTTTGGCCCAAACTCAAACAAATCTTACATATTTAGAAACAAATTTGGGAACCTTCTTTTTAAAGATGGAGAGTAAGCATAGAGTGTAGCGTAAAACCCCAATGCCATACATAGCAGATTTATTCCATATAACTTGGTATTTTATTCATTTTTACTAAAGAAGTAAATGTCATGCTATCAAGTCCATAATCAATGATGTTGGGTTCTCTTGTTTCCTCCAATCTTTGAGTACATGTCGACACATGGTCAAATTAGTATATTTCTTTTCTTGTTATTTTTTTCTTGTCATATTTTATTTTCCCCACTCTATTACTATTCTCTACGAATCTTTTTTTTATTCCCCTAGTTCTATTTTATATAGGTGGAGGGGGGACAAAGTCTATTTTTGTACAGTGTAGTTCTTTGTGCTTTGGGGTTGTTGTCTTCACACTCCTTTGCTGGTTGAAGTACTTGTGAGTGGACCTAGTTATTATTGAGTGGTAGAGAGTGATTTCCTTATATCCATGAAAGTTAATCCTTGGATACTCATGCTTGCTGTGTATGTGGGAGTGTTTGAATGCCCCTTGGATCTTTTGTTGGTGTAGCAGATATCAGCCAAGCTTTGTGCTTACAATTTTAACATCTATTGTTTGGTGGTTACATTTCAGGATCATTGTTATTGATGATTGTATTTTGACATATTGAATTAATTAATAATGAGAAACACTTCCAATTAGTTTTCTAGACCCCATAGCTAGTGGTGTTCAATAATGTAGCTCATTATTCATAATTGCATCATGTATACTCACTATTTTTTACTTTTTGGTGTGCAAATTAGTCTTTTGGCAGTAGATTTTTATGTTGTCACAATAGATTTACATGATTCACAAGGTGAGAAACCAATCTTTGGTGTAATTTTAGATTACAGGTTTGATAATTATATGTCATTTATAGGCTATATATGCCTTCAAAGTTTCACTTTTAATTGACTATTCAACTGAACATATTGAGTATTGTATACGTAACTATTTTTCCCTTCACCCACTTTTCATAACTTCCAAAACAATTAGGTAGGGACTTGTAACTTTGATGCTATTTTTCTTTTTTAGTAAAAGATTTGCTAATACTTTACAAAGTTTTATGGTTTATTGAAATTTTTTGAATTTAGAATTTATAAAGTTTCAAGTTTTAATTTTTAAAGTATAATTATTTAAAGGGTGCTAGCTCAATGGAAGAGAACCTGCTTTACAAGAAAGAGGTTGGTGGTTTGATTCCATCATGCCCTATTATTCATATGGAATGGTGACGATTAGTTTTCAGTGATGGAGGCTTTTTTGACCATCACCAATGAGCTTATGGTGACATTTTTCAACCCTCACTAAAATATGAAATGGTGATGGTAAATGAATGGCACATATATATGCATATCAGTAGTGACAAACTTGAAAGGTCTATTACCATAAATCATTGTTGTTCATATCAAAATGGTGGTGGTCATTATTTGTCATCATAATCATTATCCGTGGTGGAAATTGAATGTCACCACAACACCTATACTTTTCTTGATACAACCTTTGGTGAGATTGATTTTTTGATGACAGAGGTCATTTGACCATCACCAATGAGATTATGGTGATGTTTTTCAACCCTCACTAAAATATGAAATGGCCACGGTCAACGAATGTCACCATATATATGCATCAACAATGAGGACCATGAAAGGTCCATACAATAAATCGTTGTTGTTCATATGAAATGGTGATTTTCACTATCCATCCTTATAATCATTATTCATGATAGACCTTGAATTTTCACCATAGCACCTATACTTTTGTTGAGGCCACCTTTGGTGACCTTCAATTTTTTGGTGACAGATGCTAAGGTTTGTCACCATTTCTCATATGAAATGGTGATGATCACTATCTCTCATTATAAATTATTATTGGTGATGAACCTTGAATGTCACCATAACACCTATAATTTGGCAATGTTTCCTTTGGTCACACTCCATTTTTGGTGGCAAAGGATCTTTTGACCATCACCAATGAGCTTATGGTGACATTTTGTGACCCTCACCAATGTCCTTTTTTCTTGTAGTGATGATTTGGAAGCCATCCTTAGTTTCAATATTTCTTTTTGAACATGATTATGTGCCATAAAAACCACAAAAAACATCCTTATTTTTGAAAAGGTATATTCATGAAAATAAACCTACAACTATTCAAGAGTTGCATCAACAACTCAACAATTTACCTAACAATAAACTAGCTGAGAATTTAATGCATTTTGGTTCTTATCTTATGGGTACAAGGGCATATTAGACAAAGTGTCATTCTAAAACTCATTGGCATGATTACCTAGTTGGATTGCCAAACCTTATTTTTTGTGTTAAGTGTAGCTAACACAAAGTGGTATAACTTGCTTAGTCTTATGCCTTCAAGCATGCATTCTCTTCCACAAAATAAACATGCAAAAAAATGAAAATTTTATTTACTATCCACATAACGTTATGATGTATGTGCAACAAATATTCAATATATTTCATGACATAGTTCTTCATAAATTTCTTGGAGCTAAATAGTTTTCGTATAGGTTCATACTTATTCCTTTTCCTTGATTCGTTATTAATTTGGATCAAACTTTACTTTTTTTGATTGGCTTACATATATTTTCTACATATTTTTTTGGTTAGGTATGAGTGGAAACATAGAGGTTTAACACAAATCCATGGTTTTTTGTGGTCACGAGGTTCTCTACATATGGAAACATTGGATAGGTCCAACCATTCAAATTCTCATGCAAAAAAGTGCTACTTTGACAAATATGTAACATTCTAGAATCCACGTGACATCCATGGTCAAAATGTGATGATTCCCTAAAGTTTGAATGATGATTCATTCGTTTTGAACACCACATATTTTTTCTTGCAATCCTCATGAAGATTACGAGTATTTGGTGAATCAAGTACAAATACATGCAAAATGTGGCGTCGATCTGTATTTAGGAAAAAAGGGTCTATCATTTCATGTCACAACGATGCTCCATCTATGGTTCATTATGAATATATATTTTTCATAGAGGAGAAAGGAAGAAATAAATATGAACCAACACATAATTATGATTCATTGAATGTTCACAATGTTGATCTCCTGGCAATGTGGTGAGCAAATGTTGATAGTCAACCAATTGTTTCTCAGCATGCAGTTTTGAAATATGTTGTAAAATATGCTTCAAAGGTGAAAAAAACATCTGAAACTTATAATGAAATGTCGCCAAGGGTTTATAATGCAAGTGGATGTGAAGCTTGTGCATTGCCTTCATACATAAGGTTTCTTGTAGAAAATCTTGTTGATCATGACATTGGACCACAAGAAACCTAACATATCTTACTAAAGGTAGCTCTTATTGTATGTAGTGATAATTTTTTTCTCTTGAATTTTAGGAACAAAGTATTCCAAAAGCTATTAGTGCATTCTCATGAAGTTTCTAGCCAAAACACTTTTGTTCAAGTTTATCAAAGCAAACATAATTTTATGGAACACTTGTGTTTGATAGAAATAACAATATCATAGGCATTTGACGCCAATTTTAGGAAAGATCCATGGATAACACAATATTTGCATATGATTGTTTTAGTGAGACCATGGTTTTATGTTATTCCCAGTGAGGATTGAAAAGAGTTTCGGACATTTTGTTGGACTAAGTTTCTTTTGTACAAGCCATTTCATGACAATGCTTCAGATATAAGACTTTCAAGTGAAATTATCATTGAGAATTAGAGGAATTTAAGATATCACGCATGGCATGTTGATCAATCTCCTTTGTCAAATGAAACTAATTGAGAATATGTGGAACCCTTCATTCATCAGGATGCCATTGATCAATATTCTAAAGAGTGGAAATGTCTTTCCAGAATAGTTTCTCCAAACAATGTTCATATTTCTGAGCTTGACATTGTTGGTTGAAGGGACTTTGATATTCATTATAATTGGCAATAAAGAATGTTGTGAGAAGATATTGTATAATAGGCTATCCATTTTATAAAATATGCCTATTCTATAGGTGTTGTTAATCACAACTCAATTGGGGAGACAATTATGTCACCATATTCTTTATCAGAGACATAACGAGTTTCTTTTGATAACTTTTTATGCCATTATGTTGATAATGGTGACCATGATTCTCTAAAACTGACTATTTAAGTAACAACTTGAACTAGAAAGTCTACTATTATTCATTGTATTTCTCATGTTATTTATAATTCAACAACTAATGATAGAAGTCCATTGTTATTTCTCACTCCAACTAGTATAGATACTTTTAATATAATTGGAAAAACAAAACATTCTTCTTATAAAATTCATGTCAAAGATATGAAACCACTAAATGGGAAGGCCTTAGAAAATTTTCAAGAAGAAATGAGGTGCATTCGATATATCTTGATTGATGTAATGAAATTTATAGGTCCAAGGTTCTTCATACATAGAGATTCTTGATTGGAAGAAGCCTTCCTTGATAATAAGTCTCCTCCTTTTGGTGGTATCTCCATGAATCTTATGGGTAATCTTGAGAAGCTACCTCCTATTAAGAGTAAACCTTTGTATGTAGGTAATACAATAGGGAAAGTATTGTGTCAAAGCTTCAACATTGTTGTGACCTTGGACAAACATTTTAGGTAATAAGGAGATGATCTAAAAAATATTATTTTTGTAATCTTTTGACTAATATCAGAAATGCAGAAACATTTCTACATGATTGGGATGTTCTCATGTTCCCTGTTTAAAATTTCTTGCATCAAATGGAAATTAGTTTATTTTATTTTTTGGTTCACTTGTTTGCAACGCATAATTTGGTCAGTCTTCACAACCAAAGAATGCTAAAATCATTGATAAAATCACTTTGGTTTATAATTGCTTGGGTTTATAAATATCTTTCGTTCACAATATTAATCTCATGGGTTTATACTATTTCTTCCTTGGGTTTATTTATCCCTTTGGTTTATAATATTTCTCTCTTTGGTTGATTTATGCCTTGGGTTATTAATTGGTTGGGTTTAAAATATCTCATTCAACATCTAGGTTTAAAGTTGTGAAGTTTAAATGGTGTACAAATATATCCAACATGGCATTGTTAACAACATTATCATAATGTGATGAGCAATATGACAAAAAATGTTCGAACCCTACACTGCATTGCAATTTTTTTGAATGACAAATTCTAATAGTACAATAGCACTCCATATTGTGAAAGTCATTGTTGTTATATGGAGATTGATCTAATACTGATTGTTGCAATGTTACGTTACATTGCAATTTCTTCACTCTTGCCTCTCATCATTACAAAAGTGGGGTATATTAATCCCTTCGGTTTATAGTATTAGTCCCTTGGGTTAAATAATTTCTTTTGTTTATAATACTAATCACTTGGATTTATAATGCTAACCCCTTAGGTGCAGATATCTATGAAACATTTCATTTTCAGGAAGATTGTCAAAATGTGACAAGAAATATGACAATCAATGTTGGGACCTTACCTTGCATTACAATTTTTTTCAATGTTACATTGTGATAGTATAATAGCGCCAGCTATTCTCACGTTTGTATGGTACAAAAAATAAATCCAATGTCGTATTGTGACAAACATTGGCCTAATATGACAATTGATTGTCTCTATGTTACGTTACATTGCAATTTATTCAATGTTGCCTCTCATTATTACAAAAGTATGGTTTATTAATCCTTTGGGTTTATAGTATTAATGCCTTGGGTTTATTGATTCCTTGTGTTTATTTTATTAATCCCTTAGGTTTATAATATTAGTCCCTAAGGTTTATAATATTACTCCCTTGGGTTATTAATCCTTAGGGTTTATAATAGTAATCCCTTGGGTTTATTAATATCTTGAGTTTATATTATTAATCCGTTCAGTTTATAATATTAATCCCTTTGATTCGTAATACTTATATACCTAGGATTTATAATATTAATATGGATAATTTATTAATATTTTAGGTTATAATATTAATTCCTTGGATTTTTTAATCACTTGAGTTTAGAATATTAATCCCGTGGGTTTACAATATTAATCGTTTGGGTTTATAATATTAACACCTTGGCTTTATAATATTAATGCCTTGCATTTATTAATCCCTTTGATTTATAATATTAATCTCTTAGGTTTAAACTATTAATCTATTGGGTATATTAATTCCTTGATTTTATATTATTAATAGTTTGCTGGGTTAATTTATTCCTTGAGTTTATAATATTAATCCCTTCGGGTTATGATCCATAGGCTTTATAATATTAAGTGTTTGGTTTTGTTGATCTCTTGTGTTTATAATCCCTTATGTTTATTAAACTTAATATTGGTTTTTTTATATTAATATCTTGTCACATTGAGTTTATAAAACCCAATATGAAATCTCTTAGGTGGTTGCATTATTGTGTTGGAAAATTACGGTAAAATACTAGGGTTAAAAATGTTGGATTAAATATCAGAGTTTATGATATTGGGTTTTATATTATAGCTATAATATCAGGTTTAATGTTAGCATTTATAATATTGGTTTCATATTGCTAGGGTTTAAAATCCTTGGTATAACATTTGGGTTTAAAGTCGTGAAGTTTGAATTGTGTATAAATCTATCCAATGTCACATTATGTCAAATGTCGTTGTAATGCGACAAGCAATATGAAAATCATTGTTGGAACATAACATTGCATTACAATTTTCATTAATGTCACATTAGGACATTAAAATAGGAGTTCATGTTGTTACATTTACATGGTACAAAAATCAATCTGATGTTGTATTGTTGAAAACATTGTTTTCATGTGACGGTTGATGTGATACTTATTAATAGAATGTTACATTACATTGCAACTTATTTAATGTTGGATCTCAACATTGCGAAAGTAGGGATTATAAATAACTCGAGTTTTTAGTATTATTCCATTGCATTTATTAATTCATTGTTTTTCTAATATTAATCTCTTAGGTTTACAATATTAATCCCTTGTGTTTTTTATCCCTAAGGTTTATAATATTAATCCCTTGAGTTTACTAATCCCTCGGGTTTATAATATTTGTCTCTTAGGTTTATGATATCCATCCCATTGGTTTATTGATCTCTTGGGTTTATAATGGTAATACACTAGGTTTATAATATTTATCCCTTGATGAACACTATAATCACTTGGTTTTATAATGCCTCGATTTTATATATCAATTAGATTGATAATATTGATTCCCTTATGAACAATATAATTTCTTCGGTTTGAAATTGATTTATTATATAAATCCCTCTGGTTTACAATATTAATATTAAGGGTTTATGATGTTTCTCCCGTAGATTTATTTATCTCTTAGGTTTACAATATTTCTCCCTTTGATTTAATTATCACTTGGGTTTATAATATTCATAATCCATTGGGTTTGAGGATGGCTCTATGGTTTGGAGGCTTCAACTGTTAAGTCTGGTCACTTCCATGGGGCTTATGTTAACATTGTCTAAAGATGCGTATTATCCTTAGAAATATTCAAGTAGGGAAAAGGAAAACATGTGTATTTCAGTAGACATTACTTCTCGGTTTACCCTAACTATTTGTGTTCGTCGAGGCATTAGGTGTTAATGGTAGCGGTTTGGGGTACATTTTGCTATTTGGAGAAGGTTTATTGCAATTGTTTTTTGGCATCATTTGCTGAGATGGATGAGGAACTCGTGGAATATTCTTCAGATCCATTAGAATCGATGCCTATCTAGACACAATCTCGAACTAATAAATTGAGAATGGAACAAACGGTGGCAGATGGATTTCCAGAGCTAAGGGTTTGTTCCCCAATGTTATATATGGTAGAAAGTTTTGGAGACCCATCATCTCAGTCTTGGCCGAAGGGAAAACCTCACTAGGGTTTCAAATATATGATGATTTAGAGAATCAAATTTGGGATTTTATGCATCCGCTCCCAGATGTGTTGGGTGCCAAAGTGTGTCTTTTAAAACTCTTAATTTCCTCACATTAATTATCAACCTAGGTAAGTCTTTTCATTCCAAGAGTGTACACAATATGTACAAGCTATAAATCCAGAGAGTAATGTTTTAAACTAAGCTATGAAATTCAATACAAGAGTAAATGGATGCAATCATAAATCTCAAGCTTATAACTCTAAAGGAAATAACTCATCTAAAAATTACTACAATTCAATCTTAATCAACCAAATTTAAATGACAATCAACCGAGAGCACCGTAGTATTAACTTAGCTCTTTCAGTTGTACTTAAACTATTGGGTAAAAGGAAAGAATTTAATCAATCACACTCTATTCTGAAATTAACGAAAAATGATTCTTTAACCGATAACTAATTCAATCCATGACATGAATTAAATAAAACCAACTATGACTATGCATTAATGAAAAGAATACTAGAAATCTAATTCAATGAAAATTCATTAACTAAAAATCTATAAAGCAGAATAACTTGCAGGAAATGGAAAATGCATAAAACAGGGAACAACAGTAAGTTCCACCAGAGACAAAGCCCTAGCCACCAACGAACACTACTTCACTATTTCAGAAGATACGAACGAACAACAATGCAAGTTGTATATTAATCATCGAAGTCACTTATCATTACAACACGATCTTGTTTCTCAGAATCACCCTTCTGTAAATTAAAATTACAATCCAAGCAAAAGACGAGAGATTCCTATTCGATATTCTCTTTTATAGTCAAACGGAAAAGATAATGTGATCCCTTAGGATCAAGAGATCATGGGGGATTCACAACTAAATGCTATCTTTAGAAAATTCTTCTATCTCGCACTAATCTCCTTGACTTTTTCCTTGGTTCAAATGCACCTGAAGTGTCTCATTTTCCTCGATTAGCTTTTGTTGTTCTGACTTGGGAACAAAATTTGTTCCTTCTACTATTTTTCTACATAAAAAGTAACGAGAGTTAGTTTGGTCAGTCAAATCTTATCAAGTGCTATTTTATTCATTGCTTATTAAAATCATATCAATTTATTATTATATTATGGCACAAAATGTATAGGAAAGGCGGAAAAGGATAATAATCAAGAGTAAATGCATACTTATTGTACGGCTCAACATACTCCCCTTCTTACATTTTTTCATGTCCTAATGAAAAATAAATAGTTCCTACGTAATGTAGTTAAGGAGTAGGCTAGAAAAAATGTTTCTTTATCAGGCCTGAAACAGTGATTTTGTGCCAAATTTGCAAGGGTTGTTTGTTCGTGTCCTTCAGGTAACTCATAGTCAAACCAATACCCTTCAGGAGGATACCAAATAATAGGACATCTAAATTGACATCCCAACCAATAAGGCCCTTCCCTAAAAATAATATTGCTATATGTGATTAACTGGCTTGTAGCATATTTGAAGTTCCCATAATTAAATGGTTCTCTTTCCTTAACATTGTTAGTTGAGGCCACCCATCTCATTTTGGATGTAGTCAGGGACCTTTCCTGGATAGAGAGGAAATATGTTGTTCCTTTCTGTACAATTTCTTTATGTATGGGCCCTATAATTTGAATCACGCCTTCTTATGTCATCAGCCTTTTACGTCTAGTAAATAGTTGAAAAGGGTGATTAAGCTCACTTCTTACCCAAATATCCAACCCATGTTTGTGTCTTTGGAATGAACTATATGCCTTAAACCACTTAAGTTGATTAACTGCAAAAGAGATAAAAACCTGGAATTGAATATCTCCAACAAAAGGGCTAGGGTTCTTATCAACTTCTCCTTCTAATATGAAATTATGCAAATAAAATTTGCAAAGAAGCCTTTGCACTTTTGCCCCATGTTCCTTGTAACAACTTATAAAATCTTCAGTTGTGTTTAACTTGATTAGCTTGCCAGCTCTTACGGCTTTAACCTTTAACAATAAGTATCGTTCTAATAAGAACAAGGCATAATTTGTGGCCAGAGACCTACATGTCAAGACATCTGAATATAGAGAGAAAATGGTGTCTATCTAGTTCCCGACTCTATCCAACTTGGTCTTTACCTTCTTAAACTTTTCTTCTTCCTGTCTCAATCTGTCAAATGTCCCATTTTCAGTTATGGTTAATTCCTTAGACTATTAATGAAATTCTTTATATTTTTGTAGAGGAACTGTCTCTTGTTCACATCGTTCTAGAGTAAACTGGGCTTGCATCCGTTCTTCCTCTAGATTTAGGAGAGCAGGGTATTTTCTTGACAAGATATCCTTGGCTTGTTCTTTTGTCTGAGTGCCTGTGCTATGAGAGGATATTTCCTCGGTTTGTACTTCCTTGTTGTGGGGGGACCAACCCTCAATCTGAATAGGTACATACACTAAGTCTACATGCAAATTTGCCTAGGTCGCCATTGTTCAAGTAGGAATGAGTTCAGTTTGGGGCTCTATTGACCTACCCTTACATATTTCTATTTACGTAGCCATAGAGACTATGTGAGCAGTAGTGTTCTGGGCTTTGTCGTTTCCAATTCTTTTAAGCTTCCTGCGTAGCCTTTTAATAGTCTTTTGAAGCTTTTGATATTTGTGTCTCATCTTCTTTAGTTTTTCTCCAGCTACTCACCTCTTCTAAGGAGCATATTTTATACTAATAAGTTCATCAATAGCTTCTGCATCTAAAGATTCCTATTGTTTATCATGGTTGTGTTCCAATAGAACTATGTCACCAGTCTAGTTGTCTGATTCATGAATAACTTATGTGTTTGCTTCCATTTCCTGGTTAGAGGGTATAATTTTTGTATGCCCAGAATCTTCTGGGGATTGAGCTTCCATTAAGTTAGGATCAAGTGATCCTCCCAGCTGCATGTATGCATTTAAATTTTCCAGGACCTAAGCCATCCTTATCTCAAAATCCTGCAAAATATCATTTTGGGGAGTCATGGTGGATGCTTGAGACAATTCTTCTTCACTTTCCAGTTCATCATCAAGGTGTTGTGCCCTTTCTTGTTCTAAGTCTGATCTATCCTTTTCCTCAAGTTCTTGTCCTGAATTGGCCACTTCCCTGGGTTCTGATTCTGGATGACATCCTTCCCCTTGTTCAAGTTCTTCCTCTGGTTCCGACTCAGAGTCCTTTATACTAATTTGTTTGGATGGTTCTACAGGTTGTTCAACACTATCTACAGACATTATATGGGCCAGATATAACCTTTCAGACCACCTACACTTGTTGTGTTCAATGTTTGAGAGGGTAGACCTTTTTCTTTCTGGAACAGGGGCCTGCTGGATTATTGCCAAAATTTCAAGACTTTGAATTACAGTGTTTTGGCTAATCTCCAGGGGTTCTATGAGACCATCCCAAGTTAAGTTTTTCTAAATGAGGTCATGGGTAACAATTTGTCTTATCAACCCATGGTGGCTAACGATGGTTTCCAGGTGCCTAGCTTGTCTTATTCTATCGATGGTATCATGCAGCAATAAATTCAAGAAAGATGGTAGATTAACAATGATGTTTTGCTTCAAAACGGCTAAAAGTTTGAGTTGTCTGGTCTTACCACGTCTCATCATCCATCACAGGTAATGTACCTCTGGACAGTATTTTCCAACTCACGACATGGTTCTGCCAGAGAAGATGGTTGTATGTGCTTGCCTTTCTTGATTAATTCCTCACCTTCATCTCTAAAAATATCCACCACGTCTTGTGACATTATGTGTTCCTTTGGCCAAGTAGTTCCTTCCATTGGTAGCCCAGATACTTTAGCTATTACAGCATGTGATACTATAATTCTTCTACCTCTCACTAGGGATTTCCCATTCTGCAGATGCTATAGAAATTCAATAGCGATTTTCTCACTAGTGGGCTAAAATCTAGTGAAGTATGCTATCCACCTTGCATGGACCAGAATTTCTCTGGCTCTCTCAGAGATTTCTAGCACTAGAGGTTGTCGGCGCACTGACTTACTACCCATAATGCTTTAGTTCCTCCTACTATTGCAAAGGATTAGTGCAGTGGAGAAAACACTACAATAGACATCAACAGAGAGATATAACAACAAGTTGTAACAACTAAGTTTTCCAATTTTAAATAAAAATTCATAAATTCAAGGACTATTATTTTGCCACATTCTGCGTGATCATAGAGTACCATATCAACCTATGAAATCCAATAAAACAGTTATACCACATGCACGAATGTGATGAAGGTCCCCTCCCTCCTTCAAGATGAGAGGCCGCCTATGACGGAATGGATGGGTGAATGTTGTTTTTATGGAAATGTACAAGGGTGAAAGATATGACATTAATATGGGACAAAGTATGTATATTAATGATAGGACTGTAAAAGGTATGGATATTATGAAAGCGAGGTGTGTAATGATGGTTATTGATAAGAGACAAGATGCTTTGGTTGATGATAGGTTATGCAGTAAGAAAAGAGGATGACAATATTCGAAAGAGATTCTTTGTGGATGATATTCTGGCTGCAAATGATATGATTGATTAAAATCTTTAACTCATGCATAAAGGTTCAAGGTAGGGAGAAATTAACGAAATAATTCTTCTGATAAAAAGAAAAGTAAGAAGAGGGTATTACAATAATTATTGATGTTGAAAATGGAACATCAATACCATAAGTAGAGCTTCTATTGCCAGCAGGCATCCATAGCCTTGACAAAGTTGTTTTTTAACCCATATGAGCTAGGATCCTTAATTTATAGTTACAGAATTTCATTGTTGTTTCTAGAGAAGAGATCAGTGTGCTAGCATGGTAACCAGATGACCATACTGCCATTCACTGGGAAGTAGCAAAAAGTGATCAGGTCGGCTCATGATGAGACCTCCTATTCCAAGGATATCTTAGCCATCATTTGGATCATAACCCTAGTGTGGTGGCCATAGTGGGAATGTCACATTGCTACATCCTTATGAACATGGTAGGTTGGCTCTTAATGAGACCCCCTATCATCTATCTGTAGGAAAAACTTGTTGTTTTTACACATTTTTATAATAAATAGAGCGAGGCCCAATACTCCTTAAGAGCGGGGATGGTGGAAGAAGTTTAACATATCAATAGAAAAAAAATATATACCCATAATCTCACTTATAATAGACAGAGATGATTATCACTAGGAGGGGTGGAACCAACATCGTAAAGATGATCAATTGATATTATATACATCATAAATCAATACAGTAAAGTAATATATAAATAATTGTGTCCTTCCCCATTCTTTTTCAGAAATCTATCATCAAGAAGTTGTCTTGTTAAAGATCATAACGTTAAGGATATTCACCTACTTTAATAGAATCCATAATTCTCGTCCTTATAAAAGTATTGTACTTCATGCCATTAAAGGGAATCAGAAAAATGGGGCTGAGATTAGCTAGGAATAGTCCTAGAGTGTTGTTCAACATTACAAAAAATGCAAGAAAAGGGATGCTGTTTAAAAAAACATGACTTTAAGAAGCAGAAATGTTCATCCAAAGAAGGAACAACAACAAATTCTAAAAAAAAAGGTAGTATTTGAACAATAAACAACAGAAAGTGTTGTTCTGAATTGGTAACAGTCAAAACAAAAGTGTTGTTCTGAGGTGGGAACAACAAAACCAAAAGTGTTGTTCTGAAGTGGGAACAACAAAAAACGAAAGTGTTGTTCCGAAGTGGGAACAACAAAAACAAAAGTGTTGTTCTGAATTGGGAACAACAAAAACAAAAGTGTTGTTCCGAAGTGGGAACAACAAAAACAAAAGTGTTGTTCCGAAGTGGGAAAAACAAAAACAAAAGTGATCCTCCGAAGTGTGAACAAGAAAAACAAAAGTGTTGTTGCGAAGTGGGAACAGCGAAAACAAACATGTTGTTCCGAAGTGGGAACAACAAAAACAAACATGTTATTCCGAAGTAGGAACAACAAAAATCAAAATTCTTGTTCTAAAGTGGGAACAACAGAAATCAAACGTGTTGTTCCAAAGTGGGAACAACAAAAATCAAACATGTTGTTCCGAAGTAGGAACAACTAAGATCAAACGTGTTGTTTTGAAGTAGGAACAACAAAAATCGAATGTGTTGTTCCAAAGTGGGAACAAAAAAAATAAAAAAATGCAAAAAATCAAATCAGCAACCATATTTACAGTTTTTACAAAAAGGAATAAATTTTCATAATAATGAAGTTGCCGAAGGATTTCCTTCTGCAGCTAAGATTTGCATGGTGGAGTATTCATGTATCTGTTGCTAAAAGGGTTCTCTTGTGACTGGTTTTTGGTAGAGGCATACCCGATTCCCATTTGCTTTGAAGGAGAAACTAGACCCATCAATGGTGGCCAATGTAAGAGTTCCATTCTCATGTAATTCCTTTATTTCATACGGGCCTAACCATCTAGTCTGCAGTTAACCAGGGAAGTCTTGAAACATGGAATCATAAAGAAGAGCCCAGTCGCCCTCATGAAATGTCTTCTTCTTAATTAGGGAATGATGCCACTTGCCTCTTTATTATTGAATGAGTGCAGTATGTTGTAGAGCCAATAGCCAAATTTCATCTAATTCATTTATTTGTTATAGTCTGTTAATCTAGGCTTTAGTTAAATCCAGTCCCACTTCTTGGGCTATCCTTAGTGTCTGTATCTCAAATTCTATGGGAAAAATGGGTTCCTTACCAGATACCAGCTGATATGGAGAGTATCCAGTTTTGTTCCTCCAAGTCGTGCGATATGCCCACAAGGCCTCTCGTAGTCGAGTCACCCAGTAGCATCTGTGTTGGGTGTGAAGCCTGATTATCTTCTATATTCAAAAGTACCGCCACATTGGACCCCAGTTTGGAATGGGAGCGGCAACGCTGCCCGTAAAATATTCGCTACAGGGGGGGTCCAAGGGGGGGCGGCTGCGACCTTTGGGAGCCCCCCCCTGGCGGGGGTTTCGGGGCAGCGCCCCAAAGCTAAAAAGCTGTAAATTTGCTTGTAAAAGTATAGTAATTTCTATCAATCTGGGCCATTCATTAGGCGGAATGATCTGACGGTAGAACTTATGTTTAGTTTAGGTTTTTTGCCCTAGAAGGCAACCCCTCTCTTTGTATGAGGGCATTGTATTTGAGGCTGTGAATGATTGATGTATGTTGTTGAGCGAGAATACAGAGAGGTGAGACTGTGAGAGAAGACAAAGGATATTACAACGGATTTGCTGTAGGTTGTGTCTCTTCATTTTGCTGGATAATAGAAAGGAAGGACTGGCTGTTCGGGGTGGACGTAGCCCAAACTGGGTGAACCACGTATATCTGTGTCTCTCTTGTTTTGTGCGTTTTCTGTGTTTATATTTTTGCATTATTTCATGTGTTCCATTGCTCCGTAATATATAATTTTCTAACAATCTATGCGATGATACTGTCTTTCTTAAAATAGCTTCAATTACATTGTTGGTACTCTCCACCTACTCGTTCGCCTACCGGTGATATGGAGAGGTAATTCTGTGAATAATGTGGTGATTCTTCAATGTAGCAGCAATCTTGTGGCCTACAAATTGTGGCCCCCCATTAGTAATTACTTCTCTGGGTAAGCCATATTGCACAAAAATTTCAAAAAGAAAATTAATCATTGTTTCCTCAGTGGCTCTTAGTAATGCTACTGCCTCCACCCATTTAGTCACGTATTATGTTGCAACCAGTATGTATGATTTCTGATTGGATGGTAGGTTGATCAGCCAAATGAATACTAATGCCCATCGCTCAAAGGGTTATATCACCAGCTGTGGATGTAGGGGTATCTCATCAAATTGGCCAAGGCAGCCCCTCCTTTGGCAACTATTACATGCTTGCACAAATTTCTTAGCATCCTTAAAAATTGTGGGCCAATAGTAGCCCATTTGCAAAATTTTATGTCCAGTTCTATGGTCCGCAAAATTTCCACTGCAAGGCCCATTGTGGTAGGATTTTAAGATATCGTAAATTTTGTCTTCTGTGAAACACATGCAGATGTGCATATTGTCCCCTATGCGAAAAATGTATCCTTCAATCCAGGAGAATCAAGTGTTGCATTGCACTATTAATTTCTTTTCTCCAGGTGTCAGATGTTTGGGTAGTTTTCCTACTACTAAATAATTCGCCACATCTATGTACCATGGTGTTTTTACAGCCACAACAAATAGGTAATCATCTGGGAACTGGTCTTCTACTGCAATTGCATCATCTGTTCTCGGTACTCGGGAGAGGAAATCTGCCACAAGGTTTTCACTCCCCAGTCGATCCTTTATAGTTATGTCAAATTCCTACAAAATTAGTAACCAACATGTTACTCTTCCATTCATGACAGGTTTATTAGGTAAATATTTGATAATAGAGTGATCAGTACACAGAACTACATGGTATCACGTTATATAGTGTCTGAATTTGTTAATAGCATAAATAACAACTAAAAGCTCTTTCTCTGATATTGTATAGTTCAACTCAGCAGGAGTGAAATTTTTGCTAATGTAGTATATAGCATAGGGTTTCTTATCATCTTCTTGGCCAAGAACTACTCGAATAGCTGAATCTAATGCGTCTGATGAAATCTGGAATGGTATATCCCAATTCGGCCCTCGTAATACTGGTGTTGTTGACAGTAGCTGTTTCAACTCTATAAAAGCAATGTCACATTTGTCAGTGCATATAAAATAAACATTCCCTATTAAGGCATATGATGGTGTAGCAATTTGTGAGAAGTTCTTTATAAATCTACAATAATATCCTGCAAATCCCAGAAAACTACATACCTCTGTTTGAGTGTAGGGAGTAGCTAATAAGAGGATTACCTGTATTTTTGCTGGATCTACCTGAATTCTAGCTTCTAAAATGAAATGACCTAGGATCAGGCCCTCTGTGATCATCATATGGCACTTCTCATGGCTTAAGCATAGCCTAGTTGCGATACACCATTCTAGGATTTTCTCCAATGTCTGTAATGCCTATTCAAAGTCATCTCCATAGAGTGTGAAATCATCCATGTATACCTCCAATCCTTCATTTATCAAGTCTACAAAAATACTGAGTATGGATCTTTGGAATGTGGCAGGTGCGTTGCACAATCCAAAAGGTAATACCTTGTAAGCAAATCTTCCCCACAAGTAGGTAAAATTAGTTTTATCCTAGTCTTTAGGGGCAATTTGAATTTGGTTGTAGCCATTGAAGCCATCCAAGAAAGAGAAGAATTTCTTCACTGCCAGTGTCTTTAGGACCTAATCGATGAATGGAAGGGGAAAATCGTCTTTTTGCATTTCTTTGTTGAGTTCTCTATAGTCAACGGATATCCACCACTTCCCATTCCTTTTAGGGACCACTACTAATAGAGAAACCCATTTGTTGTCAGATATAGGATAGATAAAATTCACATCTAATAGCTTTTGAAGTTCTTCTTTAACAATATCCTTTAGGTAAGGATTTAATCTACATTGAGGTTGTCAAATGGGTCTTACATCTTTTTCAGTGTAAATTTGGTGCATACATAGTTGAGGGTCAATCCCTTTCATGTCTGGGTAATCGCAAGCAAAAGCTCCTTTAAATTTCCTAAGGACTTGAATAAGTTTCTGTTGCTGGTCATCACTCAGATTACTGTTAATATTCAGGATCTTCGCTGGCCTGATTTCAATAGGTTTGATCTTATAGACAATGGTTGTTGGTATTGGTTGGTCATTGATAACTCTCAGGGAATCTTCTTCAATTTCATTGTTAAGGACTACTTTAATCATGTGACATTTCAAACTAGATACTATAGTAGGATGATTGATAAAGTTACTAATGACATCGTCCTCTGTTTGGGCTTTAAATTCATCGACATCTACCACAATCAACAGTGACCGAATATTTTCTATTAAATATGTTACAGGTTGCTTCCTAGTTTTTATAATGGTTAGAATTGGTTGAGTAGGAGCATATAAGGCTAGATTCTTCACATCATTCCCTTTGCTTGTGGTCATACTGTATGTTTGGTAGCTGATATAAGCATCAACAGTTCTTAACCAAGGCCTTCCTAAAATTAAAGGATGTCCATCTAGCTAGTTCCTAGGGTTAATAATCAAAAAATCTTCCAGATATTCCCAAGTGTCTATAGAAACCATCACATCTGGTAATGTTCCTTTTGGTCTAAGGACTGAGCGGTCAACAAGTTCTAACAAGGTGGTTGTTGGTTCCAAGGCTGTGATGCCAAGTATTTCGCAAGTTGTTGTGAGAATTTTAATGGTTGCCCCTAAATCAACTAAATCATTGGGAAAAGAGCGACCATTTATCTGTATTGGGACAATGGGGTTTCTCGGGTCTTCATATTTTACAGGTTTCCCTTCGCCTAGTAATAAATCAGACAATGTTCCAACAACATGGACAATTGGGGTTATTTTTGTTTTCCTTATAAACTTCTTTATACATAATTCTTTAATAGTTTTGGCATATATTGGAATGTCTTGAATAGCCTGGAGGAGGGGTATTTTTATATAGATATTATTGAGTTCATCCAAAAGATCAAAGTGAGGGTGTTCAATTGGGCGTGGTATCATTAATCTTTCTGGGAATGGTGGGGAAGTAGTTATGTCTGTTCGAGAGTTTTCTACCTGACTGTATCTTCCCCTTGTCGATCATTTATAGTCAAAGGCTTATTTAGGTGTGCTTCTTCAGATTGTGGGTTTTTATCCTCGTCTGGAGTGATTATGCGTCCAGATCTTAACTTGAGTTCATTACACTCTCTCAACTCTGCTTCAACATCCATACCTTCAATGATTTGCATTGACTGGATCGGTCTGTTATTGGGATTTGGGTTGGGTTGGGCTGGGAGTTGCGGTCGTATATTAGATTAAGGATTATGTTGCAACGTATAAGGTGCTAGTAAAGTAGGTTGAGATAGAGGAATTGTCCCAATATGCTAGTTCGCGGATCTTTGCCAGCTTGATTACCATTTCTGATTTTGTGAGTTGGAAGGGGACCATTTGTATGGATAGGGATTTTTCTACCTAAATGGTGGAGGGTAAGAGGGATTTGGCCAATTATTGTTTGGCTTTTACTAGTTGGGCCATGGTGGAATAGAAATTTTTTGAGGTGGCCAAGTAGAAAAAGGTGGCTCGTTCTACCATGTTGCCCCTAAATATTGCTGAGAATTATATTTTGAGGGAGGAAAGAATGAAGATGGATCAATAGGAATACCTCTGTGACATGCTTGCCATTGATGATGCTGGTTCAGTAGATATACTAGTTCTACTTCTTCTTCCACTTCCTTGAAGATTGTTGTTAATCCCGGGAGCGATGGGCAACTTTTCGTGGCATGCGCCTTGCTACATATGGCACACACGTGTATCATATCTAGCAGGCATTCTTTATGACTATGTTTTTTTCAGTAACGGGGACAGAAAATAGCCAAGTTTTGTTCTTCCTCAGCTTGTTTTCGTTTAGCTTGCATGATATCCAATTGTGTTGTCAGGGTTCTTAGGATATCAGTCTTGAAATCCTCCAATAGATTGCTGATTTCGACTCTTGTAATGCTTCCTCCTGAGGCTTTGCTATCTCTGGTGATCACAACGAGTCTGGCTAGTTTCAACCTTGCATTGCCCCTAGAGCACCTGATGAACAAGTCTATAATATTGTCATAATCTTCTTGATAAATATCACACTTACCCATTATATTCAGTGTTTCTACCCATTGGTCTTTCATACCTTTAATCATTGTGGTTCTTATAACATTGTCACGTAGATTTGCATAAGGAGCTCTTTGCAAATTATATTGGAAACACTCCACATATTCTTAAATAGTCTCATTATGCTTAGCTACCATTTGAAATATTTCATCTTTTGGTTCTCCAGTTGGGCAATAATCTTGGTATTGTTTAAGGAAGGATGTTTTCAACTATTGCCAATCATTGATGGTACCTCCACCAAGTCCCATAAACCAACACAGGGCTACTCCCTTCAGAGTAGAGGGGAACAATTTCAGCTTCTGGGGGTCAGTGGTGTAATCATAACCCCTACACAGGACATCGAATTTGAGAAGGAATGCATCAGGGTCTTCTGAATTTAGCCCATGAAAGGTAGGAATATTCTGTAATGGAATACATTTCATGGGGGCATTGAAAGTTGTGTCTACAATAGGGTATTTTAACGTAGATGTCTGGAGCTGTCGTTGATTATTAGCCATTTGGTAAAAAATATGCCAATATTCTTCAGGGATCTATGGAGCTCGAGAGTTGGTCCTAGGATGTCCATAAGAGGCTGGAATGATTTTAAAAGTGCTACCTTGATCCAAAACATTGGGTGTCCTTTGTTCAATCATTAGTTCAAGAGATCTAGGTTATGATGATATAATTTCAGGATTACTTGTTTCTCCTTCTCCTTCACGGAGGTTGCAAGAATTCCCTTGTTGTGAAGGGCATGGTTGTGAATTTTCAATATCTTGAAAACTCTGTTAGACACTTCAGTCTTACTATGAATCTTAGCATTAGCTACAGATGGTGATCTTGTAGCTTGAAGGGAAACAGTAGGGTGTCTGGTAGCAATAGTTAGGGGTCATACTGATGACTGAGACTCAACTTTTATCATGATTTATTTAATGAAGGTTGATCATCCAAGGGTCACTGGTCCCTTGGATTTTTCAAGTTTGGGGGAGGAATTATATTTTTTTCTAGTATTTTCTTCTTAGTGATCCATATAAAAATACAAACATTCATTTCTATCTTAAATTACTACACAATTGTGCTGGAAAGTGGGCGGAGGAGCGAGAATTTTACTCACTCGGTACGCACATTCTTACCTCCCATTTTTAATACCCAATTCTCTTTCAGCAGAAAAAAAACACTCTTTGTAAATGGAAACACTCTCCCTGGAAACGGCGCCAAAATGTTGGGTGCCAAGAGGTGTCTTTTAAAACTCCTAATTGCCTCACATTAATTATCAACCTGGGTAAGTCCTTTTATTCCAAGAGTGTACACAATATGTGCAAGCTATAAATCCAGAGAGTAATGTTTTAAACTAAGCTATGAAATTCAATACAAGATTAAACAAATGCAATCATAAATCTCAAGATTATAACTCTAAAGGAACTAACTCATTTAAACAATGCCGCAATTCAATCTTAATCAACCAAATTCAAATGACAATCAACTAAGAGCACCATAGTATTAACTGAGCTCTTTTAGTTGTACTTAAACTATTGGGTTAAAGGAAAGCATTTAATCAATCACGGTCTATTCTGTAATTAACCGAAAATGATTCTTTAATTGATAACTAATTCAATCCACGGCATGAATTAAATAAAACCAACTATGACTGCGCATTAATGAAATGAATACCAGAAATCCAATTCAATGGAAATACATCAACTGAAAAGTTATAAAGCAGAATAATTTGCAGGAAACGGAAAATGCATAAAACAGGGGACAATAGTAAGTTCCACCAGAGACCGAGCCCTAGCCACCAGCAAACACTACTAAATGATTTCAGAAGATATGAACGAACAACAACACAAGTTGTATATTAATCATCAAAGTCACTTATCATTACAAAACGATCTTGTTTCTCAGAATCACCCTTCTGTAAATTAAAATTACAATGCAAGTAAAAGGCAAGAGATCCCTATTTGGTCTTCTCTTTTATAGTCAAAAGGAAAATATAAATGTGATCCCTTTGGATCAGGAGATCCTACGGGATTCACAACTAAATGCTATCTTCACACAATTCTTCTATGTCATGTTGATATCCTTGAATTTTTCCTTGGTTCGCTCGCACCTGACGCGTCTCATTTTCCTCAATTAGCTTTTGCTATTCCAACTTGGGAACAACAGTTTTTCCTTCTATTGTTTTTCTACATAAAAAGTAATGAGAGTTAGTTTGGTCGGTCAAATCTTATCAAGAGTTGATTTATTCATTCCGTATCAAAATCATATCAATTTGTTATTATATTATCTCATAAGATGGATAAGGAAGGAGGAAAATCATAATAATCAAGAGTAGATACATACCTATTGCACGGATCAACAAGATTATAGTTTAGTGCCCTCCCCGACAACCCATCTCTTTCTTGAACATTGTTTAGACCCTAACTCTTCTTCTAGATTGATTTTAGAGGACCCTAATGTGGTTTTCTCTGTGGGGGAATATGAAAACCTTATAGGTATTCACACATAAAATATTGCTATATAGAGACCAACCTTCAAGTGGTGGCCCAAAACAAGACGAATTGTTTATAGCAAAGTCTCGTAAAAAAAGTCACGACCAAACCCTCTTTTTTTCCAAGATTTCTATGGGTTATTTCTAGACATGTCAATAGGACATTAGGGTTAGCCGAGCTAAATCAAACCCTACTCCTTCCTCAGATATCTTATAAGAAGTCA
The DNA here is from genome assembly GCA_000404065.3 of Pinus taeda. Taxonomy (NCBI): domain Eukaryota; kingdom Viridiplantae; phylum Streptophyta; class Pinopsida; order Pinales; family Pinaceae; genus Pinus; species Pinus taeda. The sequence goes on from APFE030083811.1 coordinate 51,992, forward strand.
TACAAATGAAAAAGGACAAGAAATCAAAGATTACCAAGGTTAAAGAGAGGGGACATGTATTGGTTCTTAGAGAAGGTATTAAGCTGGATGAAGTTATGAATACGACATAATGAGTTTTGGTGGGTAGATTCAAGGGATGAAACTACTCATGGGAATATTTGAGGACATGGGTTATGGAATTTTGGGGACATGTGGTAGATGTCTTGTCGTCGATGGTTATGATGACTAGAGGTTGGTTTGCCCTTCATTTAAATAGGTCCAAGCACCCATCATGGGTTCTCTCCAAGTATTTTCACATTGCATTCACACCAATTATGTTGAAAATATGGTCCCATCTTTTCAATCCTAAGAGGGAGAAATTAGGGGCGAGACTGATATGGGTTAGGATGCCTAGTTACCTCTTCAATTATGGTTGGAAGATGTCTTTAGGAGGATTGGGGATGATTAGGGATTTATTTTGGAATATGGTAATCCCTTCTAGGAAACTAGAAAAATGGATTACGCTCGCATTTTGGTTCATATAAATATCATGGAAGCACTGGTGAAAATTCTAATGATTTATTTTACGAGTCATTTTAGACTGCAAAGAGTGGATTATGATGGAGTGTCATTGTGCTGTAGCTAGTGTTATTAAGTGGGTTATATAATTGAGGACTTCCTCCCGCTTGACAAGCACAAGCCTGGTGGAGGCGAGGTAGTGGGAGAGGTCAAAGTGCAGGGGGATAGAGCAGATATTGGTGTTATGATGCCCACTTCTCAACAAATCTTAGGTCAGTAGTCAAAGGTGGTGGGCAGGGTGTAAGGTCAACAATCATTTGAGAAAAATCATTCTGCTACAATGGTCATTCGTTTGAGGGAATCCCCATTATCCCTGTTGAGGCACCACTCTCTCTTTCCCATATTTTGAACCTATGAATATTTGTAAATACATCTCTTTTCTCTACATTATCTGTTCCCATTATAAGTCATAGGTTAATGCTACCATTATGAAATTTGAATGCTATTACTTTGTCTATTTCCTTTGTTCTCTTATGTTGTATGAAGTCTTTCCGTATCATTCCCTCTTCTCCCATTGACCTAGGAGACCTGTCAATGAAAACCTTGACAAAATCTCATACGAGTCATAGGTATAACGAGAGATTAGTGTTCAAAACCCATATTGTGTTAGGTGGGGGTATAGGTCAATCATCAGATCCTAAATTTCCTTAATTATCTAGACGTGGATAATCCAATATCTTGAAATCCATTCATAAATACAGTATGGATGTTTGAGAGGGTAGAATTTTATCCCTAGATGGGGTTCATAGAGAAAGATGTTCCCATGACATTGATTCATTATGAAGTGGATGTCCTTTAATTATCGGGGGATGGCTAGCCTTGCTAAAAATACTAGGTCTCAAGTGACTTTTCAAATCTGAAAGGTTAGATGTGATCTTCTTATAAGAAATTTTGGGGAATAGTGTGAAACTGGTTTCTTTTTTGGAGTTTGTATTAAAGGGTTGGTATTCTTTTGTGTTAGATGCTAGAGGTGGATCTAGGGGAATTTTCATAGGTATTAACTGTGGAATGATTAAACTTATGAATTTGTGGGGAAGGGAAGGATTACTTGAGATTGATGTAGTGTCTAAAGAAATAGGATTGGAAGTTAGGATAACAAATATTTATGGCCCCGTCAAAATAGAATAGCCTTCCGGGAAGATATCACGAGGATCTTGTTCATGTAGGGTGATAACATAATTTTGGGTGGAGATTTAAATTTCTCTATGGGTAATGCAGATTCATGGAGGGGTCATGCCCATGTGGACTCACTCACTGGGTTTTTTGAGAATTTGTTGGAAGATAGCAGACTTATTGATATTGAAGTGGCATGCGTCATTCCCACTTGGAGGAATTAGAGGACATGTGATGCTATGTTAACATGATGACTAGACATATTTTTTATTAGACAATCATTGATGGATAAAATCTCTTCGATCAGAAAATGGGTAGGATCGAGTGGCATATTCAATCATTCTCCTATATTCTTAGAAGTAGTTGGTATATCCATGAAGCCTCGAGCACCCTTTAAATTTAATGCTATATGGCTAATGGTGTGGATTCCTAGGGGATTGTAAAGGAATATTGGCAACCATGCTCACTCAATGAAGATCGATCAATGACTAAAAATTTGGCAAACAATATTTTAAGGCTGAATCAAAAGACTATTGAGTGGGTTAAGAATAAAAAAAAGGATGAACAATCCCTTCAAACTATTGAGCCTACGATGGCCCATTTAGAAGATCTTGATAGTGGTAGATATGACAACCTCAAATCAAAAATTCGTATCACTCAACTAAATGTAGAGAAATGAAGGTCACTGTAGGAAAGGGAGGAAACATGGTGACTACAGAGAAGATCTATCTGGTTACAAGAAGGAGATGAAAATAAAAAATTCTTCCAATAGTTTGCAATGGGTTGGAAAGGTATTAACACAATTTGGTTTTTGGAATTTGAGATAGGATCAATCGTTCATACTTTCAGGAGTTTGGGAAATTTGTGTTCTGAGCACATTGGGTCTTTGTTTGGAGCCCCAAGGGAAGTGTCCTTGGCTGAAATAATCAGGGTTATGAGAATCGTTCCTTGATTTGCATATGATGAAGAATTAAAATTGTTGATATCAATGGGTGAGCTTGAGGTTGTTCTGAAATGGTTTTAAAAGGACAAGATCCTAGAACTAGATGGGTGGTCGGTTGAATTTGTTTATAGATTTTTTCGATCTCATTGGTTAGCACATCCTAAAAATGGTTGAGGAATGCAGATTGATGGGAATAATTTATGCAGGTTTCAATGCAAATTTTATTGAATTAGTCCCAAAATCAGATAATCATAGTATCTTTAATTATTTTCGACCTATCTCTTTCTACAATTGTATATATAATATCTTGCAAAAATTATTGAAAATCATATTAAAACTATTTTATCTGAGGATATATCCAATGAATAATTTTATTTTCTGGAGAATCATCAAATATATGATGCCATAGGCATAACCCCAAAGGGTATCCACTCCTTAAAAGGAAATAAGTTGAAAGACATGATTCTTATGATAGTTTTATCAAATGCCTATGATAGGATCAACTAGTTGTATATTGAAATGTTGATGACACACTTAGGATTTCAAAATGATTTCATTAATTAGATTATGTGTTGTATAACATTTCTTTCTTTTAGTATTATCATTAATAGTTCTAGAAAAAAATCCTTCCATGCTGAACATGGTCTTTGACATGGATGCCTGCTATCTCTGCTCTTATTTATGTTAGTAATGGAAGGCCTAAGTAGATTGATATCCATTGAAAGGAACAAAGGGAGAATAAAAGGAGAAAATATTGTTAATAACATTATTATAGCTCATCTTCTCTCTGTAGATGATGTCCTCATATTTCTGAATGCAGCTACGAGTGATTCTTCTTCCCTTAATAGTGTCCTTCAATTAATTTGTACATTGACGGGTATGGAGACAAATGAGGAGAAGTCAACACCATAATCTACATGGTTCTCCTAGTATGAATTTATTTATGCATGAATTATCTTCCCTGATTGGAATCTGGAGACTAAGGAACGATTAAAATATTTGGGATTCAATCTTAAGCCAAACAATTACAAATTTTCAGACTAGATGTTGCTCATGGAAAAAATTAAGAGTACGATAAATGCACGATATCATAGATGGCTGTCAAGAGTGGGTTGTTTGGTGCTTGTCAAATCATTGTTGCAAGCCATTCTTGTTTATTGGATGTCGTTATCTTGGATCCCTAATTGAATTCTTCAAAAAATCTAACAAAATTTATGCAGGTCCCTCTAGAGAGGCAAGAAGGAAGGAATGATCTTGGCATGGGTCAAATGGGATCACATTGATGTTCCAAAAAAATGGGGGGATGGGGATCAAAAATATTTTTTATTTTTCTAAAGCATTGGCAACCAAATTTGGTTGGCAGTTTATTTGATCGGACAATCTATGGATAGAAGTAGTGATCAAGAAATACATTAGCCATCTCCAAATTGAGGAATGGATTTGATTACCATCCTGGAACAACTAATAGGTTTCGACAATATGGAGGGTGGTACTAAATTATTTTGGATACATTAGAGAAGGTTTAGCCTGGAGAGTCATATCTGCAGCAAAGGTTTGTGTTAGAATAGATGGATGGTCTGGAAGTGGAAATGCACACATTCTCCCCCGATATTTGATCCAATTACTTGCTAACATGGGGAGGTGGACCCTAGATCATATTGTTGATAGGGAAAACTCTACTATCTTTGGGAAAAAATTGTTATCTACACATTAGCTTCAAATTCTTGATCATTGGCATCAGGTTTGGCTAAAATTTACCAGTTCTCTTTCGACATCAAACATTAGAATTCAGGACAATGAAGATGAGCTCATATGGGCCCTGTCCAACCATGGTAGGTATTCCCCAAAAGAAGGCTATCATTTTATTTATGCAGATCCTGAACCTAAAATTTCTTCTTGGTAGTGGTGTCCATTATGGAAGTTTAAAGTCCTAGAATAATAAAATATTTTCATGTGATGACCTATGAGGAATAAAGTCCCAACGAGGGAAAATTTAAAATGTTTAACTTATCATGGCATGTGATGTGCCAAGATAGTGAAGAATCGGTAGATCACTTATTTATTTAATGCTTATTCTCTGAACAAATTTGCAATCTTTTATATCAAGCTTTGGAAATTAATATAAGATGACATGGAGACTCTTTTATTGTTGAATGGGAAGCATTGTGGGAAGGGGTGCACCCTATAAAACTTAGGAATATCCCTCTTCTGGTTTGATAGGGAATTTGGTTAGGCAAGAACCAGAAAACAAATCAGGAAAAAATCAAACCCTGGCCTATTATCAGTGTACAATCAATGGCTATCTATAATATGATTCCTAAGGATGATAAAAATTAGAGGTTTTGTAATATTCACAGTGAAATTATAGATAAATGTCTCCCCTAATATTATTTTGATGGGTCAGTGCAATAAGATGGTTGTGGAGGTAATGTACTTTTGTTCTTAAATGAAGAAAATTCCTTCAAAATGAAAATGGGACTAGGAAGCGGTACAAACAATTATGTAAAGCTAAACAACACTAAGCATTTTCTACTCTTTTCCTTTGAAAAGGTTGTTGGCAACTTCATATGTTTGGATATTCTAAAATCATTATTAACTAGTTCAATCGACAGTCAAATCGTCACATGCACACACTAAGGAATTTGTTGGAAGAAGTTTTATCATTAAAATCCCAATTTGATTTTGTGATTTGTCGACATATTTACAAGGAACGAAATCAAATTTCCTACAGTTCATCCAAAGAAGCAGCACAAGTATTTATTTCTTAGATCATTTATTAATAGAATGGACAAGAATTCTATCAATATGATCGTCAACCTTCCAATGAAATTCAGGCTCATAATGCAACTCTTTCATGATCCATCACAACATATTATGGACTTTTTTATTATTTTGATTATAGTGATATTTACTATTATGATTTACTATTATTGGACTCATACTATTCCATCATATATTTTTTGGATTATCTTAATGTTGGTGTGGTCAACCATGATCTCCCTTTCTGAGATAAGCTCATTTGATGCATCTACAACATGCAACTTTCATTATATTATATAATGAAAGTTATGATTTTTCCCTGGGGGAAAATATATTCATAATCTATTGGATTTATTAATCTTTTGGGTCTATAATATTAATAATTCGTTGGGTTTATTAATTAGTTTGTACTTATTAGTTATTTGGTTTAACATTATTTTTATTGTTTATAAAAATTATGTTGTTTTATTTATTTATTATATTAGTATTATTATATTTCTACTATTTTTATTTACTATTATATTATTCTTATTTTAATAAATAGTTGTTATTTACTATTAATTATTTAAGAACAATTAATATATCCTAATAATTATATTAATAATTATTTAATTAAACTAAAATATAATAATAAAAGTAATTATTACACAAAAGTAATTATTTGTGTAATAGTTACATTTATATTAAAATTTTTATTCTTTTTTGCAAGGAAAAATCATATCGCTTATTAATAAATAGTGTAACTTAGATGTTATAGATGCTATAAAGCATATGAAAAATAAATGACTTTCGATCACTCAAAAAGTATCTATATGAAGAGTTCATATACTATCTGCTACCATTAAATAACATAAAATATCACTCTACCTATGTCTAGGTATATACCATAAGATCAACAAAGTGTTATTTATACAATAAAAAATCTGCCATCATAATGTCATAATTTGTGCATGTGTAAAGCATTCATGTAACCCAAAAAGGAAACAAAAGTATGTCACTCATGTGCTATATCTTTCTATAGTTGATCATAAAAAGGATGATGATAGTATTGGGAATGTTGCTCATCATTATGTTTAGTTATATGCAAAATCCCACATGCATGTTGCATACCCTCATTGAATAGATGATCAAAAAGTGTGTTCCTTTTGCTATTATTTTAACTATTCTGAGA
>APFE030083811.1:88571-107656 GCA_000404065.3 Pinus taeda
TCTTTGCAAACTCTTAGATGCACAATGAGGGTGTTTAGAGGGAATTTGACTCTTTATAGACCCAATTTGAAAAAGTTTACTTACCAAACCCACTTTCTAATGTTTTGTTTTGGCATTCACTTTTAACATTTATTTGAGTTTTCTTTGTCCTGATTTTGTCTCTTTGAGTGCTTTAACTCCATTCTTTTTGCAGGTAGATCATCTGATGGACTCTGGCGAGAAGACCAGGGTTATTGCCGGCATTTTGAAGAATTTTTGAAATTTCCTTATTTTTTGCAAAATTGGCATGACCTTGGGTTTAAAAACAGGGTTTTTAAATCCAAGGTATAAATGAGATGTACCTGATGAAAATATCAATGAAACATATTTACATACCTCCTTCTGGCTTGCTGGGGGACTCATGGACTTTTGACTTATGACATTGCAAAGACTTTTTACCGAAACCCTAGACCTAAGACTTTGGATTTCAAGACAAAGCAAAAAAAATGTGACACAAGCTCATTAATTGATATGACCTGATCCAAAAGAAGGGAACAAGGACCAGCTCCTCCATCAGTTTTATGGCATGCCTAACGGGATGCAAAACTGACAGTGATGAGACACCTACCTATGCATAATGCAAAGAGATTTTGATCACCGATGGAGGGCTCAAGACCGACACTAACAGTATCATTGCTGACTATAATGAATACTGCATGATCTCGAACCCCATCAAGAATGATCGTCTTAGTCTTCTCCATTTCAGCCTTGTACTCCTTGAGCGGATCTGCATTGGCGTGTACAACTACCACACTATCGACATAAGTTTTGAGATCATGCTCATCTAGAAGGTAGGAGATCCTCATCTTCCAGATCACATAGTTGGAGGCTTCGTTCAACTGGTCTATATCTTTCAGGCCAGCTGATGCCATCTCTCCTAAAAAAGTCGAACTGCTTCCTCTTCTCCTTTGTGTAGCTTATGGCCATCTATTTGCACTCCCTTCCGGAGTGATAAATCCTACACAACTACTGTTACTTTTCAAGAAAATTTGAAATTCTTGCCTAGAAGTCCTCTAAGGAAGGAATTCCCTCAGTATGTGCTCTTCTCTCCTTCTGACATGATTATGCCAACAAATGCTTTAAAATAACTACGTCCCAATTGAAGATATACTCTATAAGGAATCTGCTTGTACTTCCTTTGACTCTGGTGCTTTTCAATCTAGGAAATTTTATTCTCTGTCAACTCACTTGTTAGAAGATTATATATTACAGAGCAATGGAAAACATAAAATATTGCAGAAATATAAATAGATAAACACACATAAAACAAGAGAGCTATAGATACACATGGTTCACCCAATTTGGGCTACGTCCACAGAGAAACAACCATTCCTTCCTTTTATATTATCCAACAAAATGAAGAGATACAACTTACAATAGATCCACTGTAATTCCCTCTTCGCTCTCAATCTCCTCTATCTTCCTTGCTCAGAATACACATCTACATAACCAAAATACAATTTCCTCATATATAGCGAGGGGTTTCCTTCTAGGGCAAAAATCCCTAAATTAAACATAACTTCTACTGTCAAATCTCCACCTAATGAATGACCTAGATTGACTACAAAATTAAAACATTTTACAAGGAAATTTTACATCTATTTTTAGCTTCGAGGGTGCTGCCCCTGATCCCTCGCTAGGGGGGGCTCCAAATAATCGTTATTGCCCCCCTGGTGGTGCACATTTACGAGCAGCATTGCTGCCACATTAGAAACTGGAGTGCGATGCGGTGATACCTTTGAATAAAGAAGATAATCAGGCTCCAAACTCAACATCACTCAGAGAAAAATCCCCACCAAAAACTGAACCTTCTGGCCAAGGAAATACACTGCCCTTGAGGGTTTTGATTTGCGTCCTACGCAAAAATTCGAAGTACCTCCTTCCTTCTGCGCTGAGCTCTCCAACTTATGATCTTTGCTCTGATACCATGTGAAAAATCAGTGACTCAATTCCTACTATAGAAAATTGATGATATTTATCCTATTTGTTAAATTACTTGAACAAATTACTTCCAGTTTTCTACGACAAATATTGAAATATATCACTACAACCTACACAAAATAAAATACTGTGAAAACTAATTATTGCACTAGAGATAAATAAACACACACATATAGACTGTTATTTTTGGACAAATGTCCCTGGAAAAACCCAATGTGGGAAAATCGGTGCAATAGCTAAGGGTTTTATTTATTATGCAGTAGTAATCTGAGTACAAATCGTTAGATGCCCAAACTGGAAATCTGATACAAAAAATACTGACAAGGAGATATGGGTGGCTGGCCCCACGTAGCCTCTGTGTTAGCCTACGTAGATCTACATCACAATCTATGGGCTCTGCATCACCTCCTCCTCTAATCTCCTGCTAGCTAGAACTTCGATCCTCTGGCCCTTTGGTCTCACACCCCAGCTTCTGGCTCTGGAATTCGACTTTAATCTGAATCTCAGACTCCCTCTGAAGCTTTGTGCTGCCTCTGCATGGCACTGCACTGCGTCTCTAAACCTCTCTCTATCTTCTCTTCCTTGCACTCCCTAGATCTGGAAAACTCTCCTTCGGTATACTATCCCAACCCCTCTCTCACTGCTTCGACTTTACTATGTCACTTCCAACAACTCACAAATGTTACTCAGGAAATCAACTTCCCAACAAAATCAAACTGCATAAGTGTGTTCTCCAAGTGCCCATCGAACTCCTTGTTATAATCTCTCGTTGGAGCATTAACAACCAAGATTAAAACATAATCAAGGGATAATATTAACTGGGAGTTGATCCTTGTCTTCTTCTAGAAGATCCACACCCGATTTAATTAATGCCCTTGAATTAACCATATTTCTTAAATTTAGACTTAGGGAACCATTTAAAAAAGTTAATTATTTTAATTAAACCATCTATAGGTTGAATTTTGCCAAATGATTTCTAGGTATTGGAGAATGCGTGTTTTAGCCTCTCTGTAAAATCTCGAGGCAAAAGCACATCTGATGCTGCAAAAATCAACATGGTATACCACCCCTGCATAAAATCATGTCAAATCCTAGCCTGTAGTTGCCAACTCACATACTAACCCTGCTCCTCCAGCGAGGAATCCCTATTGTGCCCTTGATGCACTAAATCTCATAGAGGCGTCTCAAGTAAGTCTCCCAAGTACCACTACCCACAATGTAGACCTCCATCGGAAATAACAAGGCTCCCTTCAATTGTCTGCAAGGCTAATGAGTGAGAGATGCCTGGGCTCCAACGGGTATGGTCAAGAACCCATGTGGACATTCTTGACTAGCCCTGTGATTGAACCACTCTCCAAACCTAGGTATGTCCCCCTCAATGACACGCCTAACGCTCTTGTCAAGTAGTCTCCTTGCTAGCAACACTTTCATAGTTCATTGTGAAACCTTGCACACTGCTGCATATACCCATGTATCCCCATGCCTCATATCGTACAACTGCACCTTGTTGCACATCTTTTTGCATCGCTGGACTCTGCTACGTGTTGTCGCATCGCCCTAGATCAATTGGTATCCCTCCTGTATTGATTCTTTCATCACACTATGAGGAAATGCAATGCAATGTGAACCACTCCTCCTACACCTCAGTGCGACCATGAACACCACTATGCACCATTGTGCACCTTCGCACCCCTCTGCATATCATTGCACACCGTTGCATGCCCCTATACATCCCTGGATTCCATGGTCTAAAACTGAGTCAGTAAATATCAGTCTGCATCTTGTAAATATCATTGTATCCACTCTCTAATATCCATAACCTCGGATGAGTTCATCTCCCTTCTTAATCCTCCCTGAGAGATCTAACTTGTGAATCTCCCTATGTACCTATGGGACTGCCACTAGGGTGGTGCTCCTCAGTGACCCCAGTGCCCCATATATCCATGGGAAATACTTTCCTCCATACAAGGAACTATCTGATGGTCTGCTAATGTCATCTCCTATGACAACCTCTTGCCAAGGTACATGGATCATCCAATGACCCCATGCACAACCAACATGCCGAGACAACTCACGGATTTTTCCTACTCCCCTGTCAGCCCAACCTTTCTTTGGTGCTATCCGTAACTCTAAAGGGAATACGAAAATGGGGGTGAGTCTAACCACATGATCCACCATCCTACTAATATCATGACTAACCCAATCCATGGAGTGATGGGGAGTCCCACCTGGATCCCAACGATGATCCAACCCTCGAGCCCCTCTAGAAAACCACGTCCCCTGTTGAACTATGCCCCCGACCATGGATGTATCCAAAAACCTAGTTAGCCTTATCAGGTACCAAATTAATACCTCTTGCCACCCAATCCCATGAGTGGGATCAAATGCAAGAGTCCCCGAATATGTAACAAGTCCATCATGTGAGTTGCCCCCTATGAAACTCATGTCGCCTCGTCTCACTGGCCCGGTCAACATATACAATCTATCTGGGTAAGTTAGGAATGCTCCCTCCAACATTCAGAGGCAACCTAATAGCAATGCAAACCCCATCTATGTAAGCCCGAAGAGAGCTATTGAATGGAAGTACTACAACTCTGCTAGTTGCCTATGCATATATTTTCTCCCCACTAATGGTAGACCCAAAAGATGACTGCTCATCCTCCTCCATCATGGACTCGATTGGAGTCTCAAGTTGCCCCACCACATGTACCTGCTCAAGCATAACATCCTCATCTAGCTCACGCTTCTCAAGGTGTTCTCCATGCTGCTATATGTAACTATCATCTAGGAACTTTGTCACAAATCAGGGTACCTTTTTGCCTACTGGAACCTCGTCAATGGATGGTCCCATGGGTGTGTGCCCAACTGTCTCCACCAATGTGTCAATTAGCTCTACCAAAAGAAACTCCCACAAGGGTGGCTCATATGTCATGTTGTGTGTACCTACGTGCTCCTCATAGCCCTGCGTGCCCTGAACCTCATGTTTGACATCCTCATCAATCTCTTGATGTCTAAAACTGGGCCTCCACCAGAAAAATCGCCTCCAGGCCTCATTGTCTAACTGCCCACCTCTACATGATGGTCCAACCCTTGAACTACACTTCTCCTCCCATTCATCCAAGGAATGAAACCTAGTAGGATGGTCAGATTTACCATATGTGTGGGTGTTTTACAGCTAGGATGCACGTGTATCTACTTGGATTATGTGTTGGTTATGTATATTGTCGTTGCATCCCCTCTAGAATCCATTGGTTCTGCCTCACCAATTATTGGCTCTACCTCATCAACTCCTCCATGATCTTGTTAGCCCCACCCCACCCCACAACTAGCCAAGATGATGCTCTAATATCACTTTAGTGTTCCTAGGCTTGCACAAGGAAAGCCATAAGCCTCAGGTGATCAATATGTTAATCCCTAATTGCTGTAGAAATTCACCCTCCAGAATTTTGCACTCACCTAGTTTTTCTACATTGCTAGCTATCTTGGGACCCTGTCCAACCCCTCAAATCCGCCCAAAAAATTATGTAAAGTGAGGGGTGGACTCCTTGCCAAAAACCCAGAAAAACCCATAAAGGTTTTTCCCTAGTTTTGACCCTCCTCCAAAACCATAAATCTACACCTGTAGCTGAGTCTGCTGTTTCTTGCTCCCAAAATGCTAGAAATCCCCTCCAAATAATCCTCCAACCAAAATCATAGCAACCCAACTCCTCAATCCTCCAGCCAAAACTCCCTCTTAATAACCCACATTTATGACTGCACAGTTTGGTAGGGGATGACATAGTCTGTAGGGCGATTTAATTGTATGCTAAATCCCTTGTCATTTTAATTTGGCAACCCGGGGGTTTCGTAAACTTAGAAGAAAACCAAAATATATGGGACCTCATATGAAAGCATTGTATAAAGTTTGTTTAGGATGGAAAGAGAGAAAGGAAGCACATATTACAAATATAACTAAAGAAAACGCAAAAGAAATCTCATGCAAGAAAACTAAATTAAATTCTAAAGATGGAATCAATGAATTAACGCCATGGCCTTCCTAAACTATTCAAAAGCAAACTTAATCTATGAAAAACTATAAGAAGCAAACTATGATAATCTAGAAAGCAGTAAATCAATCCAAAAAACAGTAGATAACAACTAGTGATTTAGTTGTCAAGCAAGCAAATTAAGATAGCTAGTAAGCAAGCAGTTTAATGATGATCAAATAAAATGTAAGAAAGTAAATCAAACTTGCAAAAAGCAAATCACACTTATAGAAAGTAAAACACACTTGCATGAAAGGAAATAACATAAATCAAACTATGTTACAGTTGTATGCAGATTGTGGTTGATGGGGATCCTTCCATTCCTCAATGAGCACACAAGAACAACTACCACATCTTAAGAATCAAACAACACTCATAACTCAGGATTTGGAGAAAAATATATTATTCATGCTGAATGAACAATCATAAATTTGATTCTAATGAATAAAACGACAACTATTAGCTTCCTATGAAGGATGCTCCTCCTATTTATACATGAATTAGGGATATCTACTTAATAAATGTAGATCCCTTAAATATCTACTAGATCCACACTTGTCTCAACTTATCCCTAAATGCTAGATACAAATCCTATGACACATTAATATCTTCAAGATCCTTCTCCTTGGAATATGGTCCACCTCTTGAGTTGAAATTCGAATTTGATATTGGGAGGCCAAGTAAGACCTTTCTAGAACCTCCAAATAAGCCTACACATGTCATAAAACTCATAACACATATATAGATATATGAAACCATGTTAATTTCCTAGTTTTTAATCATAAATTCACTTTAAATACATAAAATAAATAACTTTGGAAAACAAGTATCCTAACCCATATAGTCATGAAGATGGTCGCTTGATGTAGGGATTTAGGCTAGATAGTTATGAAATGAGGGCTAAATAGTTATGAAATGATGGAAATATGGATGATAATTTTGAGACTCAACATACCGCCCAATTGAAGTTGTTGCATGTCCTCATGCAACTATTGCATTGATTCACTTGTCCATGAGTTGATATTTTTTTGACCTACTTTGCTTCTTTATGAGATTTGACTTGTACAAATTCTTTCCAAACTTTGCTTGATTATATTTTTTTCCTTTTGCAAAGTGTAATAGATTTGATTGCAACATATATTTTTGATGGTTGCTTCTTGTGTGACAACCGATTTTTTTTTAGCAATGGTTCTTGTGTAACAATGACTTATTTTCTTTGTTGCATCAAAGTTTATGAAAACATTTAGAATTTTTTTCAAGTCCTATAATATCTTATCAATGAATTGATAATTTGCAAAGCATATAATCTTTTGCAATCATACTGCAAGAATAGTCGGTTGGGAAGTATAGCGAGTTGGAATGAAATGAAAATGTGTGATAGTGTATGACATGTGAATATGAAATGATGTCCCTTCCCCACAACTAAAGATATGACAATGTGAAAAAGAGAGTGAGGAATTTTCCAAAGTTACAATTTTAGCATTTTAAGGAATTGTATGACTAAAAATTAGAAAAACCACATACCTTTATTTACCTTCAATGTGGATGAGTTGTGAAAACTGAAGAGTGTGGCTGCTGATGGTGTTGAATCATGGAGTATTAAACAAACGAATTTGATGTGGTTCTTTGTTTTCTTTTTGCTGATGACAAGATTGGGATCGTTATTGCTGGTGTTACAAATTGATTCCTATTGCAAACTGCTGAAATTATGTAGTTTTCAATCGTTACAAAACCTGGTGGTACAATTCTAGTCATGCGAATAAATGTGTCGATGTCGAGCATGAAGAGAAGTCATTAGATTACTGACCGTTGATGAATGTCCTTAACCAATGTGAGGAAAACTCACCATTAATGTCAATGAGTGCCAAGGTACCTAAGTACATCTTGCGAAGTGCGAATATATGAGCTGATGTCGAGCCACTTGCAAGATCTAATAATTAAGGGACATTGGCGTATTCCCATGATTGTTAGCGAGAGAACTTGTCATTAATGCATACAAGCCTCAAGGTACTAATAAGGACCCTAACCTTGAACCTAGATAACGTGTTGATGTTGATAGGCCAAGGCTTGTTAGAAGGGAGGCCTTAAGGAATCCTCCATCATCTAACTCAAGCATGAAACAATAATTTCGAAGGATTATGGATGAGAAATTTTGCAATGGATCAAGGTTTATTTGGAAAAATGAAAAGGAAATGGAGTGAATCAACTTTGTAGAGGATCTGAATTCTTTTATTGGTGGGTTACAAGTTAGTGAAAGCAAGGCAAGAAAATGCCTGTAAAAGAGAATGAGACGAGGATTTTATTGACTGACTAAGTAGAAATGTGAAGGAAAATGAGATGAAGGTTTTATTGACTAAAGAAGGAGGAATGCAATAGTGAGATTGGCATCTGAAAGCTCTCAAGTGTTGGATCTGATTTGACATCATATGCTCATGCTTTGATGTTGCTTTTATTATGAATAAATGTGGTCTTTGAGAGAGACACTATTCGGTTATGGTAATCTATTCTTCCTTGTAGAACATGAAAAAAAAACTAGTACTTCTTTTGCAATGGAATGTAATATTATCAAAAGAGAGAGGTGATCAATATCTCTACTAATGACGTTTACACAAAAGAACTGAGAACTGATACTAATAAAACAAATTCATGAAAGAAAACCAAATGAATTTTTACTTGTATTGAAACTAGTGCCTCATGTTACCTATTGTGTCTTGTCAGCAATTTATTCATTCTTTTTCTGTTTCAAACTCCGATGATAGCTTTCTCATTATGTAGATTTCGTCGAGATATTTCCAACGATGCTTGAATCATTAAAACCCGATGTCGTATGAGAAAGTTAGGCTGATTTGAAATTTGGGTGAAACAATAAAGATTGTCATGAGGTTTCTCAGTTGCAGGATTGTGCCCTTCTTGCATCTAAAAATCATATCAGTATTCTTCGACTGAGTCATGACATAAAATTTTCCAGTTTGTGATGTCGTTGGCTTCTGTACATGCAAGACCCAAAGAAACATGATCATATAAAAGTACTTTATAAAATGAAAACACTTGTCTACATGATTCAATCTTCCATCTACATGATTCTCTTCAAGGCATTTTGCAAAACAATAATCCTATAGATGAAGCACCCTTATCGTTCTTCTTCTTGATCCATTTTCAATGTTGAAAAATGAGCTGGCAGATGAAGAATGACTGTGTAATAATGATGTGGCAGTGGGTGACATGGCAAATGAATGATGTGACATGTTCATTGTTTGACTGATGATGTGGCGCTGAATGTGCAATATTGGCCAATGTTGTGCTGTCATGTGGTGGCAAAATTGTTGTTTAAGTAATGTTGTGTCAAAATTGTAGAATAATTAACAAATTCCAATCCCCACAAAATTTGAACTCATAACCTTCATTATGCAATTTAAATGACTTACAAATACAACACAAATTACATTTACGAATTTAATGGAATTTTGGAAGTTTTAATTATTCTAAAAATGAATATTGAAACAACAACTTCACAAGTGGCCATCTAAATCCAATATTTTAATGAAAATATGATTCCAAAGTATTTGTCAAACCATTTTCATATCTTTTGAATTCATTTTTTCCAAGATTTATAGGAAAATGGGATTCCAAAATATTTCTCATTTTCATATCTTTTTGGAACTCATCCTTTTGCCGAGAAAGTGGATTTTTTTTTAAACCAATTTTTATTCTATAGAAGCTTGGGAAAATGTTTATGATATATATATATATATATAATATATATATATATATATATATGTTGCAGGGTGTAAGCATGGAGAAAATATTCTTTTCTTAAAATTTTCTGCCTTAATTTTTTAATAATTATTTGTTTTGTTTCTAAATTTAATTATATTTTTTATTTAAAATAAATAAATTTAATTGATTGAATTTTTTTCTCTGCAACTTGGTAACGCTACTATGGGTGGCTGGACATGGCTTTGTGGGTGGTCGTTGAATGACTTTGGCCTTGGCTACTGGCTACAATTTAATTGAATTTTTTTTTTATTCTTTTTTTTTTTTTTACTACGCTGGAAAATAAGGCCCAGAGAACCCCCAAAATCTATGAAATGATTATGAATTTTGAGGAAATCTCATGATGAACATAATTCGCCCCGTTTTGAGAAAAACCGATGTTTTAGATTTTTGAGATTCATTTTCATTTGGTCACAAAATGAGTTTTTAAAATAACGTTTTTAACCTCTGCGTATTTGGCCTCTACTTAGGTAACTGCCTGGGGAAATTCATTTTGTTGACTTTCATGATTTTTTTTTCTTTTATTTGTTTAAATTTGCTTTATTCTCTTTTTTCGTTTTTATTTATTTTTATTATTTCTTTGTTTTTTAATGTTGTTTTGGTTTTGTATTTTAATTAATTTTTAACTTTTAAATTTTTTATTTTTTTTAAATAAGCAAATCTCTTTTGTTTTTTAAATTTACATGTGTTCCATTCAACTTTTAATTAAAATATATATATATATATAATATATATAAGAAAGAACATTAAATTTTAATTTGTTTTTTTTGTTCCATTTAAGAATTTAATGAAACACATTAAAAAAATTTAGTTCCATTAAAGTTATATAGATATATAATATAAATAATTATATATATATATATATATAAAAGAAACAAATAATGAAAAATATAGATTTTTTATTTTTAAACAAAAGATATATTAATATGAAAATTCTTTTTCTATCCTTCAGGTCACACAAAGCACAGGATGAGAGCATTCTCAAGTTTTTATTAGTTGATTCTTTTCTTTTAAAAATTTGGATGCAAAACATAAAATGAAAAGAATCAATCTCTTACTTGAAACTATCATTCTTCCACCTTCGCTTGTGCTCCTCGTTCACAATCATTTGTTTTATTGCAATTTTCTTGCCAAGGGTTAATAAATTGGTGACTCTTACTATACCACAAAATTGCAAATTTATCCTAAAAATCACAAAAACTTGTTTTTATCTGTTAGTCCTATTCTATTGAAAAAGAAATGAAACATTTTCTTAAGTATAAGAGAATTTCCAATGCATCCATTTGTGAAACAATATCATGAGTAAACTCATATTCATGTTTAAAATATACTCTTTGATATGTACTTGTGTATGAGAGACCAACTGCCTTGATTTGAATAATGTCAGAAGATACTAAAAAATGGAATCCTGAGATTCGATAATTGTCTTAAACCAAGATTCAATGTAATCTTGTCTTGGTTTTATGATATCATGCCATGCAAGTCTTGAGACCTACATGAAACTTAGGTTTCAACAACTTCTCTTCTTTAACATGCATCCATGATTCTTGGAAGTTACCTAAATATTTTTCCTCTTCTAATTGTTGTTCTTCAATGGCAATTGGTGCTTTATTTTGCAGTATCTCAACATTATGAGTGGATTGAGGTGTTTTATTGTTGGGGATTCCAAATGGTTGTGCATGTAGTGGAGTGGAAATTGATTTTTGGGGTACTTGTGCGGATTTTAATGGTTGAATTGAGGTCAATTGAGTGTGAAATGGATGTTGTGGTGGAGGTGAATAGTATGAATAACATTGAGCTTGACATTGAGGATAGTGAGGAAAAGATTGAGGATATAGTGGATTTCTTCTGTGAGGCCCTTGCCAACCTTGTTTCCAAGATTGGTTTTGAGGTTGGGATTGAGATGGCCAAGGTTGCCAAGGTAAGGGTGTTTTGCAATTACTTTGAGATTGTTGTGCATAACCTTGAAATTGAGAAGTAAGATCTTGCATCATACCAGGTTGATGAGGTTGCAATGATCTTTTTGGAGCCCCATAACAAGATTGTTCCAACATTTGATTTGCTCCTTGGTAAACTGCCTTTAACCCTGGTAATGATGGACGATCTTTAGTAGCATGTGATCATGCACAAATTTCATACATTTTAATGTTATCAAGTGGACATTCATGCAAAGCATGTTTCTTTTTGCATTTAGGGCAAAACATAAATGAAGCAACATTCTCAACTATTTTCTTGTTTTCCATTCTTAGCATATGAATTTGTTCTTTTAAATTACCAAAAATGTGTAGTAAATTGTTAAGTTCAATTTGACTTACCAATACTGATGTCGACTTACCTACTCTTTCCATAACAGGAACGTGAGGGGATCTTGCAAACTTTGCTTTTCCTCTTGATATGTTCTTACACAATTCACAAATCTCTTGAAATGACAATTGTGAAACATCTCCTTTTCCCACCAGGTTAAGAAGATCAATCCATTCATCCCTTATAGCATTTAGTAGGAGAGTTTTTAATGTGTATGATCCTAAATTATGCAATTTAGCTCTTTTGACATTGTATGTAAATCTCTCACTAAATCTTCTAAGCTTTCATCCTCTTTTTGGTTCATCTTAAAGACTTTATTTCTAAGGTCATGGTTTATACAATAATCTTTGTATTTTTCCAAAAAAACTATTTTCATATCATCCCATGTCCTTATAGAATTTGTTCCTAAAGTCATGAACCATTTAAGAGCTGTATCCTTCAATGTTGCCGGAAGCAAATTCAACTTTTGAATGTGTAATAAGTAGCCATAAGATCTACAAATTATTTCAAATTCAAATAGAAAAGTTTCTGGGTCTTCTGATCTCATAGCATTGAAGATAGGAAGTACAGATGGAGATATGTTATTCATATGAACATTAATATCATTTTCCTGAATGGGAAATCCAAAAGGATCTTCCTCATCTTCACCATCTCCATCCATTTCTTCTACTTGCAGAACTAGGAATTCATGATATGGATTTTTTTTTTTGTAAGTGAATGGGGGTTTTGATTTTGCTTTATGAATGTTTTATATTTTCTAATTTTTGCAAATAACCCTAATGAAAATGGTTTCTAAACAATCCTCCTAACTAGTTACATCTAAGTATGCTTCCCTGACAACGACGCTAAAAATGTAGGGAAATTTAATTGTATGCTAAATCCCTTGTCATTTTAATTTGTCAATCCGGGGGTTTCGTAAACTTAGAAGCAAACCAAAATATATGGGACCTCAGATGAAACTATCGTATAAAGTTTGTTTAGGATGGAAAGAGAGAAAGGAAATGCATATTACAAATATAACTAAAGAAAACTGCAAAAGAAATCTCATGCAAGAAAACTAAATTAAATTCTAAAGCTGGAATGAATGAATTAACGCCATGACCTTTCTAAACTATTCAAAAGAAAATTTAATCTATGAACAATTATAAGAAGAAAACTATGATAATCTAGAAAGCAACAAATTAATCTAGAAAGTAGTAAATAACAACTAGTGATTTAGTTGTAAAGCAAGCAAACAAAGATAGCTAGTGAGCAAGCAGTTTAAAAACAACCAAATAAAATGTAAGAAAGTAAAGCAAACTTGCAGAAAGCAAATCACACATAGAAAGTGAAGCATACTTGCATGAAAGGAAATAACATAAATCAAACTATGTTACAGTTGTATGCAGATTGTAGTTGATGGGTTCCTTCCATTCCTCAATGAGCATGCAAGAACAACTACCACATCTTAAGAATCAAACAACACTCATAACTCAGGATTTGGAGAAAATAATATTATTCATGCTGAATGAACAATCATAAATATGATGCTAATGAATAAAATGACAACTATTAGCTTCCTTTGAAGGATGCTCCTCCTATTTATACATGAATTCGGGATATCTACTCAATAAATGTAGATCCCTTAAATATTTACCGGATCTATGTCTCAACTTATCCCTAAATGCTAGATACAAATCCTATGACCCATCAATATATTCAAGATCCTTCTCCTTGGAATATGGTCCACCTCTTGAGTTGGAATTCGAATTTTATCTTGGGAGGCCAAGTAAGACCCTTCTAGAACCTCCAAATAAGCCTACACATGTCACAAAACTCATAACACGTATGTAGATATATGAAACCATGTTAATTTCCTAGTTTTTAATCATAAATTCACTTTAAATACATAAAATAAATAACTTTTGAAAACAAGGATCCTAACCCATATAATCATGAAGATGGTCACTTGATGTAGGGTTTTAGGCTAGATAGTTATGAAATGAGGGCTAAATGGTTATGAAATGATGGAAATATGGATAATAATTTTGAGACCCAACACAGTCCTTTGAGCACAAAAATCATTCTGAGTGTTATACTCCCTCTCTTGCTGAAGATTCACTCCTCTAGGATGGAAATTGGTTAAGAGATACTCTAGCAACACTTCACACCCAATTCCAAACACCTCTGTTCCTCCAAGATTGTGTTGTTTTCTCCACTGCGTCCCTGCTGAACCAAGACAACATGATTCCTTGTAGGATACGTCTCTCTTTGTCTTCAAATGAAAATAAAGACCTTCCTAGGGTGGCACTCAAGGTCCACCGAAGAAAGGGTGAGCTTCATTCATTTGGAAGCTTTTGTGCTAAGCAACACATTTTAGCTCAATTGAATAACCAAAGCAACAATTAGTTTTCAAATTGTCAAAAGGCCCCTAAAATGAGAGCCTCACCTCCAATGTATAGCTAGCCATACCCCTAGCTCCTTGTGGGATCCACCCATGAAATTCCCTCTCTCACCCAATATGAATTCCTCCAAGGGGTGTGCATTTCCTTAAGTGGCCCCCAATCTCCACTTCCCATCGAATTTCTTAGCTTTTCTAATGTTTGGGGGTGACACCTTTATAGATTTTCCTTTTTCACCCACTTTTCCTAAGTTTATATGCCAAATATTTATTAACTACCAAAAATTGCAAAATTGAGAATTCCCTTGGCAAAATTATTAATTGGGGACATGACACATACAAAGGGTGGAGTACCTTCAGTATCAAGGTGAAGATGTGGGGTTGGTTCTTTGTATAAATCTGATTGTGTTTGAAGTTGAATGAAGATAGAAATTAGAAAAATTATTGTTTTTCAATAAATTATTAGATGCCTATGGTTGCATATTTATTAACCATTAAGATAGGTCATAAAAAAATGATTGTTTTTAATGGTTTTTGTGTCTTAAGTTCTCGAGTTGTATGTGTAATTGTTACAATTCCTTTCTCGAAGCTTTCTTAAAAATTTGGTCAAAGTCTTGTTATTAATGCTTTATAAAGTTGTATGCATGTGGGGTTTGGTACATCTGGAGATAAGAATGATTGGAAGAGAGGTGATAACTCCATACTTCACACTTCATACATAGTGACTTTGTCACAAGGTAGAAATGACTAAGGTAAAGAGTAATGAAGAGGTTAGGTTATGCAAAGGAATGGAAAAGTCAAAGGGAGGTTATAGTTACATGCTTCACACTATATACAAAAACTTGAGTAAGAGGAGAATGGGGCAATGGAGTTATGGAGGGGTGTAGCAATCAAATCGATTAAAGGGATGGAAAGCTCTACTAAGGAAAAGGTTGGAGTGTTACCTGTACTCTCTACACCAAGGTATTTTCTTAGGGAAAAAATCATACAAAGTAAAGGAATTATCAACCTTCCACATCATGATTTTTGCATCACTTGGAAATAGGACCTCCAACCATGTAACTCCAATATGAAGAAAGTCAAGGCTTACCTAGTAGGGTATGTGATATTTACATCACTTGGCAAGAGGAGTTCTAACCACATAACTCCAATATGAAGAAAGTCAAAGCCCACCTAGTAGGGATATGACTGCACATAGTGGTAAAATGTGTGCCCTATGACCAACATAGAAGTTTGAAAAATCAAAGGATGGCACATGGCATCCATGTGGCCACATGTAACCATGAAGGAAGAGATTTGTCATGTTCTCTGCATGGAGAATTCATAGGAGACAATTACAAACTTAGGTGGGTAGGGGGTATAACTAGTAAAGATGGATGAGAGATTTTGGTAATGGATTCTTGGGTCTCTTATCCTTCTTAGAGAAGTCAAATCAATGAAGATGAAGTTCATAAAGATGAAAATCATAGGTTAAACAAGAGTTGTAAATTAACATTGGGAGTTACAATTTTGAGAGTTAATGGCGAAACTTAAAAATGATTGAAAATTCAAAATAAGAAGTTTGTTCGGAGATTCAAAGAACAAAGAGGATTGTATAGACATATCCATAAGGAGTGAAGACTATCTTAGATCCAAACTACATTATACATAACATGGCTAGAGTATTAATACTATACAAAATCTAAATTTGAGAGTGTGTAGCCTATACTTTTCATCACTTAAGGGCCTAAAAAGCCAAGCAAAGGTCACTTCTTGTTTTTTTTTTCCAAATGGTTTTCTAAGGTAATATAGTTGTGTTAAACTATATTTGTGATTGATTTCTTTAATATTGTTTTCCCTCATATAAATTAAAATGTGTAAGTATCACATAATCATAATTATTGCATAGTGAATTAGAAATATGAAGTTCAATATTTTAATTTCCACATAACTAATCAAAGTCCATGCTAGTGAACCACTTTTGCAATATGACAATCAATTATGTATCATATCAGTATCAAAGCCCAAGTTCAAAAACACTTGGTGAACATGTATGGTAAACACTCACAGTGAAAGCAAAAGAGTGGAGAGACATTACCACAAGGTCTTATAAGAAAGAGAGCCAACAATGACTATCACTGCAAGTAATGCTTCCATGTGTTGGCATGAGTTTTCATTGAGAGTTCCCAAGCGTCAATTTATAAGTTGTTGTTTCCTATGTATGATTTGTAGTCATGATCTAGAAGTGTGTAAATCAGATATTTATATCTTATATATGTGTAACTGTTGAGATCAACAAAGATATTATAGTGTGTTTAGTGTTGAGATATTATAGTGTGTTTAGTGTTTAATTGCTCTCTTTGATCTCTCTATTTTCTAACATGGTAACATTGTTCTGGCCTGACTCCCTCAAGGAAAGGTCAGGAAGATGTGAGAGAGTCCTCAGTTTTATTGCTTTGTAAATATATTTGGATAAAGTGTGTGAAATCAGATTAATTAATGTGAAATTGTTGTGTTTTGTATGTTGGAGTGTTGTGTGTGTCCTGTTGATTTGCAGATATGTTCGTTTCCTTTTGGCGAATCTATTTACAACATTATTTTTCCTATCCTCGACCCAGAAAAATCTGCGTGCAACAAAGAATATGGTGCATACGAAGGCTAAGACCTGTGAGGCCTGATCCAAATCTAAGTTGTTAAAGATCGCACACGTGGTTTTGTCAGAGTGGTTCTTTTGTTCGTTTTAAACACGCCTTTAACTCTTTATCTCCAAATTATTGTTGTTAGTTATTGTTATGAAGGAAGAAGCCCTAATTGTCGTTGATCATCGTTTCTAGATGCATTAAACGTTGTGGATCAGTGATTTGCAAAAATTATTAAAAGATTAGGGTTATGCATGCATTGTTTACAATTTGATTCATTTCGCTAAATATAGGGGTGGAGTTAAAATTGTTCCTCCTTGTAAAAGATACAATGCGGTGGGTGTGAGAGTGAATGAAATAGTTAAATATTTTAGTCACCACTTATTTTATTCTCTTCATGGTGCATTCGTTGACTTCAAAGGTTTTACTTTATTTAAAGGAATCCAATCCATAAGCTTGCGTTTTATGAAGAGTAAAGTGGGTATGGCTTAAAGGAGATATAAGGGATTTTTTTTTTGGGTATTTTTTTTTTAATGAGGAAAGGACTTTATGAGGTTGTTTTGTTAAAATAAATTAAATATTTTTGTTTAATAGTGAAAAAGGAGTTTGTGAGTGGTGAAAAAGTTTTTATGGAGTATGAAATTAAGTTATGGTGTGAATTGAAGTAGTTTTTTATTTCTTTCAATTTTGGTTATAAAAAGGGTTGGTGGTTTTTAAACTAGAAGCCCCAACGTTCGAAACATCGATTCTTGTGTGTTATTAAAGTCAAGTTGTTTGATCAAATTTTTAACACATTTAATATCCAAACCTCCATCCTAGCAACTGACGGATAACCGAAAGTGAAATATCTGACAGATGGCAGTTGGTACATAGGATTGTTGATTACTCGACGACTCTTATCGCAGAAGCCCCGACGAGCCGAGGTGTCAATATTGTTGATCTTGCAATGTTCATCAACAATGGTTAGAGGCGATTACATTTTAAATGGAGGTCAAGTGACGACTTGAAGATGTAGTGGTGAAAGAGAGGTGTTTGTGAGTTTTCAGAGTGGATGTGAGTGTTGATGAAGACCAGTCAGACATAGATTATCCTTATTGTTGTAATATGTGTTTTTAATGTTTTCCATGTAAGAATTAAGGGAGGGTATTGGAAGTAATGCTTCCATGTGTTTTCATGAGTTGTAATTGAGAGTTCCTAAGCGTCAATTTATAAGTTGTTGTTTCCTATGTATGAGTTGTAGTCATGATCTAGAAGTGTGGAAGTCAGATATTTATGTCCTATATATGTGTAACTGTTGTGATCAATAAAGATATTATGGCGTGTTTGGTGTTGTGTGTTTAGTCGTACTCTTTGATCTCTCTATTTTCTAATAACTATAACCTATAATCAAGAGAAACCCAAGGAAGACATTGAAACTATATTTACTTGATTGGTCTAATAAAACATTATTATATTGAATGAGATGGTGACACATCTATTGGAAATGAAGGATGAAGAGAGATATGTAGCATGGAATTATGTACATCTCAAGTATGAATAAGTTGATGATTCAAGTAATACCAACTCTCACCCTTTTCTAAGAATACTCCATTTAAGGTTGAAGCAAATCCTAAAATACTATCATATGGTAATCAAGGTATTGTTGATAAATATAATAGCTAGTAGTAAATGTCAGAGGTCTATTTTTTCCATTAACAAATAAAAAAACCAAATTGGTTTATTTTCTCAATTGAAAATATTTAAGCATGCATTATTAAGGTGAGAGAACTATGTGAATTTCGCAGGCTATGCAAGAAGCCGATGGTTACAAAATGGGAGAATTTCAATTAATTGTTAAAATCACAATTTTATCCCATTGGCTATTAAGAGAAACACCTCATGAAGTGGTAACATGTTAGGTCCCTATAATAATAGTGATTACCCCATTACTATTGTAGTTATATCCCTTATTAATATTGTTGTGCCCCTATTGTCCCCATATTGTTATTACTGTGCCCCATAGAA
>APFE030083814.1:9312-26990 GCA_000404065.3 Pinus taeda
TTTCACAGAAATCAAAATCCAGAGAGCTATTACTCATACCTTCTACCATACATTTACCATGAAGTATTCGAAGGCCCTTCTCTCCAATATGTCCAAGCCTTTGATGCCACAACATGGTCTTCTCTCGAGAGACCACTAGATTTTCTGCTGCATTTAAGGAACCATAGAACTATTGCACCCGTCAACAACAGTGCTACCTTGCAGCTTGTACAGAGTTCCAATCCAAACTCCCTGCATCAATACCAGTGCTCCTCGTACCATATTGCAAGTATCCTTCTCGAACACTGCCTTTACACCTACATCATCCAACTTCCTTACAGAAATCAGATTTCTGGCCAACGCAGGAATATGCAGAACACCCGGAAGGGTTCTAACCCTTCCACCTTGCAACTTCAACTCTACTTTTCCGCGACCAATGATTCTAGCCTTCATATCATCCCCTAAGAAGACATCACCACCATCATATTTCTCATACTCACAGAACCACTCTCTATGGGGAGTGAAGTGAAAGGATGCACTTAAGTCAATCAACCATGCCTCATGATCTACATGTGTACTTAAAGAAGCCAAGTACACATCCCCAACTTCATCTGAGTTGGTTTTCGCCTCTACAAAAGAAGAATCATTAGATCCCTTTCCTTTGTTAGTAGTTTTAGATTTACAGTCCCTTTTGTAGTGTCCTTATGTTATATACCTAGGGGGGATAATATGGGGTACCAAGGGAGGTACCCAAGGTAATAATGTAATAATGGGATGGGCCATAGTAATAAATAAGGTGGTTAACCCATACCATGTAAGGGACCACAAGTAGTTAGTAATAATGTAATGGGCCCATGGTATTAGTCGATGGTATGAGGGAACCATGGTAATGATCCATGGTATTGTATGTATGAGGCCTATGTAGAGGCTAAAGACTCTGTGTCAAGGAAGTGTGAAGGATTATTATATGAACAGGCATATTGCTTGTGGAGTGTTCTCCTTAAGGAGTGAATGTATGGTGTTGCCCTACCTTAAGGGTTTGATCAATAAAGTGAATCATTTATATCTATTTCAATCTTTTTATTCTTGGGTTTATTTGTATTTCCATATGTTTCTGGGTTAGATCTATAACAATTGGTATCAGAGCACTTTCTTGGGCAAAAAAGTGGAGAATTTTTTTTTTATTTTTTGCAAGATTTCAGGGGCGCCGAGTTTATATATCAGATATGTATGTTTTGGTACAATATATGTAAAATATTATTGTAGATCTGGATTCTATGTGAAAAAATACCTGATTTCAAAAAAAACATCGGTCGAATCGGAGTCCGAATGAAGGAGATATCGTTGATTTAAAAATTAGTGGGTTGCAGACAATTTTTCAGGGCAGCGAGTTTACAGCGCAGATCTAGACGTCCTAGGGAACGATCTACAAAATATAATTGTATATCTGGATTACTTGTGAAAAAATACTCAATTTCAAAAAAAAAATTCGTCAAATCGGAGTCCGGATGAGGGAGATATCACTGATTTAAAATCAGCGTTTTTTTTTGCAGAAATTTTGTTGACGGCGGGAGAGTTGCAGCGCAGATCTGAAATTCTAGTGTCTAGATCAGAATTTCTATCACATGGGCAGATGCAGAATGGTTGTTCCATTTCCAAAAATAGGTCATAATAGGGATTCTGAGCAATATTGACAGAATTTTGACCATTTCAAATTTTCGCCAATTTTTTTGTGATGGCATACCTAGATTAGAAATTGAAGGACTTGTATAAATTTGATGGCTCTCATCCAGCCAAATGGCTAGTACAAATGGAGAAATATTTCAAATTGGATCACATCTATGATTATGACACTCAGCTTATGATGGGAAGCATGTACTTGGACAATGAAACATGACAATGGTGGCAAGGGCATCAACGTGGCTATGGAAGGTTCTTGACTTGGGACTCCTTCAAAAAAGCTCTTATGGACCACTTTGACTGTAAAATTCTTGTGGATAAGCTCACACAGATAGACATACAGCCTAGCAAAGATTTCATTTTTACAGGAAAAACGGAAACCAAAGAATCTAAAGGGTTATTTTCTGTTGGTATCTCCTTATTACAGATTCATGGATTGATTCAGAAAGAGAAGATCATTGTTTCTATAAATCCTAATTGCAAGCATAATTTCATCAATGTTAGTTTGGCAAAAAAATTGCAAGTTCCCGCAAAACACATTGAAAACACACAGGTGGATGATGAGGATGCCCAAGTGTATAAGGATTTGAAGATTTCTATGGATAAGTATGTGTTGCATGGTGATTTTCATACTTTAGAGACAGATAATTTGGATGTTGTTTTGGGATACCCATGGATGGAATCAGTGGGTACTATAAATATTAATGTGTAGAAGAAATTCCTGAAGCTCTGGTATAAAAAGAAGAAAACTACATTACAATATATTTCCATCAATAAACAGGTAGAGTCCACGGAGGTTGACGTAGAAGATGTTCCAGGGACTGACATATCAGATGATGAGTAGTTGATGGTCGACAATCAAACACAAACAGAGGCTAAAGCCGAAAAGGTAACAGGTGCTGACACATCTAATTAGGGTTCAGTGGTTGAAGTCATATTGGAAAAGAAGGCACCACAACAGGCACCACAGCAGGGTGAATTAAAGAAAAAGACATCGTGGGTTAAAACTTCAACATATCATCACCCACATCACCCTGCAAGAAAACAACCAACAAGATGGCATCCAATTAGCCACAAGGACAATAAACCTCGTATGACGAATAGCGAGGAGCGACGATCCACCTACTGCACATTAACATAGAAAATCTGCCATGGTCAGCTTCCATTTCAAGCGAGCGAGGCACCAGCGAGATCGAGGGTTCACCTTTCTCTTGGATGGCTAGATGCACGTGCATGGTACCAGTGGACTACTCTTTTGAGTAGATCTTATTATTTGTGTTCTTCCCATGTTTCGGGGATGAAACATGCTAAGGAGGGTGGAATGTTATATACCTAGGGGGGATAATATGGGGGTACCAAGGGAGGTACCCAAGGTAATAATGTAATAATGGGATGGGCCATAGTAATAAATAAGGTGGTTAACCCATATCATGTAAGGGACCACAAGTAGTTAGTAATAATGTAATGGGCCCATGGTATTAGTCAATGGTATGAGGGAAGCATGGTAATGATCCATGGTATTGTATGTATGAGGCCTATATAGAGGCTAGAGACTCCGTGTCAAGGAAGTGTGAAGGATTATTGTATGAATAGGCATATTTCTTGTGGAGTGTTCTCCTTCCTTAAGGAGTGAATGTATGGTATTTCCCTACCTTAAGGGTTTGATCAATAAAGTGAATCATTTCTATCTATTTCAACCTTGTTATTCTTGGGTTTATTTATATTTTCATATGTTTCTAGGTTAGATCTATAACACCTTCCTTTCCGCATTTCCAACAAACCACCTTTACAGGTTTTCCTATAGATTTATATCTCCCTCTAGATCTAGATCTCCCACTCGATGACTTATTTTTTTATTTTCTGGGACCGTCCTCTTACAGATGGGCATCACCATTCTTGCTTTCCATATTTTTATCTCTCATCTTCTCCATCAGCAAGGATGAGACTATTTCATCAAACTGCAAGGCAATTGCATTGCTACCTATCGCAATAACCAGACTATCCCATGAATCTGGCAGAGAACACAACAAACTAATGCACTTATATTCATCTGAAATTTTAATATCAACAAATAATAACTGACTTACCATAGTATTAAATGCATCTAGATGCTCTTTCACTGACTCTCCATCTTTCATCCTCAGGTTATACATCTTTTTCCGTAGGAATAGTTTATTCACCAGAGACTTAGATTGATACAAAGTCCCTAACTTGTCCCCCAAAGCCTTAGCCATAGCTTCCCCTGATACATTCAACAATATTGAATCTAAGATAGATAATCGTGTTGTGCTCTTTGCCTTCTGATCCAACTTCTTCCATTCATCATCAGACACTCTCGTTGGTTTAATACTTGGATCTACCATGATCCACTGATCTTTATCCACCAATAGATCCTCCATCTTGAGTTTCCACAACTCAAAACTTTGACCATTAAATTTCTCGATCTTTATCTTTCCACTGCTCGTCATCTTCTTTCACCACCAAAATTGATCCCATAGATCTCCCATTGAACAAGGTCTACCACAGGCCCGAGAGAAACCCCTCAAAAATAAAGGTGTCCCCTTTAAGCCAAAACAACTCTGATGCCAAATGTAGGTTTTATCCCAGTACAAAAATTACCTGCATACGAATTCTAAAACTCAGAAAATAAACAATGCACAAAGATTTTCCCCTAGATCCCAAATTTGGGACTACCAGATTCATTTTTCATTATGTTCCTTTCAATGTTACAATACATATTTATATATGCTGAAGCATCCAATACCATGGACCGAAAACCATTATGTCCAAAACCATGGACCGAAAACCATTGCGTCCAAAACCTTGTGCGAAAACCATGCACAAAACCAAACATTATACAAGTGATCAAGAGACAACAAAGCATGTCGAAACCAATAGAAAATCGAATAACAACCTACTTAACTAATCAAGGAATGTCAAGCTAAATAAATACTTGAACATATATATTTTGGGAAGATGAACCAATAGTTGTGTATTATTAGGAAATAAAGGGAAGCTTACAACTGAAGCTTTGATGTTGAAAGGCTCTCCTTAAGTGGTAATCCAAGTCCAAGCCAAGAAAATCTCCAAGCACTCCTTCTCCAAGTCTAATGAATAGCCTCTAGGCACAATCTTAACATAAGAGTGCAAATAGAGATAGACCAACCATTTGGGAATGGGATAGGAGGCATTTATAGGCTAGGAGAGGGAGTTAAGACTCCTCCAAAGATAGGATTTGTCCCACATCTCAAGGAGGTAGCTCATAGGGATAAGACAAAGAGGTCAAGTTGGGAGGATTCGACCTCATCTATGTGAAACCACATCCAACTCCCCACTCTAGAAGCTTCTAGATCACGAAGCTTCTCATCTTCTTTAGGAAAATTACATTTTTCAAATCATCACAGGTATGCAAGGGAACAAAGTGATGCCATCGCAGGTCAAACACAGTGCAACAGGAGACCATCGTTGTTTTAATCATCATAAGAGTGATGACTCTAACTTTAGGGTTTTAAGAGCTATTTCTTCTAGGAAAGCTCAAAGCAGTTTCCAAACAAATTCTTAGGAGGGATCTGAGTTGTGTACATGGATGAGTATATTATATAATGGTCATGCTTCAAGAACTTCAGGGTATGTCATAAGGAAGTGCAGGAAGCATGACAAAATACTGTGTAACAAGTGAGTCTAGGGGCGTTGCTGCCAAAGACCTCTTGGTGGATAGGTAGCATGATCTTATGAGAAATTTTATAGGAGTGAGCATGATATTTAGTTTCCCAAAGATATTGAGGCAAACAGATATAGGACTAGGAAATTGCTTTGTCCATTTCCATCCTAGAGATGGAAAATCATAAGAAAATAAATGTCCATGACATAGGCGCTCATAAAGAATGGATGATTTGTTCTCTCAAGAACATTGCACTTATTGTTTAAAAATGATTGAAATCTATATCGATATAATTAACTTTGAAATTAAATAACTTGTTTTATCGTAAATTTTCTCAAGGCTTGTTATATATGAAAACCTTTTTTGTGTTAATCAATCGCTAATAGGTTGAAAAGATAAAATAAAAACTAATAGTAGCTTAGCGTCTTGGATAAACTTATTAGTCACTGGTAGATCCTTTGCTTCCAGCAGGAATTCATAGCCTTGACATCGTTACCATTTAACCAAAAATGAACAAGTATCCCATCCATATTATAATAAAATTCTTTAGAGGTAATGGATTTCCTTTTTTTCTTTTTTATTATTTATTTTTTATTTATTTACTTTAAAGTCATTATCCCGTTTTGGTAAACATAAAAAGGTAATTCCATTCACAAGTTGTAATAAAATTGAACAAGTTGACCCATAATGATATCTCTTGTCTCAAAGTCTAGTGACTATGAGCCACTATATTGGTTTGGTTTCCAATAGTGATAATGTCAAATTTATTAGTTTCCCACGATCATGGTAAGCAGACTCATGATGGGACCTCTTAACTATTAAGTTTTTTATATTTTTGAATTACACTCTAAATTTTTTTAAAATAAACGGATGGGGAGGTTTCATTCAATATTTATGAGTCTTGGATGACCTCTTTAAGTAAAAGATGTTAAAGACTTCCATAATAATTTTTGCTTTTATAAAGATAACTTTTAAAAACTAAGTCACAACAATTAGATTTTTTAAGAGTTTCAAACCAAAAGATTTCATAATTAAATGGTTATATTATATCAAAGCTTTAAAATAGATTCAATATTTATATTCCAATTTAAATTTTTGCTTTCTAAATTGTTTCTTAAATAAGTTAACAATTCAATAATAAAGAGAAACTTTCAATGTATTTTTCAAAAGTGTGGTACTTTATTAGAAAAGAAAAATGATATTTACATATTTTACAAAAGAACCTATGTTCTTTCAAGAAAAATATTTTTTGAGTATAAGTCCATTAACAAGAAGAGTTTCATTCTTCCCTTGTAAATCATTGCAGATGAAATTTGATGGACCTATCTTCTCAAAAATCTGAAAGGGACTAAGCGAGAGTTTTTGAAATTTTGTATCTTTTCCTTTATCCTCCTGCACTTTATCCCATTTCAAAACTAAATATCTAATTTCAAAAATTTTATATTTGACTGAGTTCATATCAAATGAAGCTTCGACCAATTGTTGATGGTGAGCATGGACTAGCTTATTTTTATTTATTTATTCTTCTAGCTTAAGGACTTGAGACATTTGTAATTGTAAAGCAGAAGAGGGTTGTTATTCAATGAATTGAACTAGGACCAATGACGAGAAAGCTACATTTGGAGGTAGGATAGCTTCTTTCCCATATACCAAATTAAAAGGAGAAGTACCTATTGAGGTATTATTAGTTATTCTATCAGACCATAAAGTGAATATTAAATCTCTATGCCAGTTCTTTTGATTTTGGTCGATAGTTCACTTGATAATCCTTATAATATTTTTAGTAGTGGATTCTTCTAAGCCATTTCCCTTGGGGTAATAATTTTTACAATACTTAAGTTTAAATCCTCTCTTTAAAGAAAATTCATTCATTGCACTTACATAAAAATAAGAAGCATTGTCAAAAATAAGAGCATGAGGGATACCAAACCTAGTAATAATAAATTGATCAACGAATTTGATGGTGCTCTCAGAATTGGCTTATGTCAGAGATATTGTCTCTACCCATTTCGTAAAATAATATTTTGTAGTCAAAATGTACCTATTTTGTTTGGAAGAATGAGGAGTGATCTCACCTATTATGTCCATTCCCCATTGTTCAAAAGGTTGTTCGATGTTAACCTATTACAAGAGAATAGAAGATTTTCTTTGTCTTCTTGAACTAGTTTGACAAATTTTGCATATTCTTACATGCATGTGGGCACATTTGAATAAATTCGACCAGTAATACCCAACATGTAGAATTTTGTGAGCAGTCGTATCTCCACTATAATGTCCACTTGCTAGCCCATCATGAAGTTCCCGTAAGAGATTTTCTGCTTCAGATTTTTCCAAAAATCTTAACAAAAGAGAATCATAATTTTTCCTAAATAACACATTATTGATGAGTTGATATTGATTGGATTTCAATCTCAAGGCTCTCTTTTTCTTTGTATCAAGATCAAGTGGAGCATAACCATTTCTTAAATGAAATATTAAGTCAACATATTGAGACTGAGTATTAACAAGGAGTACCTCTATGATTTGTTAAGTATTACCTGTCACTTCCTCTACTGATGTATCATTAATTCCTATGACTAACCTGCAAAAACCTTGACCTTTTACAATTTTAGTGGGTTTGATTTTTAGATCATATTCTTGTAATGCAGTAACCTATTTAGCCCTTTTTTTCCCTAAATCCTTTTGAATAAGTAATTGCCTGACCACTGAGAAAGGAACAATATCTCTAACATGAGTTTTTAGAAGAAAAGGTCTAAAATATTTGATATCTTTGTAAACTACAAGGCTTTCGTTTCTACTCCTAAATAATTTAATTCAACTCCTTGAAAATTTGAGTTGAAAAAAGCAATAGGAGCTTTGATTTCTATTCGTTCAGTTGTGTCAAGATTGTTGCATATGATAATTCAAAGGCAAAAGTATATAAAATAAATTGATCAGAAAAATTGGGAGTTGATAGAGAAGGGGTATCAATTACGGCTTGTCTAATTTCTCTAAATGCTTCTCTTTCATGACCTCCCCAGTTAAAAAGTAAATCTTTCTTGATCATTTTTTGTAATGGTAGGATGATTTGAGAAAATTCAAGGACGAATATCTTAACAAAATTTATTTGGCCAAGAAAATATTGCATTGATTTCTTGGTATGTGGTAATGGAATTTCTGAAATGGTTTTAATTCTTTCTGGATCAATACCAATTCCATGTATGGATACAATAAAACCAAGGAATTTACCTTCTCTAAGAGAAAAAAATGATTTGCGAGGGTTTATAGAAATTACATACGTTATAAATATTATAAATATCTGCTTAAAATCGCATAAGTGATTATTTCTCTTTTTTGAATATATGGTAATATCATCTTGATGTACCACAACAAGTTTATTAATCAACCCTTTGAAAGAAATACCCATTTCTTTATGTAACGTAGCTCCTACATTCATTAGTCCAAAAGGAATTTTTTGATATGCATATGTTCCTCACTTTTTTCTTAATGCAATTTTTAATCGGTCTTCTGGATGAACAAGGATATGATTGTATCCTAAAAATCCATCTAAAAAGGACATTAGTTTGGAACCAACAACTTATTGTAGAACTTGTTCCATTGATTGGAGGGGAAAATTTCCCTTTTGACATGGCTTATTTAAATTCCTAAAATCAATACAAATACGAATATCACCATTCTTTTTTCTAACCGTTAGAAGATTAAAAACCCATTTGGAATGTCTTACTGGAAAGATGATTTTCGCTTTTAAAATTTTATTCAACTTGCTTTTACTATGAGTCTCCAAATTCAGATGTATCTTCCTAAGTTTTTGTTGAATGGGTTTAACATTTGGTACCATTGGGATAATGTGTTGAATGATGGAAGCATCATAAGTCTTCAGATCTTGATAATTCCAAGCAAATATGTCTTTATATCTCTTTAAAAGATGAATAAATGTGTTTCTTTGTTCAGATTAAAGACCAAGACCTAAGTTAACATTTTGGGGTTTGATATCAGATACCAGGTTAACTAATTCAAATCTCAAATTTGAACGTTGAAGTTTGCAGTTGATGACCTTTTTAAATCTGTCTTTTAGATCGTAAATATCCTCAAGATTAGCTACATGTTTTGGCAAAGAATTTCTTTCATTTGATTTATTCAATTGAGAATCATGTTCATCCTCATCAATTATTTTGTCAAGATAGGATTCTTCAGATGTTAAAAAATTTGGGATATCTTCATCATCATTGAATAGTCACAAATTGGTAATATTATCAAGAATGGATAGGCGAAAAATCAACTCTATAGAAAATTGGTCTGGAATAAAATGTTCATGAGGGATTAATTTGGATGCAACATTGGCCAGAAGATTGGCACTAGCATTATGTATTCCTCAGTATTGGAGAAATATTGAATGCTACAAAATGTGAAGTGAGATTTTGAATTAAGGATTGATAATGCCTAAGGTAATTTGAAACGCAGTGGATATTATTTCTGACTTGTTTTATAACATTTTTAGAATCACTAAAGACTTAAATATATTCAACACCAAGATTTATCGCTTTATACAATCCTTGTACTAATGCTTCAAATTATGCAGTATTTAGTAGATTCAAATTCTAGCCTACATGTCAGCATAGATTTTTCACCAGTAAGGCTTATTAATATACATCCATCTCATGCATTGTCACTAGATTTAGAACCATCAAAATAAAGCATCTGAAACAAAGATTCATGCTTATTTAAAAAAGTATCTACAAGATTAATACATTTAGTAAAATTTGTTCACGAATAATTTTCAAATTAAGAAGAAACAAAATTTGCTAAAAAAGGGGAATCCTGAGTTGTAAAACTTCCAAAGAAAGATTGCAAAGAATAATTACCAATGATGTTATTCGTAAAACCTACAGCCTCATTTTCTTCATCCAAATCAGTAACTGAGTGTTTCATATGTTTTTCCCTGTCTACTCTAATTTGATTTGGTTTTCCATTGTAAGGAAACCATATATGTGACTAAATTGTGGTGAAATAACCATGCAATTTCTCAGACCAATCTTTGCTTAAGATAAGACCATAAAATTCAGGGATATCAACAACCAAAATATCAATAATCTAAAAAACCCTTGAATTTGAGGATAATATTATTAAAACATAATTTAATTCTCCTAAGACCTTAACATTGGTTCTATCTAATTTCACAATTTTCACAACATATTTCTGAGGTGTTATGTTCAGTTTGAGACAAATAGAATATAGCATTATATTTGAGGAAGCACCTAAGTCTATTAGGAAATTGTGAACATTTTTATTCAAAATATAAAAGGTTAATAAAAGAGGAGGGGAATGAGAATTAGATCGATCTCCAATTAAGATTGCATTTGAGGCGTTGATTTTGTCAGGAGTGCCACTTGGAGGCTTCCCTTTTCCTAATGAGGCTTTTGCAGTTGAAAAAGGAGATGTAAGAACAACATTTAATTCTTTGAGTAAAAAAAATTGTTGTTGCTTAAGTTTACTTACCTCAAACATGGAAATACTAGCTATTATTTTCTTCATATCTTCCACAATATTATACTCTATATATTTATCAAAAACAATAAGAGTTTTTGATATAGAAGGAGAATTGGAAGAGGATGGGATGGATTTAGAATATTTGGGAGGAAAATTCTTCATTGTGCTTTTATCCTTACTTACAGGAGTAACTGGTCTTTTTTTCGAACTTGAAGAAGGTGAATCTATAGATCTTTTACTCCTACTCTCTATGGGTAAGACTTCTTCTTCTTCCTCATTTTCCGATGTAGTGAGGATGAAATCCCATAATCCTTGTGCTTCGACCAACTCTTCTTCTTTTGATTCTTCCATAGATAAAGATAATTCTTCATCTTCTTCTTGATCTGATATAGCGTTAGATATGACATTAGGTGGTTGAGATGATGAAGATTGAGCTTTCTTAAATGGTTTGAAAGATTTTTTTGAGGAATCTAAGACTTTTTTTTAATCTTGACCATCTCATTTGATATTGTTTTAAGGACTGTCTGTAATTCTTCTAAATCGAAAGGGTCTTTAGATGGTTTATTTTTGGTTTCTTCTTTGAAAGTGAATTTCTTAAATTTTCTATATTCTGTAATGGTTTTCTTCTCTTAAGCTAAAATCCTTTTTTCGACAGATAAACATTCTTTCATATTACCACTTAGAGTGATTTTATTGGCTCTATCTACCGATATGGAAATATTAGTGGGCAGTGTAGAAATACACCATTCTAGATGTACATCTTCACCAGGTTGTGAAGTATCTGGAATCTTGTTAAGGAATTTGTTGAACCTAGAATTAAAATCTTTGATTCTTTCATTTGGGTTTGTTTTAATATTGGAAATATCATTAATTAATCTCACTAGACAAAATCGCACTAGTCGATGATTGATATTCAGAATTTTTGGTCTTCCTTTGGTGGGAAGGTAAGGGAAACGCAAATGGAGTGACCCCGAGTTTCTCACTTTGAGAACGAGTCAAAATACTAGAAGTAGGAAAAGATGATGTTATGCTACCTTCAGATAACTCCAAATGCTGAGGATTTTCTTGGGAAGTAGATATTCCTTCTAATTTCTCAATTAAAGTCTAAACTTTAGGTAACTCCTGGAAAGGAGGTTGAACGATTGTCCTCAGACATGTACTAGGATATTTTCTTACAACTTTAAGTCTAGGGATAGGAGATTTTGAGTGAGATCTCGAAGTTGGGGGAGATTTTGAGGGCGAATGACTCTTCAAATGACCTTTTGATTTGGGATTATACCTTATTTCGATTCATAGTTGAAGGTTCAAGCCTTCATTCTAGCACCAAAAATTTTGAAGGTTGGAACTTGACTACCTCAACATCAGGGAAAACCACCCAGTCGGGAGCTTAAAGCAAATTCATTTCCATTGAAATTGGTGGGTCCGACTAGGTATAAAGGGGACAATTTTCCATTTTAAAGATATACTTTATAATAACAGAATGAAACTAATGAAATGATTTTATAGCTAATGATAAAACTACTGAATAAACTTATTCTACCTATTTCATGGGATAACTCTTCTTTATATGTGACTCAAAGAAATAGTTCACAAAGTATATAACAATGTAGATCATTCAATACTTTTAAGAAAAGAAAGTAATATATGATAAACTAAATTAATTAAATAATTAATTAATTTAGTTGGTTAAAACTCAATCACATAAAATATCTCGTTATATGATACATAACCATAAATCCTTCAATTCTACACATAAATAGTGATAATGACTTGTTGTTTTCAAATCATTTATATAACAAAATAATGTATAAGAAATTCACTATCTAATTCAATAACACATAGTAATAACATAAAGATAATAGTACCTGATGCATTAGTGCTTAGCTTATGAAGAGATAGCTTTTAGGCTCATCTTCTCAATTAGATAACTTTGGATCAAATAATAGTGCAAGTTCAAAGTTGTCTTCTTAAAATTTTGGACCCTTTCCTAAATGCATGAAAGGGGTTTAAATAACCTATTAATAGTACAAAAATAGTAAACTTAAGCTAAAATTCTTTAGAAAAGCTTCAAAAAACTAAGCTAATATAAAGGATATACAAATTAGTGATCTATTGTAATAAGAACTCATGACTGTCATCTAGATTGATTCTTCATCTGCTCTCTAAGACCATATATGTCCATGATAAGCTTCAGCTGGGGGTATGCATCGATTGCATGTGTATTTGTCCTATAAATACTGCATCACTAAGAACTATAATAAGTTGCATAGCTACATCTAAGAGAGACCTCATTACGAGCCACTTACTATGGGGTTTTACTTGGAAATGCCAATAACTTTCAAGGTTTTCTTGTCATAAACTTTGACTATCTTCAATATTCTTCTTACATGTTTCTTGCCAAGATTGTTTTAAACTTTTGACATCTCGCAAGGTGTCCCTTGAGCGTTCTTTTATTAGATTGGCCTGCAATAAGGTATTTGTAATGTATTCAGTGCAATTTGAGGCAAGATTTATGGCTCTGATAATAGCCATTTCTGCCTATTTCATTTTGATATGCCAGTCATCGAAAATGATATCCTTTTGTGATTCTTCAATTTGAGGAATATCAGTTGATATTCCTTGAGCATTGTCTTTCTAATCTATGTAGTTAGATATTTTCTCATTAATTTATTCATAACACATCCTCAGATCATACAGTTGGTTTACTAGAGAATCATTGGTCAGAGACAACTTCTGATAGAAGATAGTTGGGTGCTTTGTTAGGAGTATATCTAGTTTCGATGCCTCTTTATGGACTTAATTTATATTTTGATTTTCCCTTAGCTGGGTTATCATTTGTTTGCAATTGCAGTATTCGTTCATCTTTGTCCTTCATTTCAAATTCAAATTGTAGTTTTAAATCATTGAAACTTTTCTATAAATTGGTGAGGTTTGCTTGCCATTGTTTCTCAATTGTTTGCTTTTAGCCATAGAAACTTTGTTCTAATTGAACAATCCTTTCATCTTTTTCTTTTATCAGCAGTTGTATTTCTGTAGCTTTATCAATGGTAGCACTAGCGTAACCTCCTAAAAACTGAGAGAGTCTATTCAATTCCTTGTCAAGGGTTGTTTGAGATCCTTTCTAAACAACTTGAAAATGGGTTTCATTTGAAACTAGCACTTTTGATTCTTCTAACTTTATTTTCTTTGTTGACCTTCTCATCATTGCTTTATGTTTTGGACTATAAAATACATCCAAAGGAGGGATTTATTCAATCTTGAGGGATATCTCGACAATAGGGAATGAAGGAATTATTTCTATATCATTGGCAATAGTGGACTTATTGACAATTTCAGCATCAATTTTCTTCTCGGAAGTCTCAAGAACAATATTCCCTTGGGAAGCTTGAACAATAAACGAGGTTGTCCTTCTAGTTTCCAGATATTTCTCTGCCTCTTTGTTGATTGTAACTTGTTATTCTTGTATATTGGTTGCATAACCTGATATTCTTCAGCTATCAAAACACGATTGAACTCCTCCCATACTTCATACAATTTTTTCTCCTCTTTAATTTTTCTTGTTTGCTCAAAATCTACAGTAATTGTTTCAGAGACATGGGAAATAATTGGAGCTTTGAAAGAGGAGGTTGATGTATCCAACACTTCTGAGTTATGTCGAGATTACCTTAACAGAAATTATGGAAAATGGGCTATTCTTCACTGATGATATTGATTGAATATAATTAATTCATAAGAACTTAGAGGATTTGCTGCCCATTTTTTTGCCATAATATATTTTGGAACCATTTCAAATAAATAATCGAACTTGCCAAGCTTCCTTGAAAACTATTTGAGCTTAGCTTGTGATGTAACATCTTTTGCGATGCCATTAGGGTCATATGGCCTATTTGGTATGGTTGGAAAATAAAATGATTTTAATTGTTCAATTTCAAGAAGTGAATGCTTGATATTCTCTAAGGCATAGGAACCACAGGAGATAGGAAAAGATGACCAGGCGATTTTCTTGGCATCTTTAAGAACTTTAGTCAAGCCCTTACCAACCATTTGATAAGAAATTTCCTTAGCCAGCAATTTATCTAGGACAAAAAGGGGAAAAACACGAAGGTGGGAAAGACTACCAAAAAATAGAATGTAAGTAAATGACTCTTACCCAAACCACTTTCCTAATGGATTGAAGTCTTTATTGGCTTCTGCAGTGACTCTAGGGGCTTTGCTCCCAAAGACCTCTTGGTGGATAGGCAGCATGATTTCATGACATATTTTATAGAAGTGAGCATCATATTTGGTTTCCCAAAGGATATTGAGATAAAGAGATATAAGACTAGAGAATTTTTCTGTCCATTTCCATCCTACAGATGGAAAATCATAAGAAAAGCAAATTGCATCCATGACATAGGTGCTCATAAAAAAAGGAGTCATTCTCTCAAGAAAATTTCACTTATGTCTATAATTTCAGATTTGAATGGTCAAATTGTTGGACAAAATAGTTGCCCAATCCATAATATAGCCATCAGTAGTTGCTTCTATTAATGGCACCCATTCTTTAGAGAATTTCTATGTATTTGGATAACCATAGAGGCAACATAACATAGTAGAAATATGAGAGAAAGGGCCAACAATAGAGGCTAATGAATACATACCCTTGTCCTCATGGTTGTGTTTGTATGGGTCCCTTCTCCATTCTCTAATTAGCTCCATAGGATTTGGATTTTCTTGCATGAATTTATGGATGAATTGTGTATCATATTTCTTCTAAGGTTGAGGTAGATGATACATTTTTCGTAAATTCTCAACTTTAAAAGACCCAATAACTATATTCTTCAGAGTTATAAACTCTCTATTCATAATTTCCATATGGTCAATAACCCATCTTACCATATTTGTAAATGGTAGAATTTTGGGGTTAGTAGCAATTATGTGGAGAAATGAATTGGCCACATCATTACATGCATCATTATTATTTGGAGGAGAATCATCAGTAATAACATATTGTTTCATGATTATTATTAGATTTTCATCCTCAAATAGTTTTTATATTTCCTCCCAGGAGGAGGAACCTCCAATTGGAGTGCATGTAGTATCTGTAAACAAAGGAGACATCTCAAACACTTGTTCAGGGGACAAGACTAGTTCTTGCTGAATTACAAACTTTATCCTCATCTTGATTATCCTTGACATGTCCTTTAACTTCTCTCTATTGGAATTTACCTGTTAAGAAACAAACAAGGATAAGCAACAAGAAATCGAAAGATGCAAAGGGTCATATCAATTCAATGTGGGCCTTATGGAAAATACTTTGACATTAACTCAAAATTATTAAAATCATAAAAAAACCTCGAAATTAGAACTATGCAGAGCGCTCATTAAATTTTCAAACATTTTCTCATGTGACGATAACACTTGTCATTATATTGGGAAATCCTTTATCGGAGTTTGGTATTGAGTGATATTGACATAACTCAATGATTTACAATTTCCGAAAAACATAAAGGTGTGGGATTCATATAAGTGAAATACCAGGGTTTTAACATAATGTGATATTGGCATCTTTCAATTCATGAAATGCGATATCGACATTTAACATATTGAGATATTGGTTTCGACATTTCAATATTGACATTTCGCTGCTACTGCTTTTGGCATTTTGTAGTCAGTATTTTGCTATTTCACAATTGACTTTTCGCTATTAGCTTTTCTTTGAAATTGTCGATACCACGTGTGGGTTTTAATCAGACTAAACTTTTTATGATTTTACCATTTATTTGTTACAATTTCAGGATTCGTAAGACTTGGAATTTATTTCCTAAAAACTAGAGAAGGATTCCTAAAAAGGTTTTAATCCTTTTTCATAAATTTCCTTGTTTTATTGAAAAATAAAATTGTAAATATAAAACTTATCCTATTTTATCTAAACAAGAAAGGATTCTGTCCTAAAAGATTTTAAGGGTCCCCATTATTATTTGTCCTAAGTCTAAAGATAATGGGGGGTTGTTGAGTACCACAATAGGTCCTTGAGGCTCTATTAAAAAAAAAGAGAGAACAATATATAGAATAATAATATAATATACGAACACACAATCAACATATGAAGGATGTATTACATCATTCAATATTGATCAAACTTAAAAGCAACATTGCAACACCACAAAATAGACCAAGCATAAATCATGTTGCTATTACAATATGACTTCATTTTAATATTTTGGTACAAAACCACAAAGTTTTCATTTTCATAGTTTCAAGTAATAAAAATCAAATAATAAAGTATATCTAGGCCTACACAAGATTTATGATTTAATGGTATTTAAAAGCAACAAGTAATTTCTTTAATTAAGATTTATTTTATATAAAATAGTTATTGAAAAAGGAATAATTTCAATGGGGTAACAAGTAGTTTGTTTCCTTAAGCTTTTTTTATGTAAAATAGATACTAAAAAAGGAATCATTTCAATGGGATTCACTATAGCGGATTCATGCATAGATGCATAGAATATTATGAAAATAACTATGTAGATAAAAGCAATGAAGTATTCAAAAATACCTCTAATTTTGTTTCAACCATCCAAAATTTAAATGTTGATACCATGTTCTAAACATGTTTCTATATAGATAGCCCCCTATTTCAGTACATATAGTAAGTAAGAAAAAAATGCAACAGTGCTTTTATACCTCATTATTCTCACTTGTGTGTGTGTGTGAGTTGTTTATAATAAGTTACATTAGTTTTTAGGAAAAATAATCATTATTCTCATTCGTTATGTGTGTGTGTTTTTTTTTTTATAATAAGTTACATTAGCTTTTAGGAAAAATAATCAAGCATGCTGCTAAAAATTCACAAAAGTATTTTATTTGTAGAATCCTCTATTATGAA
>APFE030083814.1:29885-43742 GCA_000404065.3 Pinus taeda
AGACATCAGTGTGAGAGATTCACATGAGGAGAGAGATAAAAACTTCACAAGTTCATTGAATGAAGAGAGAGAGAATAATTGAG
The DNA here is from genome assembly GCA_000404065.3 of Pinus taeda. Taxonomy (NCBI): domain Eukaryota; kingdom Viridiplantae; phylum Streptophyta; class Pinopsida; order Pinales; family Pinaceae; genus Pinus; species Pinus taeda. Next base: position 29,969 of record APFE030083814.1, read on the forward strand.
AAGAATAGAAGGTTAGAAAAGAAAGGAATAAACCTCAAGTAGGGAAGCATGCACCCCAAGGCAAAATCGTACATCCATCACAACTATTATCATCATACCATCAACTAGAAATCATACACATCCATCACATCTATCATCATCATAACATTTACTAGGGAACAAACACATCCATCAAATATATTATCATCATAACATCATCTAGAAATGAAAAACCTCCATCACATCCATTAATAGTAATAGTCAAGTATTTTGATCTTGAACTTGAGGTCCTCAAATAATGATGTGTGAAGGACAATGTCATATCGGGTAATACAATTAGAGTGGGCACTACATATGCAGTCTGTTATAGAAGTAAGTAAGGTGAAGAAATATTGGTAACAACTACTGGAATTGGGTGTCATTCGATTGAATACATCACCATGTAGGCCACCCATCATCATTGTTCCTAAGAAGGATGGGACTTAACAAATGTGTATAGATTACAGGGCATTGAAAAAAGTCACACTTAAGAACAGGTACCACCTACCCATGATAGATGATCTATTGGATCCATTGTAGCTAGAAAAATACTTTACCAAGCTAGACTTAAATTTTGGATATCACTAGGTTCAAGTCAAAGAAGAATATTCCTAGAAAACAACCTTCAAAAACAAGCAAGGTTTGTATGAGTGGTTAGTCATGGAATTTGGACTATGTAATGCATAAACTACATTTACAATATTAATGAATGATGTATTGTTCCATTTTATATATTAATTTGTTATTGTCTATTTGGATGATATACTAATATATATTTCTACTTGGAAGGAGAAAATTTCAAATTTGACGCAGCTATTTAACATATTAAAGAAGCACTAGCTGCTAGAAAATCTTAATAAGTGTGAGTTTGCATAACAGTATTTGGTGTATTTGGGGTATGTGATAGGTGGAGGAGAGTTGAAGATAGATCCTACCAAGATGGAGGTCATCACGAAATAATCAGTGCCTACTAACGTTTCTGAGGTCAAGAGTTTCATTGGGATAAAGTAATACCTAAAAAAAATCATAGCTTCATTTTATGTAGTAGCGGCATCATTCCATGCCATAACAATAGGTAGAAAGAGTTTCCATGGTGAAATGGTTAGCGGAGGGTTTTCGAGGAGATAAATAAGAAACGAGTCAAGAATTAGTACTAGCATTACCAAACTTACAACAACCATTCGAAGTGGAGACAAATGCGAGTGGTTATATTATGGGAGTGGTCTTGATGCAGGGAGGAAGGCATGTATGCTACTATTATGATATATTCCACAGGGAAGTTCTTAACTACCTTACCTATGACAAGGAGATCTATGCATCAGTGCAAGCTATGAAGAAGTGAAAGCACTAACTGATTGGAAAGGAGACAATATTCCACATAGATCACCAACCACTACAACACTTACAGGCTCGTAGTAAGCTATGATAGACCAGGAATTATAGTTGGATGGGGTTTCTACAACAATTTCATTTGGTGATCCAGCACAAGAAGGGAAGCACAAATAATTTGGTCAAAATGCTTTCAAGGCCACCCACACCAAAGATCACAACTTTGGGAATTCTTATGCACATGGAGTCATTCACCCATGATGCATACAGAGAGGCATATTTAGAGGATGAGGACTTCAAGGAGGTGTTTCATAATTTGTAGAGTTAGATTCATTTGCATGATGGCAACAAAATCATTGACTACCAACTCCAGGATGGGTTACTCTATAGGATGGATAACCTATGTGTTCCTAAAGGTGAGCGATCACAGTTTCTTATAGAGGCTCATGCCTCCAAGGTTGTGTTGGAAATAATACTGAGAAGGGGGTGAATCAGTATTAGCAAGTCAATAATTTTTCATTTCCATAATCAAATTCATATACGCTACTTCATTTAATGAAACTCATGTGTATATGCAACTATGTTTAAGGCAACTAGCATATATCCTACAAACTTATGATTTAGTTAATTCATCATATGTTGATCTTTAATTAGTGCAACAGAACCATATAAACAGTAACCAGGTGCAGTAAAAATAGAATAGACAATCACACACATGAACACAAGATATAAGGTGGAAACCCAATATGGGTGAAAACCACCTGCTGCAATCATCCCTATCTTCTCTTTAATAATAAGAAACTTCCTTTTTCAATTTTTTGTACTGGTGTAGTCTTATACCAATACGTAGGTTTCTACCTGAAGAAGGCTACAACCTTCTCTCATTTTCTAGCTTCTCTTGGAAGGGAGCTACAACCCCCTAGCTCTTGTACTAGATGATATGTTGACTAGTACTTAGCTACTAGCCTACAGAAGGCTACAACTTTCTCTTTTTTTCCAGGGACCACATTTCATAAATTTTCAGACTAGATCCATTAATAACATCATTCAATCATCAAATATATCTACATCAACCAATCTCAACCACAACTGAATCAATCAGTCATTTTGACAACCCTTCAATCTAATCTTTCAAAATGTTGTAACCAAAATATAGTAACCATAACCCAAGCCAAAACCCAGAACACTGCAACAACAAACAAAGGTGGCTAAAACATATTTTAATGTATACGCTACTTCCATGTGCTGAACCTTTGTGCATACACCCTTTTCTCAAGGCGAACCTGTGTACAGATCTGCAAATCAAATTTAAGATGTATACGTTGTTTTGATATGCAGAACCAGCATGTATACGCGCATTTTCTAAAGTGAACCTGGGTATAGATATGTAAATTATGATTTAAACATTACAACAATTCTAGACTTCAGTTATACGCAGATCATCATATTTACATACTACAACATGCACCATTTATTCAGATAAATGATCAAACCACATAAAGATATTTCACTTCAAGCCTTAAGATCTTGAACCGTCATTAGATTTAATCCATTATCAAGCGCTAAGGTTGATCCTTGGTTCAGATCAAGCTATGTACCATAACCTAATAACCTGTATACTAGATCTTTCTCTTCATCAGATACTCAATAATTGAGTATATTGCCCTAATGATCTTCTCCTCTTTTTATAGTTTTAGGCCTTTCCTAATACCATGGACCAAAACCATTTACGACCAATACCTTGGATCAAATACCTAGGAGCAATACCTCGGATCAAATACCTTGGACCAATACCATGGATCAAAATACCATGGACCAAATATTTCGGACCAAAACTTAGTTTTCTAAGGTATACACGCTTTTCCTTTTGTGAAAGTGCGTGTGTACGTATACGTGACTTTGTATACAGTGAACATGCATGTATGCATGACTTGGTGAATGGTGAACCTGCATATACCTTATATGTATACGCAACTTTGTATATAGTGAACCTTCATGTATACGCGGCTTGGTCAATGGTGAACCCGTGTATACCTTTCTTTCTTCATTCTTTATTGTTTTCCTACTATACTGTGATCTTTCATCTGAGTGAGTTTCCATCAAGGAAAATACCTGAATCATTATGCCAATAGTTTGTAGGGTACTTTTGTGTATGGAATACCATGGCCAACTTGCAGAGGTAGATGTATTTTTCCTTGATGCAAGATCAAGTACCTAGGTTCATAAAAGGATGCATGTTTTGTTGTACTAGAAAACCTAGCAACAAGGAACAAGGTCTATATCATATGTTACCTATACCCACTCATCTTTTGGAAAAAAATTCCATGGACTTTGTGGGAGTTCTACCAACAACCAAGAAGGGACATGACCATTAACTACTTGCTTGTGGTAGCTGACGAGTTTAGCAAGATGTTTGTTTTGATGCCCTATAGAAATACCATTAGTGTGCAAAAAGAAACAAATGTGTTCTTTCGATAAGTTTGAATGAACTTTGGGATACCAATGAGCACCCTTTCAAGGAGGGACACAAGGTTTCAGTGCATTTGGACTACATATGGCAGAGATAATGGCACAAAGATAACAAATCTACAACATTCATTCCACAAATAAAAGTAGTCAACAAGACTAGTGTAATTTCTAAGAGGATATAACCAAAATTATCCAATATATATGGGATGAAAATTTGAGATATATACAACATTATTACAATAGAGTATTCCACACTTCTATATTAAAGTCCTCATTTGAAAGCTGTTTTAGATATTTTCCGCCTTCACCTTTGAATGTTGTATATGGGAAGAAAGGAGGAGTGAGGGAAGATCTTACAAGAGAGGCCTTAAGGGTTGAAAAGATCAGGAAGATTCATATATAGAAAAATTCTCAAGAGAAATATAAGGTCAGGCATGATCATCATAGAATACAAAAATCATTCAAGGTGGGAGATAGAGTATGTGGATACAATTGAACAAGGAGAGGCTACACGGGCATGGTAAAAAAATCAAGCCTCTGAGGTATGGCCCCTTCAATATACTGGAAAAGGTGGGCGATAATGCATATCGACTCAGTTTACCATCATATATGTGCATTTACTCAGTTGTGAATGTAGCGAATTTGAAACTCTACGAGCCTTCTCAAAGGCTATAGTTTTGTAGAAAAGATCCATAACTACATGACAATGGTAACATGACCTTTGGTATATTGGGTACACGAGAGAGAAGGTGGAGGAGAAATTTCCTTACCTCATTTAGTAGGATATTTGGGGACCAAAAGCCTCCTAGATGTTGAAATTTGATAGCTCATGGATAAATTCCCTCCTTTGGTAATCCCTTCTCACCATAAGGAGACCCTAGTAGCCCTTGGAAGAATTTGATTTTCATATGCGAAAATTTTTATTTTAATGTTGAACCATGTTACATAAAAAATTACAAGTTGGCCTAGAAAAGAAAATTTAACCCCCAAGACCACATAGTGACTATATATCACTTGGAGGCATAATCACACATTCATATATTATCTTGATTGGTATGTACAAGTCTAAAATTGTAGAGTCGATTTCACATGTGAGAAGGAGAGAGAGAGAGAGAATCTATTGACCAATATTGACTTTTGTTTTTTAATTTGTTTTACTAGCTTGACTTGGAGGGTTTTGACTTTGTTTCATTGATTTCTTGGATCTGTTTTGAAGGTTGATTTGACTAGGAGGTTGATTAAAACTTTCTCTATACTTTGACCAACGTTCACTGTCGTTTCAGGGATATGGTTTCCGAATGTCAAACTTTGACTTACCAAATTTTCTGGGTAGATTTTAGGTATTGTTTTGTTGTTTTTGTCCAAGCAAGGAAGGTGAAATTATTTGACAAGTTGAATGAACATTTTGGATCACTTTAGTCATTGACTATTGATCGGTTACAGTTGCATTGGCAGATATTTACTTTGACCAAAAATTATAGATTTGACTATATTTCTCATATCAGATAGTTGACTTGGTTGGTCAAGGCTATGACTCTTTCACTCATTGTTGATCCACTTGGACTATGTATCTCTCTATTAAAAATTTGATGACAATCTAATAGAGGCAAAATTTGGAAAGGGTTTTCCCCCTTGTGGGGTTTTTCCCTAGTCTTTGACGAAATCTCTATCTTTATTTTTCTTGGTTGTCTTCTATTGTGCATATGGTTTTATGTTCTATGTACAATTTCTTACTGCTTCTGGGTGATTGAAAATCTATTGGATATTTTTTTGCTATTTGAAGAACAATTGTTATAAGTGATTGTTACAACATAGAACATTGGAAAAATAACATGGCGGCAGAGCTAAGGTGAATACAAGCCTAAGGAGACAAAAGAAAACACTATTTGAAGCTCTTATACATTGTTGAAGATCACTTCACCTGGTCAATATATCTACCTCATCCTTCAAGATTAGAGGAGAAGTTAAATGACTCATCAAATTATGTTGTTTGGAGAACCTGGTTGGATGTGACTTTGGATGAAAATTATGTTTTGGAATATGTTGAAGGAAAGGTACCTAAACCTACGAAAAATGATGATGTTGCTGTCAAGTCCAAATATAAGAAAGGCAAGGTCAAAGAAAATAAAATTAGTATTAGTTCTTTAAGGGACCATTTGATTAGCTATATTTCAAAGTTGAGGAAGTCCAAGGAAATGTATGACAAGTTAGTTAGAATGTGCAATGTCAAAATCTAGAGCCATGTTATTTCTTTGAAGAATCAACTCAAGGACATTAAGATGAACAAGGAATAGACTATGCAATCATACTTCACAAGGATATCCTAACTCAAGGATCAACTGTTGTCTATCAGAGAAGTTCATCTAATAGAGAGTTTGCACTCCTTACACCCGGAGGTCTTCCTCTAATTTGGGAGAAACTTATTACAACTATTAGAAACAATAACATGTTTCCTTCATTTGATCAGCTTGTTTGATGATCTCATGGACTTTTTAAAGAAAGAAGGAATCAAGATGGAGACCATGGTACATTACAACCTTGAACGAAATGGACTAGGTGAAAAAAAGAACAACACCATGATGGAAGTTGCCAAAGCTATGATGCATGATAAAAAATTGTCAAATTTTCTATGGGGAGAAGCTACTTATACTATTTTCTATGTTCAAAATAGGACTCCTCATCAAGCGTTGGATGACAAGGCTCTTGAAGAAGTTTTCATAGGTATGAATTCCAATGTTGGACACTTGAGTATATTTGGCTACCCTGTATACTTTCATGTGTGGAAGGAAAAAAGGAACAAGTTGAAATCTTCAAGAAAGAAACAAATGTGTTTTTACTTACCCTAAAAATTTTAATATCTACTTAGTCAAAGGAATATAGAATATAGCAGGGATGTGACATTTTATGAAGACGTTTCCCTTGGGAAAGAAAGGGACACTCCTCCTACTACTCATTTTGAGAGAAAGGATGATTCCATTGATGTACAAGAAGGCCCTCCTATGAATGAACCTCAAACTGAACTTCTTGTTGATCCCTTGGAACCTATGGAACCCTTGGATCCCCCTATGTGTCATCATCTTATGAGGAAGATACGTCTATAGCTTCATGACACTTTACAAGATTCTAAGACACACGTTTTTATAAGAGGAACCTTCATGGAAAGCAAGAAGCCATGTCGATATCAAGGATATGTTGTGGCAATGAGCAACATGATTTAGGTTGAACCACACACTTTTGAAGAAGTCGTGAAAGAAAAAGTATGGAAGGATGCTATGGCTAAAGAATATAAATATATCATGAAGAATGATGTATGGGAAGTGGTTTTGAGACCTGAAGGAAAGTTTTTTGTGACTTCTAAATGGTTGTACAAGATTGAGCATGGTTCAGATGGAACTATTGAGAATTATAAGGTGAGATTGTCGCTAAATATTTCTCCCAAAAAGAGGGAGAAGAATATGGTGACATTTTTCACTGATTTCCCGCCATAATACCATATGATCTATCATTTATCTTGATACTAACCAACGATGGACACTTCACCAAATGGATGTGAATCCCATGCTTCTACATGGAATTCTCAAGGAAGAAGTATATATTGAGAAACCACAAGGATTTGAGGAGCATGACAACAAGACTCATGTATGTAAGCTGAAGAAATCACTTTATGGATTGTAGGAAGGCCCTAGGTATTGGTATTCCCACATATATACCCACCTAATGAAGCTTCTATTTATGAGAACCAATGCAAACCTAAATCTCTACTTCAAATTTGTCCAAGGTATGGCTCTAATTTTCATATTATATGTCGATGATTTATTCTAAACGGGTGGAGATCCTCTCATACTTGAGTGTAAGAGGGAGTTGGACTTTGAATTTGAAATGAAAGACTTAGGATTGATGCACTACTTCCTAGGCTTAAACGTGTGGTAGAGACTTCGTGGGATTTTCCTTTATCAAGGGAAATATATTGTCAAGATGTTAGAAATATTTGGAATGGTAGAACATAAGTCCATGGCCACATTGATGGATATTAACTTTAAGAAGATATGTGTGGAAGTTGTTATCAATCTGATAATTATTTTGAGGTAAAAAGAAATAAAAACCAAAGGTAACCACAAACCGCTTTTGGAGATCAAGACCTAGCCTTCCTGATGCTCAGATAGGGCTCCCTCTTTAAAATTTAAGTTTTTTTTTAGTTAAGATGTTTTTACGTTAGTTATGATTGTTCAAGGGATTTTTTATTTGTATTTAGGATTGGGTAGTGGGATCACTTAAACAAATGGATAGAATGATGTCTTTTAGATGATTGGGATATGGAGTCAAACAATAAGGAAGAAAAACTAGATTACCTCACTAAAGGGAATGTTCAAAGGGCAAGATAGCAGAGTGTTTTTCAGATCTATGAGACAGAGGGCTGAAAGGTTTTCACTAGGGTTGGGAGAGGAATTAAGGGTTCTCAGACTGAAGAATGAATGATGAATGAAGGGATAATCTAGATCAAACGGCAATTAAGAATCCTTTAACCTAGATATTGAAGAAATCAATCTAATCCAAACAACAGCAAACATTTAAATGTATAACTATTAAGATAGAGTGTAATTAAAAAAGTTCTGAAGTATTATTCTAGTTATAACATTTAGGTTTAGAAAAACATTAAACATTATGAATAATTTGAGAAAAATAACAATAACACATGAGAATAATTGTATGAAGTTCGCTCAACACATGAATATTTTGAAATATCTTATCTTTATTTATCAATCCAGCTTACTGGCTCAGCAAAATGATACAATAACCCTCTGGGGTTTTTGATCAAAAAGTCTATAGAAATTTCTAGTAGAATCCACACTACATATTTCAAATTATGAAGTATTTATACAAAATTATTTACAAAATATCCCAAACTAAATTGGGATTTATTTTAGGGCAAAAATATATAATTGTAAAAAAGTAATGCCACCTTTCTAACTGATTTCTTTCTGGAACTATTATATTTGATTTCCTTTTATATTTAGCTTATTGATCTTTTAGTTGTCATATGATGCTCCTTGACTGGGGTAGCTTCCCATTTACTTTCACCATTCTATTTTTACCAAACTGTGTTAATTGTTGAACTTACTTTGAATTAAAGTAAGTCAGTTAGTTTCTCCCATCTCTCTTCAGTTGGTAACTAAATGTTCTTCAACTTCTTGAAGACCTCATCAGCCTCTGTGTATTTAACAAATGTAGGCTTATTTACAAACATGTGTTTTACCTCATGATGGAGGTAAAACAAGTTCTCTAAAGCTTGGTAAATGACTTTACCAGAGGGCATACCTTGTTTTGCTGTGTTGTGGATGGATGCATTATTGACTTGAGTTTTAGCCACTTCCTAGAGCTTTCTGTTGTAGTCCTCTTGTGTCATTAATTTTCCATTATTTACCAAAGGACTTGGTAAACCTTCCTACATCAAAGTGTCAAATTTGAATTTAAATCTATCAATAGAAAGCTGCATAGTCTGACACTTGTCTTCCAAGTTGTGCTTCGAATTTCTTTTAGTAAGGATTGTTCTTACTTCTAGGATTGTCCCTGTCCTCTCACGAATATCCAATTCTTCCAGTTCATATTTTTTTTTGGAATTAAAAAAGTCGATGCTCCTAGTTGTCTCTTTTGGCATCCCTTCCAGCTCTGTTTTAACCTTTTGAATTGCCTTTGTGGCCTCTTTAACTAGATCAATCTGCTCAAAAATTACTTGAATGGATGGCCAAATATCATTGACAGAGTCAATGATATTGTACCATGGTTTTTCTTTTGCCCATCCCAAAGGCTCACCTAGAGTCATTTCTTTCTCTAGATTCTTTATCCTCTTAGTTAATCTTGCCACCTTGTGTTGTTCCTCCTTATCCATAATTTGAGCAAGTTTATAGTCTGTCTCCAGACTGTTTACTTTCCCTTCAATTTCTACAACATTGAGGAACATCTCTTCCATGGCTTTAGCCAACCTATTGGCTTCTTCACCTATAGAATCCACTGCACGCGACCCTGTTGCTGAAGTAGATGTTGTTGTTGCAGGAAATAGAGTGGCCAATGCAGTTGTAGGAGCCAATTTCTAAGCCAATGTTGATGGTACTGCTGTGGTCACAGTTGGGATGACCATGGCTACATTTTCCTGGAGCTTTCCTTTCTTGGTCAACTTGTCCATTTCTTTTTCCATTTCTTTCAGCTGGGTGTTCAACTGCAACACCAAGCCAAGCATTTCCTCATGGGTAGTTCGGCTCTTTAGGACTTTTTTTGTTTGAGGGTGTTGTGACTGAGGCAATTTGAGCTATTCAGGGCTTCAATGTCTTCATTCTTCTTTTTTAACAACTGCTCAGTATCCTTTATGTCCTTTGGGTCATGGCCGAGATCAATGACCACGTCTTCCAATGATTTGATCCTTGTGTCTTTAGCACTGGAGGAGACCTATTCGGGTTTAAACTGTGCAATAGTATTATTTAAGGACTCTTGTAATCTATATGCATCCATGGCCTTACCAGTCAAGGTGGAGAATATCATTTCTCCAACTTGTTTGTGAAACTTTATTTGGTCCATGGGATGGATGTCCTTTGCCAATACTTCAAATGCCGCCTTCTTATAATCTCCTACAGACTTGGGTTGTGGCATTGTTCGATGCATATATGACATTTGCATCTTTCCCTCCTCAATATCAAATGCATACATTTGTATACTCTGGTTAGGAGTTGAATGTTTGAAATACTAAGCATATGTCTTAGCTTTCAATTTTTCATTTCTTGTTTTAATCTCCTTATATCTATCATTTATGGTTTTTTCTTTGTTAGCTGGTCTAACAAAGGAAGAAACCTCTGTTGACTTATGCCTTTCTATCAATTGTGTGTTAGAGGTGGTGGGTTCATTTGTTTCCTCTACCTCTTTCCCTTTCTGAATTGTTGTGTCTGGCCGTGATTCTAACTATGGTTCTGACTCTGTTCCTTCTACATCACTCTATTCTTCCTGTTCAAACACAGGATTCAGTTTTCTCCTTTTCCTTCTGTCTGCTTGCTCATCCACTGTTTCCATTTGGGAACTAGAAGTCTCTTCTTTGTTTTTAGGGTTTTTCTCCTTATTAAGGGGTTTTTTCAATGCAAGGAGAATCCATCCTTTTACCTTGATTTGGGACTTGCAAGAACTCATTTAGGTCAATCTATTGCTCAATATCATACAAAGCATTTTCAACATCAATAATAGTGTTATCTTTATCTACCAAAGTGTTTTCCACCCATTCAGTTTGGTTCACATATCTTTCAATTTCAGGCACTAAATAATGTGCATAAGGAGCTAGTTTAATCCTGGTTCTCATTTTTTTTATTACTCCATGAGGGCCATACTGCCACATAAAACTCTTGGTAAATTTCAACTCCTCTAACATATTGTCTGCCTCTAGTCTAGCTTGTCTATTATTGCAAATAAAGGGGCCCAATTCATTTTTGACTCTAAATTGGGCCTTCTCCTTTGCAGCCATGAAGTGGATATCATCTGAGTTAATGAATTTCCTAAAATACTCCAAGGCAAAGATTCTCAAGGGGAGATACTTTGGCAATCTATATGGATCCAGGTGGTAGTCATAGATTCTGATCTCTGTGTGATCCAGTTACAAGTACCAGTCTCCTTCTCTACTACTATTGGCCAACTGACGTACCTCTTTCATCTGAGGACGAATCCTAGGTTGCACAGTCCCTGTCAACATATTCATCACTAGGTGGGCAAAGGAATCTATGATGTCCTTATAATTAGTGACAGTGGAATATCTCTGGACAATAGGTGTCCAACAGAGTACAGAACTCTCTTTTCCTCTACTGTCACCTTTTATGATCTTCATGTGGAATTTATCAGCTTTGTAGTACAAAAACAAATAATACAGTACTACAGAGAACTTAAAAACCCTTTCAGTGGGCAATATGATGAGTTGTTCATGCATTTTACCTACAATGTACTGAGCATAGTCAAACTTGATGGCAAGAGGCTTACCAGGGGTAAAAAGGGACAGGAATGCAAAAGTGACTTCATATACATGTTCATATGTCCTGTATCTAAGGATGGAAGATATCACGGTGATAATATGCCTCAAAGTTTGTGAAAATATGGGGGCTATGTATGGAGGAGTAAAACTTGGTGTATGTTATTTTGAAACTATGAAATCCTTGAACACATGCTTAGCTTTGTCCTCATTAATATAATTATACAGTTCTAGTAGTCCTCCAATGGACAAAGGAGCTAAATTTGGGTTGGGCCGGACCTGTAACATTTGATTGATGGATTCTGGAGTGATAGTCAAGAGTAGTTGTTGATTAGGGGCTACTACAACTCTCTCGTTAGGGATGTAATAGGTCTGGTAATAATGGATAATGTTCGGGAGACCATGGACTTCTAGGAATGAGTAGAGGGGGAGATTTGTCTCCCATAGGTGAATATCATCAGCATGGTTTAAAAATTTGTGTTTTCTCAAGAAGTGGAGCTTCATTCTTTCAAAGGCTGAAGATGTATCTTTAATCTGAAAATCCCTATCAGCCAAGGGTAGGTGATCTTATTCAAGGTGGGGGTTTGAAATAGGATTAACATTAAGGGAAATGTGGGTATACATTGTGTGGAAAACATGGGTAAAAGTCAAAAATTGATTTGGCAGGGTTTGACCAGTGGTCTGGGTTTTGCAGGGTTTTTAAGGGTCTAGGTGCAAATTGGTTAATTCAGGGGCGGAAAGCTTGATTTAATTCTACCTTAAATTATTTGAACTTTTGTATTAAAATGGAGCAAATTTGGTGTATTTTCGCATAATACCTGAAACCAGAGGTTGGTGTTGTGAATTTGGTCGAGGTTTTAGGTTGCAGATGACAAGTGTTGGCTCTGAACGAGTGCTGGAGGCAAGATGTTGACTAGTAGTCGATTAGCAGTTGTAGATTTCAAGTGTGCAAGAAATCTCAGGCTTTCAATATGTAGATGGTCAAAAAAATGCAAAAAAGGCATTGCAAAGCTTTATTGGGTGAAAGCTCAAAAAAGCAGGAAAAATGGTTATGAACAGTGACTACTATCGAGAGGGTGGTTTTGCCCCTCATTGCACCACTTTTGGGGGGAGGGTGGTAAAACTCAAAGGGGATGCAAAATGATGTGATGATGACATGTCGCTAAAGTGGGTCTAGGAAAAACCGCCCATTTGTAGCACTATTGGGCCGTTAAAGCTCAGAAGTGGAATGTGCGTGAAATGGAGTAATAACCGTTAGATGAGATGGGTGTTGATCGGATGGTGGTTGCACTGAAAAGATGCATGGAGGGGATTGGGGGAAGTTTAAGGAGGGGACCACCCAACCAAACACACTTAAGCCATGCTTAATTAGCTTTTAAAATGGCAGATTAACTTAAATCATCCATCGAGCAGGTTTTTGCAAAGCGGAAGAGTTTTCAACTTAGGATAAGTTGATTTATGGGTTTTTAGATTGGAAAAGGGGAAAATATATTTTCACAAAAGGGGGGAAAGGGTTTTTACCCTGGGAAAATGGATTTATGGAACATAATGACGATTTTAGCTAGGGGGAAGGGATTTTAAAGGGAATTTCTAGGGGAAAATATGGGATAATGAAGTAACAGTAAAAATGGAGGGGAAAAGGGATATTTTAAGGGATGATGGGAAATTAATGAACAATGAGAGGGAGAATTTTGTGAAAGGAGGGGGAGCTAGTTAAACTCATCTTATGAGCATGCTTTTTTCATTGATAACTGCTCCTGCACACTTGAAACACATAGTTAAGCATGATAGTAGTGCTTATGCTCCAAATGACTTGTATTTCTGCAACCTTTCTTTACTTACCCTTTTACCTACCCTAACATTTTTTCTTCACTTTTGTGGGTGCACTTAAGCTAGAAAACCCTTTTCTTTTATAAACCAAACTATCTACTTCTAACCTTATATCTTCCAAGGGCTCAAATTGAA
>APFE030083814.1:44080-74908 GCA_000404065.3 Pinus taeda
TACCCTCTTTACATTTTTTTATTTTAATATGGAAAACATTTGTAGAAAGAAAAGTTATGTACAATATTACAACAGTTAACGTCAGCCAATTCAAAATTATGAATCCTATCACTATAGGACTCTAACAGTGAATCCACATGGGGATGGAATTTTTGAGTGAAATGTTAGGAGCTATGAAGATCAGTACCCTTTGAATTGTAATTGTAGTTACCTTGTGAATGATCCTTTTGTGATTCCTAATTTATTGATACTTATGACAATAAATCCTCCAAAGTTCATGGCCTTCTCTCCAGGCTTCAACTTCAAAATATTATTATCCAATCCAATCTACAATCTGCAATGTTATATACAATGATGCAAAGTAAAGTGCACTATTTTGAATAAGTGGAAAAATAATTCTTCAGCATCCTACCATTAACAGGTCCTCCTGGTAGATCTGATCCATCTATGTTTGTCAAGAAAAAGGCATTGTTGCCTCTATAGCCATAAATGACATAAGGCACCTGCCACAGAAAATAAAATTTCCCATTCTTTCCTTTGTCTTCTCTCCTTGAATCCCACTTAAGGACTTTATATCCTATGTGAAAATCATCTGCTTTAGTCTTTTTATCAAAGACTTTCTTGATATTTTCATGTATTACCTGTGATTTTACATATACTTCTTCTCTAGCCTACTGTAGGTGTATGGTCTAATTTATTCTTCTATGAATATCATTTGGTTCCACCTGTAATTCCTAGGGGATCTTCATGACTGGCACTCCCAATGATGATGGGAGAACTGTATCCATCCCATAAACCAGCTGATAGGGTGGTGTTCCAATAGACTTCTTAGTAGTCAGTCTATCTACCCATAAAGAATTGAGTAGCTTCTTGTTCCATGTCCTTTTGTTATCTTCTAGTAACTTTTTGATAATATTCACCAGACTTTTGTTTGATGACTCTACTAGTCCATTACCTTGAGGGTAATAGGATGTGGAATGGCCAAGTGTGATGTGGTATTTGTTACAGAAATCTCTCATTATTTGGATTTAAAAGCTACTGCATTATTAGTAATGAGCTTTTGGGGACATCCAAATCTTGACAGGATATTACTCTCTAGGAAGGTGATTATGACAGTGTCTATGGCTTCCCTATAAAATATGGCCTCTATCCATTTGGTAAAATAGTCTATGGCTATCATAATCCACTTTTGCTAAGGTGAGGAGGTTGGGTGTATTTCTCCAATGAAGTCTAAAACCCATTATTGAAATGGCATCTCAATGGAAATTGGTTTAAGAGGAAAGGGTAAAGGTTTTCTCCTTCCCTCAAAAATCTGACATTTATGACAGGAGGTCACATGCTTTTTAGCATATTCAAACATAGTATGCCAATAGAAACTAGCCTTCAGAATCTTGTCAATATTACTCTTCTAGTACAAGTGTCCTCCACAATCCCCTACATGAAACTCTTGTAAAATCTTGTCATGTTCATCTTTAGATAAACATATTAAAAGAATACCACTATTGTCCTTCCAAAAAAATGCATTATCTACAACACAATATCTTAATGACTTCATTTTTAAGAATCTAGCTTTAGTTCCTGTCAATCTAGGAGAAGCTTGTAAGTTTAGTAATACAAATGTAATATCTGCATACCAGTGTGAATCAGTAAAAGGTTCACTGATCTGTGGAGTTTCCATCTCATCTTGATCATCAAGGGCACTAATGAAATTGATAGCAAGGGTCTGAGAATTCAATTTAGCCATGAGTTTGGCTAAACCTTGGCCTTTGATGAGCCTGGTGGGATTTATCTCTATATCATATTCCAATATTGTGGCAATCCATTGGCCTCGTTTTCCTTCAGGCCCATTTTGAGTCAAAATGTCCTTGACTACAAAGTTTGGAACATAAGCAATAATGTGAGAGTATAGAATGTATACTCTAAATCCTTGATAGCCTTAACTAAAGCTAAAACCTGTTTTTCCATGATATTGTATTTGAGTGTGGCATATCTTAAGGATTTACTAAATAATTACATTAGTTGTTCATATCCTTAATTGTTCTTTTGTAACAAGACAGCTGCAATGGTGTGTTCTGAAGAAAAAGAAAACGTAATAAAATCTTTGTTAAAGTGAGGACTAATCAGTACTAGAGTCTTGGTTAAAGCTTCTTAATAGCTTCAAAGGATTGTTTGGCCTCCAATGTCAATTTAATTGTTGAGTCCTTTCTTAGCATGTTATTTAATTCCGTAATTAATTCTTCTATATTTGAGATGAATCTCCTAAGAAAATTAATCTTACCTAGAAATGATTGTAGCTCTTTAATGTTTTGGGGATGGGAAATGGTCAAAATAGCTTCTACTATAGCAGGCTGTATCATAATCCCATATTTAGATATGATGTGTCCTAACAACTTTCCCTCTTGTAGACTGAAAAGTGTCTTTTTAGGATTTAAAGAAATCCCAAACTTCCTGCATTTGATAAATACTCTTCTGAGGTGGTTTAAGTGTTCATTGCCAGATTTAGAGAAAAATGTGATGTCATCTTGGTATACTACTAAGAAATCATGGATTTCCTTGTCAAAAGCTATATCCATAGCTCTTTGAAATGTGGCACTTGCATTCATTAATCCAAAGGGCATATTCAATTACATGAAGGTACCCAAAGGAGTAGTAAATGCAGTTTTTGCTCGGTCCTCAGGTTGGACTAATATCTAGTTATACCTAGAGAATCCATCTAATAGTGAAATCCTAGATGAGCCCACTACCATTTGCAATATATGGTTCATTTTTGGTAAGGGGTAATTGTCTTTTAAAGAGACCTTGTTTAGGTTTCTAAAATCTACACAAAGTCTAATTTCACCTTTATTTTTCATAGTTGTAACTAAGTTTGAAATCCAGTCTGAGTATCTAATGGCGGTTATTATTTGGGCATCAAATATTCTTTTAACCTCTTTTTCTATGGATGGCATAAGAACTAGATTTATCCTCCTAAGTTTTTGTTTGAAATGTTTATGATATCCTTTTACAAGTATTTTGTGTTGGATTATGCTGGTGTCATAGGATTTTAAGCCTTCATAAACCCGGACAAATACATCATGGAATTCCTTAGACAGATTGATATATTTGACATTTTCCTCTGGGGCTAAGACTTTAGATATCTTAATGAGTTTTGGATTATCTTCAGTCCCTATAATACAATCTTCTATTTCAACTCTCAGAGGTTCCATAGTGGGTTTCCTAGCTACATCATTAGAGTTAAACAAATCCTCTAAAGGTACTGATCCTTAAGGCAAAAATTTATTTTTCAAATTAAGAATCTCTGGATCATCATCCATTATTTCATCTATCTCTACATTTTCTAAACTATCTATGTCTACTCTAATAAATTTAGTTGGTTTAGCTACATCAAAAATATTTACATCTAATTTGTTTTCTATATTATTGTTTATTGTACAGTCACTATCTATCTTACAATTCTAAAATTCACCTTCATTGCTCATGAAATCATAGATCTGAGAGTCCTGGGAGAAAATCTGCCAATACTTAAGGTTGTCTGGTATAATAGGCCTATGTTTGACTTCTGTTGTGTACTGGTGGTTTCGTTGAAATGGCAATTTACAAGTACTAGCAAAGGTGGCCAGACTGTGGGCTTGCATGTTGTGTTTTCTAGGAATGGAAACAAATGTTGATTCCAGGAGGTCCTTGATCAAGTCTAAAACAGTATCACTATATCGACCAAGCCTAGGGTTGTTGATAGAGTATTCACCACTGATATGTTTAATAATTATCTCTAAGTCTCCCATGATGGAAACTCTTTCGGTTCCCAATTTCCTAACCAATTGTAACCCTAGAATCAGGGCTTCATATTTGGCCATGTTATTGGTACATTTGAAATTCAATCTGAAAGCATATCCCTCAGCATGATTATTCTCCATATTATGGATCCACACTCTTGCACCAACCCCTAACCTATTGACAAACCCATCAAAGTCTAAATGCCAAAGTCACACATGGAATATGTTCTCGTTGTCACCCGTTCTATATTTAAGGTCTTTGGCTGTGATTTCCTTTTTATCATTTTCTACATTGTATAAGATGAAAGAGTCCATATCTGAATGCATGGAGTATATGGGAAAGTTTTGTGGCTTTTCCTCACTACTGACCATGTACTTCATCAAGGTCTCCCTATATAATTTTCTTGGTTGGATGAAAATGGCTATGGTGGCATAAGACATATCCAACTACAAAGATCCCTACAGTTTTCTCCCCATGAGTGAGATAGTAGCATTCCATATTTTGGTGGGTTGTTTGCAGCTACAATGTCCATTAGAATGCTCCTTGCAAGTCATTGGACAAGAGTCACGCATAATTCCTTAATTATACCAAGTTATTTAACCTGGCTAGAGTCAAAAGAAAATAAATCCTTATAAGGCCTGGTAATGTCTAGGTTTAGTCTTTCAATTATTGCCTTTGGCATCAAATTGTGGGATACCCCTGAGTCCAACATACCGTTATGCAAAATTTTATCATGAATGTTTAGGTTGATGTAAAAATGAGGAACTCCCCCTTACTGATGAATACCATTGGCCTCAGGGCCAAATAATAGTTTGGGTTGGTTATCATTCAAATTAACAGAATACTCTCCCTCTCCTATGTTCAAAGTCTCAGTTATCTATGACCTATAAGATTGATTCTTTACCATTTTAGTCAAAGGAACTGATATCTTTAATTTATCTATTTCATTTTTAATGTTGAAAGGGAGCTGAGGTTTGTTTGTTTGATTCAGATCTTCCTTAATGTGTGCAGTTTAAGTGTCTTTATTTTGTTTCTCAGTGGTAGGCATTTTAGTTTGTGTTTCTAATGTTTTACCTTGATTTCTTTTATTTTGATTGTTTTCAGTAATTTTCTCTGTTTGGGTTTCAGTGGAGATTAAATCTACAATCCTAGGGGTTGAAGTCTCCGACGTTCCCCTAGGGAGAATCTGCAACACTTTGTTAACTGGAGCTTCTTTTATTATCTTAGTCTGGGTTTGGATGGATCTTTTAATGGGAGTCTCGTTATTCTTCTTACTTCTCAAGCTATATTGTTTATGTACCTCATATATGGCTTACTCATATCCCTGTTTAAAATCAAAAGATTCACCAGATTCTAACTGCAACTGCTGAATCATATACAACTCTTGTTCTTCTTGAGTAAGAAAAAAAGTGTCTTCCTCTATGGTTTCCAATAAATTAATCTAGGTATAATCCTTTG
Organism: Pinus taeda; assembly: GCA_000404065.3. Lineage (NCBI taxonomy): Eukaryota > Viridiplantae > Streptophyta > Pinopsida > Pinales > Pinaceae > Pinus > Pinus taeda. Next base: position 49,313 of record APFE030083814.1, read on the forward strand.
CTTCTTGGTTCTATGAATCCTCAACATAGTTTTCTTGGAAGGGGGGCCTAATCTGTTGGTCTGGTGTGCCATTTTTTGCAGCATTAGGTTTCTTCCTAAAATTTATGTTTCTATTTCAAGGTTGTTGTTGATTCTCCCATTGATTTTTCCTCTCCATGATCTCTAACCTATCCATGATTATTTCTAAACTCTTAGCTAAAACATCTACTTTTCCATCTGAAGTTGAAGCTTCCTCTTTAAATACAATTTTCATCTCCTTCTTCATTTGTGCTTTCTTAGCTAACAGGTTGGCCTCTACACTGAAAGCATTGCTCTGCATTTGTTCAAGTGTTTCAGGGTTTCTTTACCTTAGCTAGTATGACATGTCAGCATCATAACCATTAGGGAACTTAATTAATGCTAGGTCGGGTGGAGGCTTAATGTTGGTTGGAATTGCATTATAGATATTATCAAACCTAGTGCAATAGTCCTGGATTGACTCATTGGGAGCTCTTCTAATATTGTCATATTTAGAAATTATTTGCAATGGGTTTTTCTTTCTCTCCCATCTATCAATTATTAAGTCTGCAATATGGTTAGCAAGAAATGCTTTGAACCATTTCTTGACATCCCTAGTTAAACCATGGGTAAACAATATCATTTGGACATCTGCTTCATCTATTTCATGTAATTCAAAAAAGTCAGACACCTTGTTTACATGCTGCTTGGCAGTGTAATGACTAGTAGCATCAAATAGGAAAATATTACTTTGAGAATCTGCAGGCATGTGATGGAGCTGGGTAGGTAGAACAAGAGGGGCATATCGGTTTGCCATTGTTGTAATTCTAGTTTAACGGGGGGGGGAAAGTTGTGGTGGTTGAAGAAGGACTTGAAACTGATGGAGGTGAAATAGATGATGATGAATATGATTGATTAATAAGTGGTTTAGGTGATTGGATTGTGGTAGATACAATTGATGAAGTTGTGGTAAAGGAATGTGTATTTATAGTGAGTGAAAACTGTGCAGAAATTTGAGAGGTTGCAGTAGTAAGGGAAGCTAGCTCAACAGATTACCGAAGGTAAGCACTATCTATATTGCTAATCAACATAGAGCTCAAGGATTCTAACTTGTCAAAATCGTCCAAGACAAATTTATCTAAATCTGGATGGATAACCCTTTTTGATTCCATGAGTTGAGTAAACTCGGGATCTAAAACTGTTTCATGGATATCATTCTTAGATTTGGTTCTAAATAGTGAGAGGTCAATGACAAATCAAAAGGGATATCCTCTAAAGCTGCCAATTCCTCAGGGAGTGAATTGGCTCCGTCTAGCTGGCTACTACTTGCTTGAGTTTCTTGATTTTTTGGTTTCATTAGAATTATGTCTGGGTTATCCATTATAGTTGTAGGGTTTGGATCTGGGTTTGCCCTACTATAGTGAATCTTCTTAGGAAACATAATTTTAAGTTTTCTAAACTGTTCTTATGATTTTTTTTGAAAATTTACTTCGGATAATGACCTTAAGGGCCTCAATATTTAATTTAAGGTTTCCTTAAAATTTTATGAGACTGAGGATCGAAGTTCCCTAGTATGGTCACCAAAAATGTTATCACTCTGATAATTATTTTGAATTAAAAGGAAAGAAAAACCAAAGGTAACCGCAAACCACTTTTTGAGATCAGGACCTAGCCTTCCTGATGCTCAAAGAGGGCTCTCTCTTCAAAATTTAACTTTGTTTTAGTTAAGATGTTTTTAGGCTAGTTATGATTGTTCAAGGGGTTTTTTATTTGTATTTAAGACTGGGTGGTGCGATCACTTAGAAAAATCAATAGAATGATGTCTTTTAGCCCATTGGGCTATGGAGTCGAACAATAAGGAAGCAAAACTAGATTAACTCACTAATGGGAATGTTAAAAGGGAAAGATAGCAAAGTGTTTTTCAGATCTTTGAGACAAAAGGGTGAAAGGGTTTCACAAGGGGTGGGAGAGAAATTAAGGGTTCTCATACCATATAATGAATGATGAATGAAGGTATAATCGAGATCAAAGGGAAATTAAGAATCCTTTAACCTAAATATTCTAGAAATCAATCTAAACCAAAGAGAAATTAAGAATTCCTTAACTTAGATATCAACAGAAAATATTTAAATGTATAATTGTTAAGACATAGTGTAATTAAGCAAGTTTTGAAGTATTATTTGAGCTATAACATTTAGATTTAGAAAAACATTAAAGATTATGAATAAATTGAGAAAAATAACAATAACACATGAGAATAATAGTATGAAGTTCGCTCAACACAAGAATCCTTTGAAATAATTGATCTTTATTTATCAATCCAGCCTGCTGGCTCAGAAAATGATACAATAACCCTCTGGGTTTTCTGATCAAAAAGTTTATAGAAATGTCTAGTAGAATCCACACTACATACCTCGAATTATCAAGTATCTATACATAATTATCTGCAAAATATCCCAAACTGACTTGGGATTTATTTTAGGGAAAAAATTTCTAATTCTAAAAAGGTGTTGCCACCTTTCTAATTGATTTCTTTCTAGCACTATTATATCTGATTTCCTCTTATATTTAGTTGATTGATCTTTTAGCTACATCCGATGCTCTTTGACTAGGATAGCTACCCATTTACTTTCACCATTCTGGTTTTACCAAAACGTGTTAATTGTTGAACTTACTTTGAACTAAATTAAGTCACTTAGTCGGTCCCATCTCTCTTCAGTTGGTAACTGAATGTTCTCCAACTTCCTGAAGACCTCATCAGCCTCTGTGTATTTAACAAATGTAGGCTTATTTACAAACAGGTGTTTTACCTCATTCTGGAGGTAAAACAAGTTCTCCAAAACTTGGGAAAGGACTTTACCAGAGGGCATCCCTTATTTTTATGTGTTGTGGATGGTTGCATTGTTGACTTGAGTTTTAGCCACTTCCCAAAGCTTTCTATTGTAGTCCTCTTGTGTCATTAATTTGTCATTAATTACCAAAGAACTTGGTAAACCTTCCTGCATCAAAGTGTCAAATTTTAAATTAAATCTATCGATAGAAGGTTGCATAGTCTGACACTTGTCTTCCACATTGTGCATCAAATTCCTTTTAGTAAGGACTCTTCTTACTTCTAGGATTGTCCCTATCCTCTTACTAATATCCAATTCTTCTAGTTCATATTTGTTTTTGGAATTCAAAAAGTCAATGATCTTGGTTGCCTCTTCTGGTATCCCTTCCAACTCTATTTTAACCCTTTGAATTTCCTCTGTGGCCTCTTTAACCAGATCAATCTGCTCAAAAATTACCTGAATGGATGGCAAAATATCATTGACAGACTCAATGATATTAGCCCATAGTTTTTCTTTTGTCTGTCACATTGGCTCACCGAGAGTAATCTCTTTCTCTAGATTCATTATCTTCTCAATTAATCTTGCTACCTTGTGTTTTTCCTCCTTGTTCATAATTTGAGCAAGTTTACAGTTTGTCTCCAGAATATTTACTTTCTCTTCCAGTTTCTTTATCTCTACAACATTGAGGGACTTCTCTTCCATGGCTTTAGCCAACATATTGGCTTCTTCACTAGCAGAAACCACTGTGATCGACCATGTTGCTGAAGTAGATGGTGTTGTTATAGGCAATGCAGTGGCCAATGGAGCTGTAGTAGCCAATTTCTTAGCCAATGTTGATGGTACTGCTGTGGTGACAAGGTGGATGACGGTGGCTACATTTTCCTAGAGGCTGTCTTGCTTGGTCAACTTGTCCATTTCTTTCAACTGGGCATTCAACTGCAACACCAAGTCAAGCATTTCCTCCTAGGCAGTTTGGCTCTCTACGACTTGTTTTGCTTGAGAGTGCCATGACAGAGGTAGTTCGAGCTATTTTTTCAGGACTGTAATGTCTTCATTCTTCTTTTTTATCAACTATTCAATAACCTTTATGTCCTTTAGTTCATGGCCCAGCTCAATGATCAGGTCTTCTAATGATTTGATCCTCATGTCTTTAGCACTAGAGGAGGCCTTTTCAAGTTTAAACTGTGTAATAGTATTATTTAAGTACTCCTGTAATCTGTATCCATCCATGCCTTACCAGTCAAGGTGGAGTATATCATTTATCTAGCTTGTTTGTGAAACTCTACCTCTGCTAACTTTTTCCTTTCTATCAATTGTGTGTTAGCGGTGGTGGGTTCATTTATTTCCTCTGCCTCTTTCCCTTTCTGACCTATTGTGTCTAGCCATGATTCTGACTATGGTTCTAACTCTGTTCCTTCTACCTCACTCTGTTCTTCCTGTTCAGATACATGATTCGGTTTTTTGCTCTTCCTTCGGTCTACTTGCTCATCCACTGTTTCCATCTGGGAACTAGAAGTCTCTTCTCTGTTTTTAGTGCTTCTATCCTTATTCAAGGGTGTTTGCAATGCATAGCGAGCATTCATCCTTTGTCCTTGATCTGGGACCTGCAGGAACTCACTCAGGTCAATCTGTTGATCAATATCATACAAAGCATTTTCAACATCAACAACTGTGTTATCTTTATCTACCAAAGTGTTTTCCACCCATTCAGTTTGGTTGGAATATCTTTCAATTTTAGGCGTTGAATAATGTGCATAAGGAGCTAGTTTACCCCTGGTTTTCATTTTTGTTATTACTCCATGAGGGTCATACTGCCACATAAAACTCTTAGTAAATTTCAACTCCTATAACATATTGTCTGCCTCTGGTCCAACTTATCTATTATTGCAAATAAAGGAGCCCAGTTCACTTTTGACTCTAAATTGGGCCTTCTTCTTTGCAATCATGAAGTGGATATCATTTGAGTTGATGACTTGCCTGAAATACTCCAAGGCAAAGATTCTCAAGGGGAGATACTTTGGCAATTTATATGGAGCCAGGTGGCAACCATAGATTCTGATCTCTGTGTGATCCTGGTACAAGTACCAGTCTCCTACTCTACTTTTTTTGGCCAGATAAACTAACTTTTTGATCTGAGGACTAATCCTAGGTTGCACAATCCCTATCAACATATTCATCACTGGGTGGGCAAAGGAATCTATGAATTCCTTATAATTAGTGATAGTGGAATATATCTGGACAATAAGTGTCCAATAGAGTACAAACCTCGCTTTTCCTCTACTGTCACCTTTTGTGATCTTCATGGGGAATTTATCAGTTTGGTAGTACAAAAATAAATAATACAATACTGCAGAGAACTTAAACACCCTTTCAATGGGCAGTTGTTCATGCATTTTGTCTGCAATGAACTGAGCATAGCCAAACTTAATGGTAGTAGGTTTACTAGGGGTAAAAAGGCACAGGAATGCGAAAGTGAATTCATCTACATTTTCATTTGTCCTATATCTAAGGATGGAAGATATCATGGTGATAATATGCCTCATAGTTTGTGAGAATATGGGGGCTATGTATGGAGGAGTAGAACTTGGTGTATGTTCTATTGCAACTATGAAGTCCTTGAACACTTGCTTAGCCTTTTCCTGATCAATAGAGTTATACAGTTCTAGTAGTCCTCCAATGGACAAAGGAGCTAAATTTGGGTTGGGCCAGACCTGTAACATCTGATTGATGGATTTTGGAGTGATAGTGAAGAGCAGTTGTTGATTGGGGGCTACTACAGCTCTCTGGCTGGGGATGTAACAGTTCTGACAATAGTGGATAATGTCTAGGAGACCATGGACTTCTCGGAATGAGTAGAGGGGGATATTTGGCTCCTAGAGGTGAATATCATTAGCATGGTTTAAAAATTTGTCATTGCTCCAGAAGTGGAGCTTCATTATTTTAGAGGCTGAAGATGTATCTTTAATCTGAAAATCCCTATCAGCCAAGGGTAGGTGATCTTGGTAAAGATGGGGGGTTGAAATAGGTTGAACATTTAGGGAAATGTCGGTAGACATTATGTGGAAAACATGGGCAAAAGTTGGAAATTGACTTGGCATGGTTTGACTAGTGGTCTGGGTTTTGCAGGTTCTTTAAGGGTCTAGGTGCAAATCAGTTAATTTAGAGCCATAAAGTTTGATTTAATTCTACCTTAAATTATTTGAAAATTTATATTAAAATGGGGAAAATTTGTTGTATTTTTGAAGAATACCTAAAACCGAGGGTTGGTGTTGTGAATTTGGTCGAGGTTTTAGGTTGCAAATCACAGGTGTTGGCTCTAGATGAGTGTTGGAGGAAAGATGGTGACTAGTAGTTGATTAGCGATCGTATATTTTAGGAGCACAAGAAAGCTTAGGCTTTCAATGTGTAGATGGTAAAAAAAATGAAAAAATGGCATTTGCGGGGCTTTATCGGGTGAAAACTGAGAAAAGCGAGAAAAATGGTTATGAATAGTGACTTATATCGAGAGGGTGGTTTTTCCCCTCATCGCACCACTTTTTGGGGGAGGGTGGTAAAACTCGGAGGGGATGTGAAATAATACGATGATGACATGTCGCTAAAGTGGGTCCGGGAAAAACCACCCATTTTGGGTGCTATCAGGTCATTAAAGCTCGGAAGTGGAATGCACACGAAATGGAGTGATATCCATTAGATGAGATGGGTGTTGATTGGATGGTGGTCGCACTGAAGAGTTGCACGGAGGGGATTAGGGGAAAGGTTAAGGAGGGGCCCACCTAATCAAACACACTTAAGCCACATTTAATTAACTTTTAAAATTGTAGATCAATTTAAATGGTCCATCGAGTGGGTTTTTGCAAAGCGGAAGGGTTTTCAACTTAGGATAAGTTGATTTATGGGTTTTTAGATTATAAAAGGGGAAAATAACTTTTCACAAAAGGGGGATAAAGGGTTTTTAACCTAGGAAAAGCGATTTATGGAACATAATGATGATTTTATCAAGGGGGAAGGGATTTTAAAGGGAATTTCTAGGGGAAAATATGGAATAATGAAGGGTAAAAATAGAGGGGAAAAGGGATATTTTAAGGGATGATGGGGAAATTAATAAGAAATGAGAGGGAGAAATTTGTGAATGGAGGCGAAGTTAGTTAAACTCATATTATGAGCATGCTTTTTCCATTGATAACTGCTCCTGCACACTTGAAACACATAGTTAAGCATGATAGTAGTGCTTATGCTCCAAATGACTTGTATTTATGCAACCTTTCTTTACTTACCCTTCTAGCTACCCTAACATTTTTTCTTCACTTTGGTGGGTGCACTTAAGCTAGCAAACCCATTTATCTCCTTTTATTTTATAAAACAAACTATCTAACCTTATATCTTCCAAGGGCTCAGATTGAACTGATGAGCTCCTTTTATTTTCTCTACCTATCTAATGATCTGCCAAGGTTAAATTGTTTGGTCAGATTTTATTCTCTAACAATAAACATAAAATTGAAAGCATGAAGAAGTCAAGATTAAGCAGATTGACTATCATGGGTTGTGGCATGTATGAGAAGCTACATACAACCATTATTTAAGACAGTAAAGTAAAATGTAATGGCACTTGGACTTGCACACTTTCATGATCTATTTTTGTTTCGGGTGCATATTTTTTCATTCTTTTTGTATTTTTTGATCTTTTCTTATTTTTCTTGTCCTTTGATATTTATTTTAGGATATACCCTCTTTACATATTTTATTTTAATTTGGAAATCATTTGCAGAAATCAAAGGTATGTACAATATTACAAGAGTTAATCTCAGCCAATTCAAAATTATGAATCCTATCACTATAGGACTCTAACATAAGCTACAGGATCCGATTTTGCAAATCCCTTTGAGTAACAACAATTGCTTGGGGCACTAATGTTCATAGCGAAAACTTAACCGACATATGTTTTATTATCCACACTCTTGATCCATTTCATAATGAAGCCTATGCATGCACACTAGGTCAGTGCTAAACTTGTACTGAGATACTTGCATGGGAATATCAATCTTGGATCGCGATATACTATTAGAGACATGACGCTACATGGTTACAATAATGTTGATTGGGCTAGAAATGTTGTTGACAGAAAGAACACATATGGGTTTTGTTTTAGTCTGGGGTTTTCATGATATCCTGGATGAGGAGGAAGCATAAGTATTTTTCCCTTGTTAAGACCAAGGTTGAGTACATTGCTTCTAGCAAGGGTAGTTGTGAGGCAATATGGTTGAGGAATCTCTTTGGAGAGTTTTTTGAGAAAATATTGGATATAATTGTGACAAACTGCGACAACAAGGGTGGCATCCGACTAGCATAGAATCTCATATTCCACGACAAGTCCAAGCATATTGAGATTAGATATCACTATATCTGCAATATGGTGTAGAGAGGAGTCATATGATTCTATCACATTTTGATAGATGAGTAGATAATTGACATACTTACCAAGCCTTTGTTGAAAGGGAAGTTATTGGTCTTTAGAGAGTAGCTTGGACTGGTGTATGTGGCCCTCCCGAGAAAGTTTCATGATTGATCGAGAACAATGAGTTATGCACTTTCCCCCTGTTTGAGCTCCCATGGTGGGAATGGAGTTGTAGAGATCCTATGGTTGAGGAAACTCTGGATAATAGGATAGTGTTTGATCCTTACACCTTGCAATAAATATGTATCTCACCTATTGTCACTATAAGGTGTGTGTGATCATTGCCACTTTTGGCAAGTGTGTATGTCCCCTTACTATCAAGTATGGGACTTGAAACAGTATACCCCAGTATGAATCCTACCCATAGGTTGGGCTTGTTGGGATTGAAACCCATCTAGAAAATGGGTGAGGAGACTTGAGTGTTTGTGTGATCCATACCATTTATGGTAAGTTCTATCTCACTTAAGTGATGGGATGCAAGTTTTATACTATATTATTGATGATCAAGGTGGGAAGATTAGCGAACAACAGGATAGTGTGTGATCCTTACCTCTCATAGTAAGTGGTATCTCTCCTATTTTCATTGGAAATAGGGTGGAAAATTACTCTCCCCTATTATGCTTCTTCTTCTTTAGATCAAGAGTCTTTAGCGTATCTAAGATGCATAGTAATGAGATGAGACTTATGATGCAGTAAACAATGCCTCCCTAGTTGAGAGGGAGAGTTGAAATTTCATAGCTTATGGAGAAATTCCCTCCTCTGGGAAGATTGTCTCGCCCTAAGGATACCCTACAAGCCCTTGGAAGAATTTAATTTGAACATGGGAAAATTAATGGTGAACCATGTTACATGAAAAAGTACAAGTTGGCCCTGAAGAGGAAATTCAACCCCCAAGGCCACATATAAGTAGACCTCACTTGAAATCATTTGGAGGCATCATCACACATTCATATATTCTCCTGATTGGTTCGTACAATTATAAAATTACAGGGTCGAGTTCACACATACAAAGGAAATAGAGAGAATATGTTGACCAATGATAACTTAAGTTTTGGATTTATTCGACCAGCATTGACTATAGTTTCTAGGCTAGGGTTTCCACAAGACCAACTTTGACTTTGACCAGATTTTCTGGGTAGATATTTTGGACTATTTTGATTGTTTTTTACCAAGAAAGGAGGACTACATTCTTTGACAATTTGACTAAACATTTTGGAGCAGTTCAACTATTGGTTGTTTACAAGTTAGAGTTGTGTTGATAGTTGTTGACTTTCACCAAAAATTGCAGATTTGATTATATTTCTCATATTAGATTAAATATTGGATAGTTGACTTGATTGGTCAAGTATTTTACCCTTTGAATTATAATTTATGTACTTGGACTATGTATCTCTCTATTAAGCATTTGATGACAATCTAATACAAGGAGAATTTGGAAAGGGTTTCCCCCCTTATGGGGTTTCTCCTTAGTCTTTGAATAAGTATATGTGTCTCTATTTTTCTTGGATATCTTCTATTGTGCATATGGTGTTATGTTCTATCTACAATCTCTTGCTGCTTCAGGGTGATTGAAAATCTATTGGATAAATAATTGTTATTTGAAGAAAAATTGTTATAAGTGATTGTCACAGCATAGAACATTGGAAAATTAACTAAAATGGGGAGGTGTGATATAGATTGGATCATTATATTGTTTATCATCCATCTCAACACTTTCAGAGTAGAAAAAGTGGAGAAATCATATCATGGGATCATTTTTATCAGTAAAACACTATTTGGGAAAACAAGGTTTGAAATCATCCAGGAGCATTTTTGAGGTATCAAACGATGTTTTTTTGGGGGTAGAACTTTGTGCTTTAGAGCCATATATTTTGTTTCCTATTCTACACACAAAGACATTTCCAACAACTCAAGAATCACGTCAATCTAAGTTCATATGTAAATGTTATGCCACTTAGAAGTTGACCTTCCTATTTTCACCACCATATTTTGAGAGGATGCCATGTTATCCCCTATTATTCATGAAAAAGAGGCTAGCCACATGATTATAATGTAGAATTCTATAGAATATTTTATATTGTAACTTTGATTAAAAGTTGAGGCAGTCAAACCTAACCACTAGTACGCTATCGAGTTGTATTATAACTAGGCCACTAGGAGGAAAAGGGGTTCCATTATTTCAAGTGCATTTGTTCCACAGATAACAAAAAAAATACAAGAGGGATATGAGGTAGACCACATAATAAGGATTTATGCATTGTAGGAGCCCATGGGCCATAGGCCATACTTCTTTTTACTTGCATCCATATTTCCATTCATTGAAAGACAGCGGAGTGACCTTGTCTTTCGGTTGGCTTTTATCCCACAATCATTTCCTAGAGCATATCTTCTGTCAAATTTGTGTGTGAGATTTTATTTTTCCATTCTTGATTTTCTACATAATTTTAAATTTGCATGCGTGCACTATTAACAGTAAATATACAAATGAGAAATCTAATAAAATTGTAACAATGTAGAATTTTAATATTTTAAATATAATATGACTAGATCTATTGTGATGAATTGTCTAGTGGAATATACACACCTATTTATGGATCATATTGTTATTAAAGCATGTTTCTTTGAGTGTATCATGGAGATTTACATGGGATCTAGATAGCATGGTCCAAAATTCGTAAAACCCTAATCATGGTCAACGAATCTGTGAATAACCCTTGTGATAATATAGAAGAGAGGCTTTCATGGTTCGAACAATAAGTCATTGATATAAATTGTAAAGTAGATATCCTCATGGAAGCCCTTAGTAATAAGCTTCGGATATTTGAAGAATATGGGGGTTCAAATGCAAAGGACAAATTAGAAGGGGATCAAAATATTGAGAAGAAATAGAGAAGCAATAAAAAAAACCAGAAAAGGTCAATCCATTTTGAGTGTCGTGAATCAATCACAACCCCTGTTCAGAATGGAAGAAAAGGTTGATATCAAGTCATACCATGGTGATATCAACGCTTTGACATTGAATCATTTGTTCTAGTAATTGAATTTGTATTTTAGCATTCATCAAATTGAGGAAGAACAAAATATTTCATTCGCACAGATGAAATTAGAAGGTCGTGCCCTGAATTGGTGAGAGATCCACATGGATACCCTGAGGTTTGAGGGAGATCCTCTAGTGACTAAGTAGGATTTCTTTAAAACCATCATTAATTCATATCTCTAACCTATTTATATATATACGACTAATGAATCTAGTGGCACTACCTTAGGAAAAAGTCAAGGAAAATTGTGCAATAGTATAGCTCAGAGTTCAGAAATATGGCCATAATGATGGGTATCTACCCAAAGATCCTAAATGTACTCCTCAAGTATTTGGGGCTCTACACTATTATCTAAGTGAGAAAGTGATGTTGTTCAAGCCTAAATTAGTGGATGATTCTTGTGTACAGGTAAAGTACCTGGTGAACATAGGCCTGGAGAAAGTGTAATCAAGTAGATTGAAACATAAGGAGAAACAAGATGCTTCTAGGCAAGGGAAGAGGAAGAAAAAATGGGGAAATATATAAAAATATGGTAGCCACATCACACCAGTGCAAATATCCTAACAAGAACTTCAACATTGATGGCAATACAAAGGAGAAGTGTTGGAAGTTACGTCCAGAGCTAAACTTGAAGAACAAAAAGAAATATAATAAGAAGAAGAATCCCATGGCCACTGATTCGAGAAACTAAGTTGAAAGTAGCTCAATTCTAGATGATAAGATAGTTTTCATCTTAGTGCAGAAGGAGATGAATCTAGGTAGCCTTCCGCAATAGGAAGAGAAAGAAATGACCAAACTCTTCTGTGTAAAGATACAGGCCAAAAAGGCTGAGATTGGTGCTAAGTTTGACTCTAGATCATAGGTGAATATCATTGCAACAAATCTGGTCAAGAAATTGGGATTAGAAGTTCATGATAATCCAAGACCATATCCATTGGAATGGGTAAATAAGAGTGTAGAGTTGGAGGTAACAAAACAGTGCAAAATTATATTTGTTATTAGTATTGATTTTATAGATGAAGTAGAACTAAATGTAGTTCCCCTTGATGTATGTGGAGTCATGTTTAGGATTCCCTACATTTACATGTGAGATGAAATATTTATGTAGAGAGCTAACCAATATCAACTCTTCAAGGATGATAATTTGCTCATCATCAATGCACACAAAGGCAAGTCACATATATATTGACAAAAATATACTTATTTTAAGTACTTGATTCATTTTGTCTATGCTATTATTTTCTTTTCCGCCTTATATGCCATTGTAACCTATGCTTATGTGGTCTCCACTTATAATAGGTAAAGTGAATCATCTGAAAACATTGTTTGCATGTAAACAACTCATGCTCCAGTGAAAGGCCAATAACTCAAGGAAATGAAAGGATCAATTACATTTTTATACGCTCCCCCTCATAGAAGGATATATCTACAAAAATTTTTCTTACTTATTTGATCCTATCTAGTTCTGGATAAGAATATTTAGGTGTTTTTACGAGAAAACTAGTCTATAAAAGATTCAGTAAGAAGCAATGCATCCATATAGGGGTGTACTAAGAAACTAAAACAACAACTAGAAGAGTTGATACAACATACAAGGATGTGTTATGAAATCCTGAAGGGTTACCACCTAAGAGGGAAGTGGAGCATGAAACCCAACTATTGTCATATTTTCCATTGACAAACATTGGATTGTGCAAGGAGTCTATTATAGAAGTGAGGTGAGAAATAGTTGCAAAAGCCACTAGAACAGGGTGTCATTCGATTGAGTACATAACCATGTGGGTCACCCATCATCATTGTGCCAAACAAGGATGGGACTTGGCAAATGTGTATAGATTACATGGCATTAAACAAAATCACGCTCAACAATAGGTACCCATTGATAGATGATCTATTGGATCATCTAAGGCAAGAAAAATACTTTACCAATATAGACTTATAGTCTAGATATCACCAAGTTCGAGTCAAAGAAGAAGATACCTAGAAGACCACCTTCAAAACCAGGCAAGTATTGTATGAGTGGTTATTCTTGCCATTTGGCCTATGTAATGCACTAAGCACATTTATGAGATTAGTGAATGATGTATTGTGCCATTTTATAGATTCATTTGTTATTGTCTATTTGGATAATGTATTGGTAACACATTTGACACGGGTATTGGAGACATTAAAGAAGCACTAGCAGCTAGCAAATCTCAAGAAGTGTGAGTTTTCACAATAATATTTGGTGTATTTGGGGTATGTGATAGGTGGAGGAGTGCTGAAGATAGATCCTACCAAGATAGAGGACATCATGAAATGGTCAATACCTACTAATGTTTTCAAGGTTGGGAGTTTCATTGGGGTAGCACAGTACCTAAGGAAATTCATAGCCTCGTAATAGTAGCAACATCACTCCATGCCTTAACAACATGTAGCAAGAGTTTATAGTGGGGAAATGATGTAAAATTAAAAATTCAAGGTTTCTTGAAAAAGCTTGCATGTTATTTTATGTCTTGTGGAAATGGATCGAAATTCCAAAAACACATAATTTTAGTAATTTTGGTTCATTTTTGCAAATTTAACCAAAGAAAAATAGACAACATGTAACATCCCAAAACAACAATTTGATGACGAAGTTCAGCCCTTCTGGGCTATATCTCTGGATCCATCTTCCAATGTTGTCCCTTTAAATTATATGGTCAAGATGTCCATTACAACAACATACAATTCTCAAATAACAAAAATAATGATGCCATTATATCCAGAACACCCAAAAACCCTTGTGTAGGCTCTTCTTGGGCTCAAAAGGCTAAAAAGTGGCCAAGTTAGGTCTCCTTGTTCATTTCTCTACTATCTGTCCTATAAAATGACCAAACTAGCGAGACTGGAAATGAATTCCATTTTGGCAGAACCACTAAGTGACAATTTGGTGCGGGACTAGTGACATTTCTATCGCAAATGGTGCAATTTGTTGAATCATTAATCATGCCAATAAGGACACGCATTGATTATTTAGGCCCCGGGTTGGTCATATGGTGTTCAATGCAGCCAGGGGTGCAAGCCAGATGCCATGCACCCTCCAACTTCCGCAATCCTAGTCATGTGACAAGCCATGTGGCCATGGGCCAGGTGCCACACACTAGCCCTTCTCTGTTATCCTTGTCGGTGGTTTCGTGAACATTAATGGGACCGAGGTTGGGGCTAAATCCCAACACTACCTGCCATAGACAATGGTCATATATTATAGCATAAAACTCAGGTTTGGGACCAGTTGGGCGAGTCCACCAGCCTGAACCCCCTTCCAACCATAAAACAATTGTGCCATAAATATATCTGACCCACTATGTATTAATAAGCACGTCCAATAGTGTACTCGCATGGTGGTTGATTATTCAATCTAAGATTTTGGGTTTGATTCCTATGGGGTTGGTTGGACCCTTAACAAAATCTTGACCAATAACACCAAGCCACGTGGCAACCTCCCATTGGGCCACATGGTGGCCTATGGTTGGCCCAACAAGAAACAAAACAACCAATCAGAATTTTCCACTTATCCTACCTAGATTAACCTGTTCTAAAAATGTTACTTCAAATTCAGCTGTTGATGTCAATGCCACATCACTGTAAGGCCTTCCAAGTCAGCTGCCAAGTTAAACCTACAAGTTAACTTTTTAGTTATTTTCCAAAACCTTTAGAATGCAATAAATTTCACATATGCGGTCAGTTTGAGGCAATTCAAGTGTAATTGGAATCAAAATGAAGATATCTATGATATGGCACTGGTTTTAGAAGATGTTGAGAACTTTGATTTTTGAGCGTATTTTTGATCCATTGGATTATTCCTCCCCACTGGAGGATTTTGGACCACCAAAAGTTTGTTTTTACTCAGAAAGTGAAGGTATAGCTCGCTCGCTTTCCCAATTATAATCCGCCTTGATTTCTTTGGATTTGTACCTTTGAGCCCTACTCAAAGATACTCCACATTACCTCTGCATGAATTCGTGATGCGCTTGTCAAGAATTGAGTCTTCCTACAAGTCATCTAAATATTCAGGAGAAAAATCTTCAATATATGGAATTTGAACATTCTCTTCATGTTCATCAATCATTGGAGGCTCATACAATCTCAAGTTTTCCACACTCACAACGAAATAAATTTGCATGTAAGGTCGCAAATCTAATCGAAAAGCATTCTTACCAATATTCTCCAAGATTTTGAAAGGACCATATCTAATTGGCTTCAGATTTTTACCTTCACCTTGAAGTCTTTCCTTTCTTATATATAACCAAAATTAATCACCCACTTGGAATGCTTGTCATGCCTTGCTTTTTACTTTCCTTTGCTTTTCTCTCGTTTTTCTTGTACTCTTTTATGCACTAGTTGAATTTGTTCAATGAAATGATTTGCTTTGTCCACATCACTATGTCCATCTACTGCAATATATTTACCAAAGAGGAAATCAAAAGGAGACTTTGGCAGATATCACAAATAATCTTCAAATGGATATACTTTCATAGATGAGTGCTTGGAACGATTGTAGGCATGTTGGATGTAATGAAAATTCTCATCCCAAAATTTAGGATGCTTACCACAATATCCTCGAAGGAGATGCACTATTGTTATATTTACCACTTCTATCTAGTTGTTGATTTGTAGATGAAATGTGGTGCTCTTGTTCAACTTTATGTTCATGAATTCCCATAAACTTGACCAAAACTTCCCGAAAAATCAATAATCTCGATAAGAAATGATATAACTAGATAACCCAAAGTGAACCCATACATTTTGGAAGAACATAGTTGTAGTTTGTTCAACTGTAACTTGTTTCTTACATGTCATCAACACACACATGTTGTTGAAACAATCCAAAACAACATATAGATAATCATGACCTTTCCTATACATCTGTAGACCCCTTACAAAATCCATAGAAATACTTTCCCAAGGACAAG
The DNA here is from genome assembly GCA_000404065.3 of Pinus taeda. Lineage (NCBI taxonomy): Eukaryota > Viridiplantae > Streptophyta > Pinopsida > Pinales > Pinaceae > Pinus > Pinus taeda. The sequence continues at coordinate 65,565 of APFE030083814.1, forward strand.
AAGGAATAGGAAGTGGAGTGTACAAACCCAATTTCCTATTTTTTGGCTTACTAGTAGCACACATGGAACATCCCTTTACATATCTTGAAATAGTTTCATTCATGCAAGCCAAATAAAAATACCTTTGAATTTGTGCAATTGTTTTTCCTACAGCAAAGTGACCAACAATACGAGAAGTGTGGGATACCCTTATGACATTGAATCTTTCACCTTGTGGAACACATAACTTGCCAAGATGATATAACAACTTGTTATGAACATGATAATCCAACTCTTCAATTTGATTTCCTTGACTTAAAGTTGCATAAACATATTTAAAATCATCCTCTTGAGCATATTGTCCAATATAAATTTCATTCATGGTTGAGTTATGCTTAAGAAAAATAGTTTCATTCATAATAGACCTTCATAACATATCAACAAATTTGTTTATATATACCTTTCTTGTACCTGATTACCAAATGAAATTGTTGTAGGAATCCCATCCACCTAAAATGTCTATCTTGTTGTAGCTTGGTTTGTGATTGTAAATCTTTCAAAGGTTGATGATCAATATGAATAATTGTTTCTTTACCCATGAAATAGTGCTTCCATTTTTTCACGCTTTGTACCAAAGCATACAACTCTTTATCATAAGTTGGATAGTTAATTACTACATTGGTAAAGTTTTCATGAATCATAATGATAACAAATAGGCTTACCATGTTGCATCAAAACTTATCCCATAGCATAATCACTTGCATTTGTTTGAATCTCAAATGATTGTTTAAGATCTGGAACTGCTAGAAGTGGTGTTGTATTTATTTTCTCTTTCAAAGTCTCGAAGGTTTTCTATTGCTTTCCTCCCCACTTAAAGACCTGTTTCACACTTGTCAAAGCATTTAATGGTGCTACAATGTGTAAGAAGTTAGCTATAAGTTTTATCCAATAATGGGTTGCTCCAAAAACGTTCCTAACTTCTATTTCATTGTTGGGTCTAGTCCAATTCAAAATGACTTGAGATTTTGAGGCATAAATCTTCAATTCACCCCCTCCTACAATATGACCCAAATAAACCAAAGAGGTTTTACCAAATTCACTCTTAAACATCTTCAAATACAACTCTTTTTTCAAGACATCTAAAACTTGTTTGACTTGCTTAACATGCTCTTCACAATTCTTACCAAAAATTAGAATATCAACTAACTAGGCTAAGACAAAACCATCAAGGAATGTCTCATTACATCATTCATAACTCTCGTGAATGTTGTAGGTGCATTGCAAAGCCCAAGCAACACAACTAACCACACAACTAACCATTCAAACAAGCCTTGTTTTTTCTTGAAAGTAGTTTTCCAAAGATCGTCTTCAGTAATCCTTATCTTATGATAATTGATTCTTAAATCTAACTTAGTTAAGTAAACAACATCCTTTAATTGATCTAGAAAATCATCAATATGGGGAAGAGAATAGTGATTATTTACCGTGATCTTGTTCAAAGCTCTGAAATCCACACATATGCACCATGTACCATTCTTCTTTCGAACTAAGACAATAGAAGACCCACAAGGAGATGTGTTAGGACTAATGATCCCTTTATCAAGTATCTCTTGAATTTGCTTCTCAATTTCTACATTCTCCAAAACTAAAATGTATATGTCAATATTTGGAAGAGGTGCATCCCACTACAAGTGAATATCATGTTGGGTTCCTCTTTTAGGAGGAAACCCTTTAGGTTCTTGAAACATATTGTCATAAGTGTTAACATCGTTAACCAAATTATGCTTGATTTTAAAATCACATCCTATGAACGCTTCAGACTCAAAAATATGTTTATCTTTAATCATCAATAACACAAAATTATTATTAGCATTTACAAGCCTTTTCATCAGACCAACACTTACAAGATATAAGTTCATGTTCTTACGAGTGCTTTAAAACTATAATTATCTCCATCATTGAAAATGCAATATTTGTTCTCATGAAGGTAGAATATGTATTTCTAGTCATACAAGTATGGACTCGTTAAAACAATTCCACATATGTCAAGTGGTGCAACATCAAGCACTACCTCATCTATAAAATTTGCAGCGATGACGAATTTGAAGTTACACTTTCTTGTCACTTGCAATCTGGCATCTTAACATACCCAACCCAAAGGGTAAGGTTTAGTATGAGGTATAGTTTCTAGATTTAGTTTCTTGACAATTGCTTCACAAATAGATTTATTTGGGATCCACTATCAAAAAATGTATTAACTTTTGTATGTTTTGTAATGAACCCAATATGGAAAGCTCAGTTCTTTCTTGATCATTTTGAGACTCAATTGGCTTACTAGAAGAATAGTACTTGCATTAGAAGCTTTACATTTTATTCCCATGGTTGTGATTTTGGTTTCATTGCCTGAATCAGATCCTAGATCTTGTTGAGTTTTTGCAGTAGTATTTTGTTTCCCCTTGTTATTTTATTTCATTGGTATCATTTCTAGATGTAATTTCCAAAGATGGTCTTCATAATGGTCTTCTTTAGAACAATGTTTACAGGTAAGTGTCTCTTCGTCTTTCTTGATTGTAACATTATTTTTTCCTTTTCCTGTAAACTTACCCTTTCCTTTGTCTCCATATTTGGATGGCTTCTTGCTAATATCTTGAGGAGAATTCTTGCCTCTTGATTCTAAATGAGTTTCTTGAACACATACTTCATCTAGATTGGTGGGATTAAACATACGTATAGTATGTCTCAAATAAGTACGTAATCCACCTATGTCTTTAAGGAGAGTGTCTTGTGAAGAAAAATCAACACCCAAGATTAAAGATCTTCTTCTAACTTCTTTTGTGTAAATTTGGATATTATGAACTTTAGCTTGTATAAAAAAAAATTCAATCCATAATTTCTTTTTGCATATAAGCTAATGGATAAAATTACCTTCTTAATGCAACTATAAAATCATTCCAAGAAGAGATATTTTACGAATTTTCTTCAAATCTTCTTGACTTCTGGCCTCCCACCAGATGAGGGTTGCACTTTCCAAACGAAGACAAGTGAGTTGGATCTTTGTAACATCATCATCGATCTTTTGAATCATGTAATAGACTTCAATTTGACGAACTCATTTGTCCAAATTTTCAGTATTTACTTCCCATTGTAAATAGGAAATTCAAACTTGACATCAAGCTTAAGGAAAGGAGACATAGGATGTCCATTTGGAGATCTAGGAGTATGTCTAGGTTTTGAAGGAGGTGAAAAAGGAGGTGAGGATGGAGGTGAAGGAGGAGGTGGAGGTCTAGGCTTGCTCCCATCACCACCATCACACTTTTGTTGATTAGAACTTTCTCCTTCTAACCTCGTTTTCCTTTCATTATACAACACTTTCACCATCTCAGTCATATCATAAAAATCCTTTCGAAAATCTCTCTCATCCTTAGACATCAACTCTTGTCCTTCTTCATGTGCCATGGCTGGTGGAGTTTTTTGAGTTTGTGACCTCCTTGAACCAATTTTATGGTTTGGTTCTTTTAAGCACTCCTTCTCCTCTTCTCAACTTAGACCTTGTAATCATTCAAGAAAACACTTGAAAAATTTGTCGAACCTTCAAAACAACCGTGCTTTTTACCAAACTGATTTGAACTTAAAAATTGAAGCTTTCTTGAAAAAGTTTGCAATATAGTTTATGTCTTGTTGCCAATGGAAGAAAATTGAAAAAACACATAAACTTAGTAATTTTAGTTCAGTTTTTCAGATCTAACCAAAGAAAAATAGAAAACATGCAATGTCCCGAAACAAAAATTTGATGACAGAGTTTACGCCTCCTAGGATACATCTTTGGGTCTAGCTTCCAATGTTGGCCCCTTAAATTATATGCTAAAAATTTCAATTACATCAACATACAATGCTCAAATCACAAAAATAATGTTGCCATTGTGTCAAGAACACCTAAAAATCCATGTGTAGGCTCTTCTTGGGCCCAAAAACATTGAAAAATGGCCAAGTTAGGCCTCCTTCTTCATTTCTCCACTATTGTGTTAGAAAGCAACCAAACTGGAAAAACTGGCAATGAATTCCCTTTTGGCGGAAACGTCAAGAAATAATTTGGCATGGATTCAGCAACATTTCCACCTCAAATGGTGCAATTTGTTGAATCATTAATTGTGCTAATAGGGTTGTGTGTCGATTCTTTACCCCCAGGTCAGCCATATGGTGTTCAATGTGTCCAGGGGCATGGGCTAGAGGCCACGCGCCTTCCGCCTTCTCTACTTCTGGTCATGTGACGAACCATGTGGGCATGGGCTAGGTCCCACATGCCATCCCTTCTCCACTATACTTTCCAGTGGTTACGTGAAGGTTAATGTGACTTAGGTCGAGGAAAACTCCCTACCCCACCCACCATACACTATGGTCATATATTATAGCATAAAACTTGGGGTCGAGTCTGGTCAAGTGAGCCTGTCAACCTGACACCTCCCCCCACCCTCCAACCATAAAACAATTGTGTCATAAATATATTCGTCTCGTTATGCATTAACGAGCATGTTCAGTGGTGTAATGGAATGGTGGTTGGTTGTTCAATATGAGGTCATGAGCTTGATTCCTATAGGGTCGGTTGGATCCTTAAGATAATTTTGACCAATAACACCAAGCCACTATGGGGCCATGTGGTGGCCTATGGTTGGCACAACCACAAATGCAACAACCAATCAGACTTTGCCACTTGTCCTGCCCATATTCATCCATTCTGACAATTTTACTACAATTCAATTGTTGATGTCAGCGCCACATCACCATATGGCCTGCTAAAAGAACAAAGTTGACTTTTTAGATGTTTTCTAAAAACTCCAAAATGTAATAACTTTCATATACATTGTTAGATTTAGGTAATTCAAGCATCGTTCGAATCAGAATGACGAGATCTATGATTTGGTAGTGGTTTCAAAATATTTTGAGCACTATTATTTTTTAGCATAATTTTTATCCGTTGGATCGAGAAAGGGTCAACAAAGGGATTTCAAAGAGCTAAAGTAGAAAATTAGTTAAGAAACAATTCCAGCATTGCCAAACTTGCAATAACCCTTTTAGGTGGGAGTAAGGTGAGTGGGTATGCTATGGGAGTGGTCTTGATGCAGGAGGAAGGTCTATATGTGACCATTCTAAAGTATTCTATGGGGTAGTTCCTAACTACCCTACCTATGACAAGGAGCTCTTTGCATTGGTGCAAGCTGTGAAAAAGTGGAAACACTTTTTGATGGTAAAGGTGGTAGTAATCCACTCAAATAACTAGCCACTACAATACTTACAATCCTAGAGTAAGCTACAATGGACTAAACATTAGAAGTGGATGGGGTTTCTACAATAGTTTCATTTTGTGATCAAGTACAACAGTGATGGACCTACAAATTAGACACAAATTAAGGCCCATCTAACCTTTTGTAGGCACATAAAGGCTATATTAAAACTATCACTCTATACTTAATAATTTGTTTTAGCTTTAATATGTTCATTAGGAAGGTTTAGAGATAATTGCATATTTGTGCCTAGTATTAGTTATTTTTGTAGAATATTGTGAGAATATTAGGAAGATTATGAAGATTTGGAGGAGGAGATAATCTAGATACTTGCTCCCTGCTACAGGAAGATCAAGATAGGATAATAAATGAGCATATTATCATGAAATGATTGACAAATTCTGGAACTCCGCTGATTAAGAAAAACTAGGGATGTGTTCCTATTGGAAATAACACTGAGAGGAGGGGTGAATTAGTATTAGCAATTTAACAATATTTCATTTCCATAAATAGATTTATATATGCTACTTTTGTTAATAAAAATTGCATGTATACACAACAGTGTTTAGAGCAACCAGTGTATACCTTGCAAACTTATAATTTAGTTAGTTGATCTTGAATCTGTGTATCATAACCATATAACCAGTAATTAGATGTAGTAAATAGAACGAGAAATCACACACATGAACACAAAATATAAGGTGGAAACCCAATGTGGGTGAAAACCACTTGCTGCAATTGTCTCTATCTTTCTCTAATAAAAAACCTCTTTTTACAAATTTTTTATTGGTGCAGCCTTATACCAGTACGTAGGCTTCTACCTACAGAAGGCTACAATCTTCTCTCATTCTCCAGCTTTTCCTAGAAGGGAGCTACAACCCCCTTTGTTCTTGTACTAGATGATGTGTTTAATAGTACATAGGTGTTGACCTACAAAAGGCTACAACCTTCTCTTTTCTTCCAGGGACCACGTTTCATAAATTTTCAGACTGGATCCATCAATAACATCAATCAAACATCAAATATATCTACATCAATCAATCTCCTTTGTACCAACCAAAACTAAATCAAACAATCACTTTTCTGAATGTTGTAACCAGAACATAGTAACAATAACTAGAACCCTGAACACTACAATAGTAAATAGAAGTAGCTAAAACATATTTTATGAGGTGTACACTACTTCAATGTGTCGAACCTGCATGCATACGCACTTTTCTCAAGGCAGACCTACGTATACGTAGTTTTAAAATGCCGAACCATCATGTATACGCACCTTTGCTATACTGAACCTGCGTACAGATCTGTAAAAGATGATTGAACCTTTACCACTATTCAAACATCAGTTATACCTAGATCATCAGATTTATAGATTATGACATGTGCCAATTATTTAGATAAAAGATCAAAAATCACATAAAGATACTTCTCTTCAATCCTTACGATCTTGACCCATCAATAGAACTTATCCTTTTTCAAGTGCTCAGGTTCCTCCTTGATTCAGATCTAGCTATGCACCATAACCCAATGACCAGTATTCTAGATCTTTCTCTTCATTAGATGTTCAATACTTGAGTACCTTTGCCTAATGATCTGCTCCTCCTTTTATAGTCTTATGCCTTACTCAATACCATGGTCCAAAACCACTTAGAACCAATGCCTTGGACCAAATACCTAGTGTCAACACGTCGGACAAGATACCTTGGACCAGTACCATGGATCACAATACCATGGACCAAATACCACGGACCAAAACCGTGTTCTCCAACATGTACGTGCCTTTCCTTCTGTGAAAGTGCATGTATACGCATATGCGCCTTTTGGTCGACAAACCCGTGTGTATACATGGCTTGGTCAAGGGGAAGCTATGTATATCTCTTTTTCCTTCATTCTGAGAGCCTGAACTATGGTCTGTCATTTGAGTGAGTTGCCATCAAGGAAAAAACCTGTGTCATAGCACCAAACCTGTGTCATAATGCCAACAATCTCCCCCTTTGGACTTGATGGCAAATCCAAGTCACTCTCCCCCTTTGTCATCAAGGGAAAAGGGTTATGCTCCCCCTGAGTACATGCTAAATTATCTGATATGCTGAAGTGTGTTGTTCATGCTCCCCCTGACTGTAACCAAGGTCTACAAAAAGATGTTCTACAATAATAACATGACTCTATACATGATAAATGACCTTCCTATCACCAAAGACTCATACATACATCCATCTCCCAACCAAGTGGGGATATACCAAGATTGACTCATCCACCCAACCAAATGGGGATATGCCAAAAGTTTATACATGATAAAAAAAGAACATTACATCATCCATCCCAGGCATAGTGGGGAAACAAAATAGGTCGTTACATGACCTTGATAATAAAATATATACATAACATAGAGACAAAATATCTAAAACAAGACTATGATAGTCATCAGTAACTATCATCAACAGCATCTGTCAATCACCATCCAAACCAGCAACCATGATCTCCCTCTACACTTGTTCCACCTGAATTAATAACAACTTGAAATTGTACCAAGATCTTCTAAGATAATGCCAACAATGCATTATTAGAAGTATATGCTCCCCCTAAACCTATGCCAGATAATCACTGTCAGACCCATATCAGAATCTTTTCATCCTGAGTCTAGCCCATTGATATTCTTCAAACCAACATATACCCGACTATATCTACGTCAACTGGCATATGTACGCGGATACACTTCATGAAACTCGCGTACAACCATTGTTCTCTGAAACATATAAGTGTCAACGGCAAGATGATGCATCAACCACCTCCAGCTTCTGTCTGAGGTATTCAAATGTCTCTCTAGGCAATGTTTTGGTGAATATATCAACAACATGTTCCTTGGAGGGGACATACTCCAATTTGACCTTTTGTTAAAGCACTTGTTCCCGGAGAAAATTATATTTGATAGGTATGTGATTGATCTTGGAATGCATGACTGGATTCTTTGAAATGTTGATTGCACTTGTATTATCACATAGAATATATATGGGTGGAGTACATGTGATTTGAATGTCTTGCAATGTTTGCATCATCCAAAGGAGTTGTGTGCAACAAGATGCAACATCCACATATTCTACTTCAGTTGTAGATAATGCAATTAAACTTTGTTTCTTGCTGAACCAAGACACTAATCTAGAATGCATAAATAATGCACCACCACTAGTGCTTTTTCTGTCATCCATGCTTCCCACCCAATCTACATCTGTATATGCATGAAGTGTAAGATTTGTATCTCTAGGATACCATAAGCCAAATTTTTGTGTTCCTTAAAGATATTTGAAAATCCTCTTGACTACCTGAAGGTGTGCTTCCTTTGGATTTTCTTGGAATCTTCCAACTAGTCCCACTGCATGCATGATATTTGGTCGGGTATCTGTTAGATAGAGCAGACTACCAATAATGGATCTGTAGGTTGATTGATGTACTGTTGTTGATTCATCACTTGTATTGAGGCTACATCCTGTTATCATAGGGGTACATACTGGTTTAGAATCTTCCATGCCATATTTCTTCAAGATCTCCTTGAGGTACTTGGTTTGTGATAGAAAAATACCATCTTTATTTTGTTGAACCTGTAAACTAAGAAAATATATGAGCTCACCAAATAAGGACATTTCAAATTATTTCTGCATTACCAAGGCAAAGTTTTGACTCATGTCTTCTTCATTGCTACCAAAAATGATATCATCAACATACACAACAAGTATTAGCAATTTATCATTGTCAATTTTTATATATAGATTGCTATCAGCTGATCCTTTTGAAAAACCTTGTTGATGAAGGTATTTGTCAAGATGATAATACCAGGACCATGGAGCTTGTTTTAGACCATAGAGAGCCTTTCTAAGTTTGCATACAAGTTTTCGATCATTTCCGAGGATGAATCTGTCTAGTTGCTCAATATATACTTCTTCTTCTAGGTCTCCATTAAGAAAGGCAGATTTCACATCCATTTGATGTACTTTGAACTTCTGAAAGCTAGAAAGAGCAAGGAACATTCTTATGGCTTCAAGTCTAGCAACAGGTGCAAAAGTTTCTTCAAAGTCTATACCTTCTTGTTGA